>JABJVR010000106.1:2923393-2953110 GCA_025773905.1 Chitala chitala | reverse complement strand
TCCCCCCTTCCCCTCCCATGACCCTGCTGGCCAAGAGGGGGCTCATCAGACTCCCCTGTCTTGGATATCTTTCTATTGTTCGTCTGCAGGATGTGGGGGGGGAAGCAGAGACTGTGTTCAGAACAGCCCCCCCAGCCAGTCTCTGGCCTAATGTGCTCAACTTGGCCGTTGCTGTGAACATGCCTCAGCACATGGTGTAACGGTGCTGCTTTGTGTAGGGATTGGAAAGCTCTCTGATGTAAATGTTTAAGAGCGACGTGTTTTGGAGCATGAGCGAGAGATGCATGCGTAAACCCTTCTTACTCCGTTGTATTATTTATTCATTTATAAGCATTTTTAGGAAGTGTTCAGTTCCGTTTGTGCACTGATTCTACAGATGTTTGGCATTGATGGTTAAGTGCACCGTTTTATTTTCTTACCCCAAAAACTGTGGTAAAGGCGCAGACCCAAATTGAATATTCTCAGTGCGCTTTGAGCCTGCATGCTGTCACACAACATGAATAATTCCGACATTTTGCAGTACTTGATTTCCTGTCTCCCCCCGCCTCCTTCCAGGCTGTCGCTCGTTGGGAGGTAAGCATCTGTAACAAAGCGTAAGGCTGTGCGGGGATTTGCAGCAAGCCCAGGGATATTTAGGCCGCCCTGTGCTGAGGTTCCATGCTCAGCTGTGCTAGTTGCCCGTCAGTCAGCCGTAAAGTAGACTTTTGTTGATGCCCCTTCTGTGAGGGGAAAGTTTGGCACGCCCCTGTCGGGATGCCTTGGCTGCTGAGACCCCGGAGCTCTGCCCCACTGGCTGTAGTGACACCTGTCGTTGTTTCTCAGTGAGGAAACGACAATCGAGCCACAGATCAAACAGTATATTGACTAGTAGTGCCCCCACCCTCAGGGGCGGGGGTGTCAAATTAAGTACTCAAGTCGTTGAAGAAGTAGAACCTGACGAGCACACGGCCACCCGATAAGGCTGGTTTTACCTACTCGTAACCTGCACATCACTTGTGTTAAAACGGTACAAACACCAATAGCCCTCCTGGGCACAAAATACATTGTATACATATTCCTGAATTTACGCTGTCTGGAGATATCTGGCTGTACGTGGTGTGAGAGGCTATGCATCCTAAACTTTCGATTTCTGGCTGCTTTTTGGTTTGAACTTTATTTGTATTAAGATTTTTTTTCATTGTCTGATTAAAAAGTTGTGATCTCTCTTCCCACATTCTCTGTGTCTGGTCAGCAGTGGTGTTCAGAGCTCTGTTTTTAAGACTTTCTCCACAGTGGTGTTCAGAGGTGCTCTGTGTGGCGCGGGCCAATCAGACTAACAGCAGTCTCTGCAGGGGGAACTAATGTGATTAAAGTACCAGTAGCTTTTTTTTTTTTTTTTTTTTTTTCCTTTGTGTTAATTTAACACACGGCTAACGGGCGTCTTCCGTGAATTGAGGATCAACAATTCTGTGAAGTTAGTTTCCTGAATGCTTGAGGCAATTTGTGTGCTAGATAAAGGATTTTATAGTAAAATAGTTTACGTTATTTATGTTTTGCTATGCAGGTAATTCCTAGGTTAAGAACATCCAATTTGTGGACAGCTCGTACTTACAAACAGACTGCCACAAAACCTTTAAAAAAAAAAAAACTTGAGGTAAATGTTATGGTCCATAATAACGAACACATGCGTTCTTTATGACGTTTCATGGAAACATAAAAAAGACGGACTTGGGAGCCGATCTCGTTCATACCCAGGCTGCCTGTATTATAAAAATCGAAACACCAGTGCCTACCAAGTCTGCTTCAGGATCTGTCTCTAAATTTGGTTCTTTAACTATATGGCAAATTTACAAAACATTCAAATTAAAACATTTTGTTATTGATGATAACACACATTTATAATAATGTTTAATGCGATGGCTTGGCGACCTGTCCAGGGTGTCCTGACCGTTGTGTGTGGATAGGCTCCAGGCCCCCTGCGACCTTGAATTAATTGGATGGATGGATATTGGGGAAAAAAAAATTGTAAAAGATGTGCGTGCTGAGAGGGGATTTAAAAAATAATTTATTTATAGTACTGCTCACTTTAAAGAGGAAAAACTAAATATTGGCACTGTCACAAACATATGGCACTAGGTAAAATAATGCAGGGTGATAAACACTTCCTTGAGATTTCACTTAAATGGATATCCAACACGTCTGGAAAAAGTCTGAAATATCTAAGTGTTGTACTTCATATAATACTATGCAGTCCTGACTTTAATATCTTATGGTTGGATTAAATATAAATTCATTTGAAGCAAATGATTTAAAGATTCAGGAAATTTTCAAATTGTATGTGCATCTTTAAATTGCTTATAGCTCACTGCCATCTTTAAATTTAAACCCATTCAACTTAGAAGTCTGTGTGTTTAAAGGTGTTTGTATTTGGGTTCTATGTACCTGTAAGACTTTCCAAAGACCTGTTTAGAACATTGTAATTGGCTGATAGTGCAGGCTGTATAATAGTAGTGATGGCAGTTTCACACCTGTAAACCTTTTAAATAAACGTGTTTCTGTATATATCCCCAGGTGAAAAGACTTCACCTATAATGTTCGTTTAACATGAACCGCAACCAAACATAATGGTAATTCTGAAAATGAAGTGTAGGTTATTTAATTTCTGTTTAGTCGTTTTGTTTATAAATCAGGTGTAAGTATTATGACTGTTTACATTATACCTTAATCTGGGCCTCTTGGCAGTGGCGAGGGCTCATTGTATACCATAATATGTGCCTCTGGTTTGTTTTGTTTTATTTAATTCCTGGTTTTATTTGCTTGCACTCCATAAACTGAGCAGAGCAGAAAAGGCCTAGGGACCCTATGTGACGATAAACATCAGTTATTCTAAAGAGGGTACAGTTTACTCAAACCGTGCGCTTTACACGCATCCATTTGTGCATTGTTCGTGGCTGTTTCGGATTTGTCACCATGGATACAGCAAACCGGGACATCGCACGCAGCAGGACTAGATCGGGGACAGTTAATTAACCAGCTTCTGATATCTCTGGCATTATATTTTTGTGAGCATATTACTTGTTGACCACTGATTTTACATTTGACTACATTCGCAGTTCAGTGTGTGACTCTTGTTTTATCCCAGACTGGTGTAACTGCTCAAATTGTAACATCAGCTCTGCATTTAAAGCAGGTTTCTGTGGTTGTTTGGTCCTCATAACCAGGGCTATACACCTGTGGCACAAATAATTTGCTTTGTCTTTGTTACCAATGGCAGCAATGGATTCATACAAAACATAGGTTTTTGTCCTGCTAAAGCAGATAAAGAAGGTCTGGAACAATAACTTCATGCATGGCCTTTGTTTATTGGGGGCAAAAATGCTTTTTATTGGTTTCAGATTTTCAGATCAGTGGGCAAAAAGCAAAGGTTCACACGGTGCATCGTAGGCAATTGGCTTCATTCTGATAGAGAGAATATGAAGTACACTTGGTTACAGGACCTGCTTCTCAGTCTTCCAGAGTTTTCTATAAATATTCTTAAGGACAGAATGTTTTGTGCACCATAGAGCAGCGTAGGGTTAAAATCTGACAGATTGGGTCTTGTCATTTCCCCATTTGGACTTTGTGAATCAAAAAAGCTGCCCTGGATGTTTTTGGCTATTTGTCCAGAGCCCTTGAAGACCATATGCTGTGTGAGAGGACCCTCAGCACCATGACCAATGCTGCTCTCACTTACATGAGCTTATAAGAGTTAGTTCTTTGCATTGGCCAAGAGGCGTCAGACCAGCTGCTAGAAGCACTCCTCTCTTGTGTTGTACTTACCAGTAGATTGACAGGGCATTATTTTTAGGAACGTGCTCTTTTGAAATGGACGGTGCTCCCCACTCGTGTTGCTGGCAGAGCTCCTACTGAGCATCCTGCCGAGGAGGCGATGCAGCTGGCTTTGCTTGACATGGCGGGTTGGTTCTGGTACTGCCGCTGATGGAAGAACCTGGTGGCATGGCACTGCAGCTGACACAGTTATTGTTTCTGCCCTCTTGAAGGAGTGCTTGGATTCAAGGGCCGCTCCAGCTGACTGTAGCGACCAGGTGCACCAAACATGCAAGAGTCAAGTATGTGGCCACCAAGACAGATGGACTTTTATTTATTTATTTTTTTACCAGTTAGAGCAGTTCTGAACATTTTATTGTTCTTTCTCAAAGTTCCAATGATAAGTCCAGTCCCATCGAGCCTAAATAGAAATGCACATGTGTCGGCCCTCCTAGGATTCTGCCGATTGCTGGGACTGGGTTTTGGGCAGGGGACCTTTCCAAGTCCCAAAATGGACTGATGCATCCCTTCCTAAAGCAGAACCTTATGTGCAGCAGAGATGTTGAACCAATTGTTCCTGGTGAACAGTCACTGAGACGGCTTCACACAGGAGCCACAGTTGACCCTGGGGCAGTGAAGGAAACGAGGGCAGTGGGTAAGAGATTAACCCCTATATGCAGAAGGGGTAAATCTCCATTTGATTGCGTGACTCTGCCAGAAGTATGGTACCAAGCTGTCGTTGAACTTCCTTGTGGCTCGGCCATGCCACGTCATGTCTGCTCTGTTTCGCGCCAGTGATCGTTAGCAGATCCACTGTAGCATATAAGGTCACGAGAGACCATCAGGGTGTCTGCAGTCTGTGAGCGACACAGAGAGATGGCAAGCAGGATCACAGGCCGACTGGGCTCTCCGGCACGGCAGCTGGCAGGAGTGCAGCTGCAGGCTTAACGTAATTAACTCCTGGGTCGATATCTCGCAGCAGGGAATGCTGAACACTTAGGAAGCAAATGCTAGCTTGGACAATCCCCTCGAGCGATTCCCAACAACCCCCCCTCCTTGCTATTCCTGCAGCCTAACCCCACTCGCCATACCCCCATGCATCTCCCAATTCTCTGCTGGAAGGGTGGGCCTGTGTTGCTGCAGATAGAGGCCTCCCGGTGGGTCCGTCCCAAGCTATATGAAGTGTCCGCTGATGGCTCAGGTCCAAGTTATCATACAATCCCCACTCCTTGGTTTTTAGACGCCCTCTTACTGTCCGCTTAGTCTCTGCATCTCTCAGCAAGTCTGCATCCAGTATGTTTGCCCCGTAAAATACCACAAACGGTTTTATAGTGTTGTATTGTGCCAGCAGTTCAGCACCGCTTACGAATGGGTATTAATTGAATTAGAAAGGATCGTGTCCATTAAATATGCTATTTGGCCATGAGTCTGTTGCAGTGAGTAAGAGTGAGAGGCTCGTAGGTAATTACTGCTGTTACAAGCTTCCTAAAGCAGCCGACGTGAGATTCTGCCCTGTGAACGCTTTTGCTCCAGATTGTGCCTGTGGTCCACCGATTCAGACATCCTAGCTTAAGCTGACTGCAGGAGCTGTTGGAGCGAAGCAATGTCCTTCATCCCACGAGGAGATACCTGACTGTCATGTGACACACAGACAACGTTTACAGGCACAAGCACTTTTTTGTGCTGCAGTTTCACTGTGGCTTTAAAAGAGGCTAAATTAGTCTGGTAGAACCAGTTTCTGTGGTGGCTGAGCCTCTGAGCCAAAGGGTCGTTTGGAACTTGGACTGTGCCACCTGGCTGACATCCTCGTTTCCAGGCTGCGCAGGTAAGAGTGGGCCTGCTGAGCTGCTCATAGTGGACACAGCAGCTGGACTGTGCTGGGGAGAATTGGGTTGCAGTACCCACTGAGAGACGAGTTGCCAATAATATGCTGTGCTTCATGGGCCATGGAGGAGGGACCCAGACTTAACCCTGGGTCCCTCCTCTTTTAGATTCAACAGGAGTAGAGCCTTGTTCTCTAAACCAGTGGTTCCCAACTGGTCCCACTTCAGGATCCATATTTCTATTTGGTTATTAGTGCAAGGTCCACACAAAAGTTAAATCAACACACATTCAATTTTACTACTTTATTTTTACATACTTTGTCGTTGTCAATTAGTTTTAACTTTTTAAAATTTAAAACTATATTGAGTACTTTCTGGTGCCTAGAATGTTCTTTGTGTTTGCACAAAATTCAATGTTATTGTTAACTGGAAATATCGCATTAAAAAAATCAGACGACAGCAAAACATGGTGAAAATTTTAAAAGACCGCTAAGGGGTAGCATTCACTGTCAGGTAGCTGTCCATTAGCCGCTACAACTGGAAACGGTGCTTCAAAATAAAAGCACTGTATCGGAAATGTACTATACTTCAATATTTCAGCTTATTTTATTTTATTATTATTTTTTGGACAAATGTTACATGATCACAATGTGCAAACTGGATGATGAATTCACATGGTTTAACACACTTATGTACAGCGTTAACATGGCTTTTGAATATAGATGCAAAAATTGATTTTTTTTTTTTTTTGTCACAAAATTCTTGTTTTTCCCAACAGTTTTCATATTCTTCCATAGCATGTAGATTAGATGTCATTCCACTACAAGATTTGCACTTATCTAGTTTGTTAATTTAATACTTTGAGGTTTTAAGGGGTTATGCAAATGCAGTATTTATTACTGATTGTGCACAGCATTTGGAAGCGAGTTAGCATCTGACTGTTATCCATGCTAATTTCTTTCGTGTTTTCTTGTTGATGATGTCGTTTCCATTTCGCGTGTCCATCACAGACATCTGGAGCTTGGGAGTGATCCTGTTCATGCTGGTGTGCGGGCAGCCGCCCTTCCAGGAGGCCAACGACAGCGAGACGCTGACCATGATCATGGACTGCAAGTACACGGTGCCCTCCCACATCTCCAGTGACTGCAAAGAGTAAGCCTTCGCTGCACCCCCCTCCCCTTCCCTGGGACAGGCTCCGCCCCCTTCCCTGGGGACACGCCCCCCTGCAAGCATTAGTTATGCTGTGACAGTTTCCTTGGTCCAACTTGTTTGTTCCTTTTTGGTTTTTCAACCTATTGTGTAAGCTTCGTAAGTCAGTGGACAAATACTTGTACTTGAAGTGTATCCATGTGTTCGTTTCCACTGTTTGTTACTCAACAGTTTCCTTGCGCCAAATTGCAAGACAAGACGCAAGCTTTCGTTTTGAAAAGCTGCACAGTCTTTTCTGTCACTTTCTGTGGAGTTCTACCACTGTACCAGCAGTGGTGCCGCTGACCGTGTCAGCAGCATGCAGAAACACGCTGAAGATGAACTCATGGCTCAGTTCCTGAAAGGAACAATTTTTCTGTTAGTAGTGTTTCCTACCTTCTTCCCATGAAAAGGTGTAGCCAGGGCAAACCCCCTCCTACGCTGCAGACTTTTTCATCTCTTCTCCCTTCCTGATTGATTTCCCAGTTCAGTCATGTTCAGCCAGTGAATTCCCCTTTGTTGTGAATAATTCAGGACAACGTTCGGTATTCCTTTGCCCTGAAATCCCAAGAATGCTCTCTGTTTGCATTTGTTCTGTTTTGTTTATGATTTTAATGGGAAAAAATGTTAATGTTTATTTTCTGCTGAAAGTGGTTTCCCTCCCATGACAGTAAAGCCAGTACTGTATTCCCTTTCTCACGAGAACTCTACGGCACTCTCTCTTTGTTACCTTGACAGGTAGAATAAGCTCATCTGCTTATAAAGGTTTTATCTATTACCACCTCATGGGAGACTTCAGTAATCTACAAGCTCCTTAAATGGAGAAATGCTGGTCAGAGATGGAAAGCAAAGGCGTGACAATGGAGAGAATGCAAGCATCCACTAAATATGGACCCACTGCCCGATTTTGTGTGTGTGTGTGCGTGCGTGTGTGTCTGTGCGTGTACGCACGTAACCCTCTGACTAGCTGGACAGTCAGTTAAATTGGGAGGGGGGACCTTCATCACCATAATTTTATTTTTTATTATATGTGATATGTGCTATAAGAACAGAGCAGCATTATTTATGCAGTGATGATCGAATGTTTTGAGAATTCGACAGAGCAGTGCTTCATTGTAAGTCCCATCATGCTTTGCATGCATCCGTCTTTGTTGAGGCTTGCTTTTCTATAAGGTCACCGTGAAGCCATGGAAACGCTGCAGGAGCGCATTGGGAATAAAATCGCCTGCTGACCCACGACAGCGGGATCTTGAAGGCAGCGAGCTGTAGGGGCTGCTGATGAGAACTTGCGCTGACTGTCAGTGAAAGGAAAGTAATGGAGTTAGCGAGTTAGGAACTGTTAACTACAGAGTCTCTTCCACCAGGAACGCAGTGTTTGCTAATCTCTGATTAAAAAAAGAAATCTACTTCTCCCCAAAGGATTTTTTTTTTTTAAATATCTATCTTGACAGTGTGAGTGTGATGTAAATTTGTAGTTTGCTTTAGCTGGACTGTCCTCCCCTGGTTCCCTGGCTTTGTGGCTTAGCCACCAATAAGAATAAGTAATAATAAGAAGTAACAGTCATTTAAACGATGTTTGTTTGACTGAGGAGGAGCTCAGGCTCAGAGGCTCAGAGGCTCAGACCTTGCCCCCCTACAGCTCACTTTTCAGTGAAACAATATCCTGCTGGTGCGGTAGGACCACACGGCCCGAGCGGAGATCATGCAAAACACCACAAAGAACAGGAAGCGTACACAGCTGGTTTGTTTTTTCCTCCTTCCTTCCCCCTGTAAACACGCCTACTTATTGGCTTGTTTTTGTGGACCCACAGCCAATAAAGGGTTGAAAATCCACAGAAGCGGACTATAAATAGCTTCCAAACAATTCCTGTTCCTTACCCAGCGAGGCTGAGGACAAGAGCAGCACGAGAGCGCTCGCGAACACAGGCAGCCAGGCGCTTGTTGTGGAAGTGGCCGTCAGACAGTGGAGCGTGGAGAGGAATGCCAGCACTCTGATCCGCTTTGCCATGCGTTTCTGTGTCTGAAATATTTTGGTGTCTTCAATGAATTCACCATATTCGTTTTTGTCTTCTTTTCTTTTCCCTGTTTTTGTAAAATTTTTTTCTCCCTTTCTTAATTGAACCCACTGTACCACTGGTCTTGTCTGACAGCATGAACAAAACTGCTCTCTCAACTTAGTAAAGCCCAGGAGGTATTGAGTTGGTCTGCCTTCTGCTGTTGCTGTAGGGCACGCCAGGCTTTCATATTGACCAGTGTGGAGAAATTGTATGGCACAGTTAGCAGGGAAAAAGGAAAACTTTTAAAATTTTGATTCTTTAAACCTGGAGACCAATTACTGCCTCGTTTTGGTTGCAAGCTGTAGGGTTAGTCCTGTAATCTGCATCAGATTCTCTTTACAAGTTTACATTTTAAGCAAATTCGAGTGCTGGCTGAAGTAAAACTTTCACCCACTCATAAAAATAAAATGACCTGAACCATTTCTGATAGAATTATCGCGGTGGCTCAATGGGTAGAACTTCAGGCTGGGATGTAGAAGTCTCTTGGTTCAAATCCCAGCCCAGCCACCAGGTGTGTCCTTGAGCAAGACGCCTAGCTCTAGCTCATTATAACATGTATTTGAAATGTTGTAAGTCACTTTGAATGAAAGCGTCTGCTAAATGAATGAATAATTAATGAATAATAATTATTCTGAAGAAAGAAATGCAAGAGTACCTTCAGAGAACCAAAAGCTGTCTGAGCTCAGGTCCTTTTTCTTATCCATCACCCCTTCCAGGGGTTCACAGTTCTAGTTACTTCTGCACAGCTTGCGTCATAAAATGGCACGATACTTTAAGTGTTTTCAATATGAATTAAGTGCTGCTTGAGGCTGTAATATGACACTGGCATATGTCTTAGTGGTATGAATGCTCTGTCAATTACCATTTTGTACAGTATCAAAAACAAGTACACTTTGACGGGTATAAATATTTTATCACCAGTTTGTGAAATGGACAGTCAGTGAGGCGGGCTGTATTTCACATCCCTGTCTCCTTGCTGACATCGGTGCAGCATGACCTCTGACCCTCCACCCTCATCTTCTCCTCAGCCTCATCAACCGAATGCTGCAGAGGGACCCCAAGCGGAGAGCCTCGCTGGACGAGATCGAGTGCCACCCTTGGCTGCAGGGCGTTGACCCCTCCCCGGCTACCAAGTACAACGTGCCGCTGGTGTCCCACAAGAACCTGTCAGAGGAGGAGCACAACGGCATCATCCAGCGCATGGTGCTGGGTGACATCGCCGACCGAGAAGCCATTGTCGAGTAAGAGCTGCGCTCCCCCACCTTACCTGAGCAGGGAATGGTTCGGCCAGGTGTCAGGTGCATGCCAGTTAAAGCACATAAATAGTCAGTTGCTCATCTACCAGCAAGCAGCGTATTTAGACCATGTGCAGAAATCCGTGGAGACCTAGAAGCACGCCTCCTGGCAGAACAATATACACTGCACCATCTATGCAGATCAGTCTGTCTTGTCACAAGGCATATTTCCTGTGAGCAACACAAAAATTTTAATGTCATTTGCATGTTTTAGACTTTGGGAAGGTAATAATAGTAATCCAGCACTGAAGTGTTGCTTCAGTGATTGCTATTATTATAGTAGTTTAATCTAAAAATAGCAATAGAGAGAGAGAGAGCGAGCGAGCAAGTGCACATTTCCCCACGCAACGATAAGTTTTAAATTACAAGTCTTCACAGTGAATTCGTCATCAGGGTTTTTATTTAGCTGAAACCTTCATGTGCCTTGAACTGTCTATAATGAAAGCTACAAGCGGCTGGACCATTGACAAGACCTAAAACCCAGGGAAGAAGTTGTTCCTCTGAGAGAGAGTATTTCAGTTCCTACCTGTACTAACAGGTAATTTAAAGAAGCCACAGGGTGTCATTAACATTAAACACACTACTTCTTACTCTATTCCAAGACCAGTAACCTGTTGATAAAGGATTATTTTTAAATAATCTACTACTAAGGAATTTTTATGGTTTTTTTTAAATTTTTTTTTATGTGTCTTCGGGGCTAGGGCTCATACTCCACAATACCAAAGGTGTGTTTGTGTGTGTGTGTGTTAGTATTTTATCACATTGTAAAGCAGTGTATGGCCCAATACAGCATGATGCCATGTAATATCAACCTCTTTCCTACATCCTTGTGTATCAAAGCAGAGATTAAGGGTGCTAGGAGAACACACATGTTGACCATCACTTTTTGAGAAGTGGGGAGGTGAATTTTAAAGCCTATTTTTGTTATTCTCTCCATGAACCCATCTAAACTTGACAGTAAAATGTTTCAGATCAATATTATTAATGAGATCACATCTGTGGCTGAATGGGTTGAGCTGTAAATTACACTACAGTTCAATTTCAGTGTTAATATGCATCTGAAGACCATTGTGAAGGAGAAAAAATAGGTGGCTCCTTCCTCTGAGGACCAGAGCCTTGATTAAACACCCTTGCTGACCCTTTCATACTGGAAACTGTAAGGATGTGACAGATGAGGTCCAGCACTGCAGAATCATTCCAGCTCCCAAGGTCTTTTAGGAGATTAATCTCTTTAAAATCCTTCTTAGTTTAAAATGGACCACAGGCAAAGCAATCTCACAGATGTGACACTGCTCTGTGGGTTCACGCTGGTCTCCGAGGTTGATGTAATTAAGCAGGCCGAGGGTTTGCAGGAAGTGGTATGAAGTAAATTCTGATTGGCAGGTTAAGTACGGAAGACGTTATAGCGGCTTTGACAATGCCACATTTTACTTGTCATCGTTTTTAAAAACCCATACGTCTCGTTCTAGCCTTGCCTTCCTCCTCCTCCTCCTCCTCATCTCTTGTTGGCAAGGGCCAGGGTTAAACATCTCATGTCCTTCTCACATCCATCTTGTGTCTTTCCTCAAAGGGCTCTGGAGACTGATAAGTACAATCATATCACAGCCACGTACTTCCTGCTGGCAGAAAGGATACTGAAGGAGAAACAGGAGAAGGATGTCCAGAATCGCTCCTCCAGCCCCAGCAACATCAAGGCCCAGTTCAGGTACCGGTCAGTGAAGCACACAGCACCACCGTATTCTTTCGGTTTGCTCTTGCTTTATATTTCGGCGCAGGTGTGGCTAAAGCCAGAATCTGTGAATAGAAACAAATGATTTGTAAAGGATTTGGTGGCTCCGATTTGTTGAGCTTCCTGTGACATGGACCTCATTCCAGACACAGTATTTCTAGGTAAGTGAAACTGCACTGTTGGTGCCCTTATTGGGAACTGCATGAACTATAAGCACTCATGGGAGTAGTTTGTAGTGAATGGTCACAGCCAGTTTTAACTGTTGAATATGGGTTCTTAACTTCAGGTTCAAAGACTCTGAATGGGTACATGGATGGATTTATTTGGCTTGGTTTTTTGATATGAAATTTACATGAGGCAGTCTGGATTTACAAAGTCAGGTCAAGTGTCACTTTATTGCTTGTTTTGACAATCACATTCCAGCTAATTTCTTATGTGACCAGAAAAATAAACATAATTTTATGTAACTGCTCATGCATTTGAAGTGCCTGTAGAGCTAATTTTGTGTAAATTAATATATCAGGACCAAGAGAAGATAAAAAAAACAAACTTACAACTGTCGAAATATGAGTTAAGGCAGCATTTTCATAGCTTTAGTTGCAGGTACTATCTTTGAATGAAGCGGGACAGTTAATATTGTGCAGAAAAGGAACATTTGCCAAGGACGGTACTCAGAGTGTAAATCTTTTAGGTGGACAAAATGCCATTAAACATCCTTCAGATGGGGCCTTTTAAAGCGCATAATAGGGAGTATTGTGGCTTAGTGAGTTCAACTTTAACAGGAATCTTTTTTTTTTTTAATCTCTCCTCTTCTGGGATTTTGTACTCCCAGACTTAAACCCTCCAGGACTGTCATTTATTCCATGACCAGTTCCTTTACTGGCCTTAAAGGAAGCCTCCTTATAATCAGCAGCTGCATCATGAGGCTTTTCACGGAGCGGAGTCTGAAGTATTGGTGCATCTGGGACGGTAGGCAGGGCTGACGCTGCTGTTACAATAGCGCCTGCCGCACATCGATGCTGAAGCGCTCACAAGAACCAGCCAGCAACAGTGTGCAGTTTGAAGAATTGAGTGTGTCTGTCTTGGAGCACACTTCTTCATGTGACCCTGGTAGCTCAAATCTGAGATTATTGAGAAAGAAGAGAAGATTTGCAGCCAACATGTGGGAGGTGGAGAGTAAAAGTGTGAATGAAAGAGCGATGTAATAAAAAAAAAAAATGTGGGATTGTAATTGAAAACTAAGGGTAGAAACCAAGTGAACACATTTCAATGAAGTATATGAATTTGACAGTGATGGAACTGCCACTGTGGAACTGGATTTCATTTAACTGGACTGGACCTTGTTTAAGCCGTGACTGATGGGGGCGAGTGCCCAGCAGGATGGTTGTATCTCCAGAACAGTTTACAGTTAGTTGAAGAGGTGCCTTAGCTTTTCTAACGTAGCATAAAACATATAATGGTTGGTTAGATTTAGAGTAACAGTGTTTCGTCTGGGATTGTTCAGTAAGGCGACACTTTTCAGCAGGTCTCTGTCCCAAGGAGGTACGTAGTCTGAGGGGAACAAAGGAGGGGAAGGAAAAAAACAGTTTTGAAATGAACAAGATGAATCCAGTGAGACTGATTGTGTTGTGACTGACGCGGTGAGCCGCACTGTGTGGCGATAAAGGCGGTGCGTGACGCCACGATTGCTTTTCTCTTCGTGTTGCCAAATCAGGAACCCGGCCCTGATGTAGCGTGCCGGTTTAGACAGCACATCACGTTTTATTTATTTATTTTTGAAAACCAGATTAAAGGCTCGTGCTTTTGTATAATGTGTTGCCAACATACTTTGCTGCCCTTTGACTCAGTGTAGCATAAAAGCAAATGAGCAAAGAAAATCTGCACAGCCGCTTTAATCTTTTCAAATGTTAGCATTCGCTAACCTTTTGCTCACGTTTCATGAAATTTAGGTTGTGCTTAATGCTGCTTTGTAGGTGACACTTTATGCGTGTTGAATGCACCTTGAACACGGAAACATCCTGTGCATTAACCTTTATCCTTTGCATCACCCTGTTTTGTTGGCAAAATATTGGCTATCATGAGCCTGTGAATTGCTGAAATGGTAATACTATAAAGCTGGTAAAAGAATGTAAATGAATGCTTGACTGCAGTGTCTATTAATAAAGGCTTCACAGACTGGTACAGTGCAGTAGAAGGCTTTACTCCAAGACTGGATCCAGCGCATGCTGGTATTGTTCTTCACAGAATACACAGCACAGCACTGCCAGTCTTCTCCTAAACCCAAACCCTCCCCAGACCACCTTTGGTAAAACACTAATTACAAGACAGGCTGTTTTCCTCTGTAGTTGAAACTGTTGAACATTGTATGTGCTGTTTCAAAGAAAAAGACGCAGTGAGTAGTTGTGAGAGGTTTCTTTATAACCACATGTAATTTAAAATTTCCTTTGCTAAAAACGTTTTCTTTGTAATGCAGGCAATCGTGGCCGACAAGGATTGACATTCATCCGGACATCGAGGATGGCCTGGCCGCATCGTCTATATCACATGCAGGAGGTCCCCAGTCTCCAGCTCGTACTGCGGAGAACCTGCTTAACGGGCACCGCAGTAAGGGTCTGCTGGACCTGGGCCGGCGTGAGGAGATGAGCGAGCCCTCTCTGCTGTCCATGCCATCCCTTCCCAGCTGCTCTGGACCCTCGGTGCCCAGCGCCCCCTCCATCTCTCTCAAACACGGAGGTGCCTCCGCCAAACAACACACCTGCCTCTGCAGGGTAGAGGAGGATGAGGAGGAGGAAGAGGAGCCAGACCCTTGCCCCCTTCCTAGCCAGGTGGTGCTGCGACGCAAGCCCTCGCTCACCAACCGGCTGACGTCGCGCAGGAGTGCGCCCGTGCTCAACCAGATCTTCGAGGAGGAGGGTGAGTCTGATGACGACTTCGATATGGACGAGGGCCTGCCGCCCAAACTGAGTCGGCCGAAGATGAGCATGGCGTCGCCAGGCACGGCGCACAAGCGCTTCCCGCGCCGCAAGAGCCAGGGCCGCGGTTCAAGCTGCTCCAGTTCGGAGACAAGCGACGACGATTCAGAGAACCACCGGCGCCGCCTCGACAAGGACTCGGGTTTTGGCTACAGCTGGAACCGTCGGGACAGTAGCGAGGGCCCGCCGGGGAACTCAGGGGGCAACGGGGGCAGCAGCAGTGGCGGGGGAGGGCAAGGCAAGCCGCCCGGAGATGCGAGCCAGGGGCCAGACAGGGGCAACCCCCCTGGGGGAGGCGGAGGTGGAGGCAGTGGAGGAGGGAGGGGGAGCGGCGATGGTGAAGGCCAGGGCAGCCCGTCAAACTGCTCGAGCGGTGGTACCAACACGACGTCGGGCTCCGCGCGCAGCTCCACCAGGACCGCCGGAGAGTTGGTGGAGAGCCTCAAGCTCATGAGTCTGTGTCTGAGCTCACGCCTCCAGCGCCTGGGCGCGGCGGGCGTCGGCAGGCTCCTCATAGACCCACAGGGCTTCTCCAGCGTCAGCGTGCAGGCGAAATCGTCCTGGAAGATGTGCGTGGGCTCCAGCGGCGGCCTTGACCGGGCATCGCTGCATGCCGCCGTACTTGGGCGCAGGCCTGTGTCGGACGCCATCAACGAGCTGGACCTGGCGGCCATGGAGAACCGCATGAACCTGAAGAACAGCATGTTGCAGCTACCTCTGTGCGAAAAGACCATCTCTGTGAACATTCAGCATCACCCGCAGGACGCACTGCTGTGTACCTCCACCCAAGCCAGCTGCTGTCAGGTCATATAAAGGCAGCCGGCCAACCCCTACTCCCCTTCACGTCTGTAGCATATGTTTGGCGGTAGAATTCTTCCAGTGGCCATCAGTGACCTCAGTGTGGCCCAGACCACCTTTTTGACTTTAACTGTTTAGGTTTCCCCCCTTGTTTCTATAGGTTTTCCTGTGTAACCTTTGTTGTGTAGCACAGGGCATGCTTGTTAGTTTATATATATATATATTTTTTTTTTTTTTTGAGATTTGCCTCAAATTTGTATAAAGGTGAAGAGTGGTGTCAGTTTGGCAAAAGATAACGTAGAAAATGAACAGAGGAGACCTAGAAGATGTAGACGTTTGAGAACAAATGGTCTTGGGGAGGTTTCTAAGCAAGCACTTAAAAAAGGCTTATTATGAGCCTGATCTAATGTAGTCCTGGGTTTTACCCCCTTCCTCCACTTTATCTGTGGGGGTGTACATCCACTGACTGAAGAACAGTAGCAGGGGATCACAGTGATAAGGCTGCCAGAAGGGAAGGCCTTTAAAAAGAGCTCTTCATCTTAAATTCAGCCCCTCAAGTCTTAAAGCAAATGACCAATTAAAAAGTGTTATTAAAGATACTCTAGGCAATTTTAAATTGTTTTACCCTGGTGTGCTTTTACTTTTTATTGCACCTTGACAATCTTTTTTTTTTTTTTAAATTGTGGAATTATTTTTTTCCCCCCATTTGTAGGATTTTATTAAATGCATCATCCAGTACACTTTTCTCACTTACCTGGATTATTATGTGAGAGGAAACAGATTTATGGAGGCACCTGAAAGTACGCCTTCATTCTTGAACAGCACACGATGAAACATACAAGCGGGTCAAGTGCGCGCAGTATATCAGCCTCATCATCACGTTCTTAATCTAGGGTCGTGTGTCGGGTCGTTTGAAATGCCTTTATTTCATGCCAGTTCAGACACCTGCTCACCCCCGTTCAGGCTGGAAGTACTGGCTGTGCTCCAATGGCGAGCGTTGAACTGACGCCGCTGCGTACCGCCGTAGTGGTGTGGATAAGACGAGTCAGGCTACATTATTCCTGATTGTACACAGAAGACCCAGTAGCTGTATGCAAACAACCCGGCATTCTTATGTTTTGATGTAGTGCAGATTTAGCGGTAGCCGAATCATTTCTAAGTAGGAAAAAGCCACTGTGCTGAGGTTTGTAGGGTTGAGTGAGGGTAAGGTTCTGCTTTATGGTGGCAGTCCTGTGCGAAGAAGACACAGCCGTACCGGCACCAGTTCTCATGACTCAAGGTTTATGGCCCGATAGAACGTACCTTCTACCAGCACTAGCTTTCATGTTAATTTTTTGCGTCAACAGAAATCGGGCCACTGATAACATCAAGTTTGCGATTCCATACGAATGATTTGTGCCTTTGAGTTTGACCCCTGTTTTTATTGTAGTACTGTATAGATTTCTTAAAAGGTGTTTATGTGTATATTTGAGATCTTTGAGTTTTTCAAGGACTGCTGTATTAGATCCTTTTTTTTTCTGTTCATATGTTGGTAAAAGCAGTGTGAAATGTAATACCAGTTTTTTTTTTTTGTTTTTTTTTTATTATTATTATTATTATTATTATTAACGGCATTGTCTGCAGAATGCAGCATTGATAGGAGTTCCTCATTCACTCATCCATTCTTCCAATTAACTCATTCATTTTATTCAGGAACAGCGGTGAGCAAAAATGCAGGTCACGAGCGTGAGGGGTGAAGCCTCGCCGCAGAAACGACGCAAATTACTGCATGCTTGAAAAGGAATTTGAGACGATAGGGAATATATTTAAAGGGCATTGGCAATAAGCTATATATTGCAGCTATCTGTAAATACTTTTGTATATTAAAATCTGTACAGCCATGGATGGCAGCTTGTTCAAAACAAAGGAAAATCTCATATGAGCTTTCCCCCCTTTTCACAACTGTAAATAGAGGTGTATAAATATATACAGTATAAATATAAATATATATATGGTACTACACAGAGAGAAGCAGTAGTGCTGGTGCATAACTGTATTAAAGCCTTATTAGTTACATGTATTTTACAACAAAGAGCCCATCACTGTTGTCTTATCCAGGTGTATACATGTGGCAGACTGCATGTGTTGTACATCTTTCATTATTAGTCTAAGTCAGAAGAACCACTATTTTGAAATGCATTATCGGACCAAACGGCGTGCTGACTTAAGAGCAGAGATGTTTTGTATCATCCTGTAGCTGAAGACTGTCCTCGGAAATGAGCTTATCGCTATGACGATGTCCAGAATTAAATGTTGTGTAAAAAGCCCTTTTAAGTCGTGACTCTCATCTTTTTCTTTCGTGCAATATTGTGACTTGTCAGTTATTTTGGTTTGTTGCATTCTGGGATTGTTGATGTCTGATATTGGTTAAGGGTGTAGATTGGGAAACCAATTACTGATTCACACTGGGGAGGGGGGGGGGCATCCACGATATTTCACAAAGCATTCAGAAATCCTCTTGCTGGAATGCATTGAGATGAGTAAAGGCTGTCTTCAGACTGTCAGTCAAACAGCATTTTCTCTAACTGTGAAGAGGAGGAAAAAATTAAATAAATCGGCATCCCCAACATTTAAGTAATGGCACTTTGTAAAGGGATGTGTAACTTCACGTGATTTGCCACGCAGCCCTGTTGAAAGGGTGTTACAAGTGGTTTTTAAGCTGTGCTAGACAATTTCAGTGCCCTCCAGACTCCTGTCTGCTTTCGTTGTGCTTCATGCTCTGCTTTTGATGCCGGCGAGACGTGGAGCATTGCACAAACCCACCAGGAAATGGCTGCTGCACGGCTTTGAAATATGGAGATACCACTGCAATCTGGTTTCCAGTACGGCTGCTAAGGCGTCTGCCTTTTGTCTTCCCACCTCACGCTTGTAATTCACTCAGGCGTCGATCTGGATGTAGATGCATCTGTTTGAGCGTATGAAATATCAGTCACTTTGGCTCTTGTTCCACCTCGAAATGCCATTTATACCAGTCACTTTGAACGCGAGAGGCTTTCCTACAGATGAACTGGAGAACCAGTTCACGACATTCCTCACCTGAAAAGTGGAGGCATTGAGAAATGCACATCTCATGTCTGTGCGGGAGAGCCTGTTGGTACAAGGAGAGTAACTCTGCATGGCTGTTGTGAAACTGGTCCTGTTTTTGAAGCACAGGCATGCGCTCAGAAGGTTGTCAAAATATAACAACCCCCAGTATGAAATGCATAACAGCCGTTGTGCTTTTTCTATTTTTGCTTTGTATACAATGTAGCAGCGAATTCAGGCTTCATATTAAATGTTGATTCTTCCAATTAGAATCAGGAGTGCATTAAAAATTGGTGACGGTGGCCCCCGCCCTGGCTGATGTGTGAACAGCTGACTCGCTTCTGTGACCTGGTGTTAGGATGTAACGGCGACACCTTTAGTTTTTCAGGCTGACCGTATTTGCTATTTGCTGACCACGTTTTACTGTGCATTAGCTCTGAATATCACCATAGGACAGTTCAGTTTAGTCACAATAAAATATGCATATTGAAAATACATTACTGAATTAATATTGTTTTTTTTTCCATTTCCTGTCAGATTTAGATAGATTTGGAGGGATATTGGGTTTTTTTTTCCACCCACATCAATCCTGTGGATGAACACGGCTAAAGGGACAACACAGATCATACGTAAATGTTGGTATTTCAGAGCATGTCCTTTTAATGGTCCCCCCCCCCCCCCATTTGACTAGCAAATAAGTCTTCTGTAAAATAAGTGTATGAAGCTAATCATTTTATTTTTTAGGTCTCAATGACAAATTGTATTTGTCAAGGCCTTAAACTGTGTTATAAAATAGGCGCAGTAAGACCGTTGCTATAGCAAAAGATTATTCGCTTTGTTACAGTCACTGAACAGGGGCTAATAAATTATGTCATTGACCATAAAGCACTTGCTAATGTTTCAGCAGTTAAACCCACTGAGAGATTGCTGCCTTCACTGTCGGGAGCTATCATATGCTTACTGATGATAGATGAACAATTTGAGAAGCATTTACTGATGTTCTTGCTCCTTCTGAATAAAAAAAGACCCCTGCACTTATTTTACATGAAGATTTTATGAACTATAATGAACTATGATGTTCTGTGGTGCTCGAGTTAAAAGATCAATGGTGAAATTGGAAAATCGTAGATCACGTCACAAATTGTCTTTAATTGTAAATAGGATGACCACTCTCACACTGACAACAAATGGAAGGTTACTGTAAAATGGTTAATTCCTTGGTATGTGGTCAGGAAATATACGGAAGGAGAGGAGCAGATTAACTAATTAAAATCATGAATTGTGCATCTTTTAAAGCAATCCACCTTATGCAAAATAGAAGCATTAGTAAAGTAGTGCATTCACTCAAACCTGCGTCACGCATGTGACGTGGCATTGAGTATGCTCACTCCAGTCTTTATGGACATGTAGCAGATGTTCGTAGGCATCGTTTCAACTTTTTGCTCGGATCGCTGTTTTTCACCCAGAACGTGTACTTCCTCCTGACACTTTATTTTTGAGGAATCTCATTTAGGATGCCAATAAAAGCCAGGCAACACCAATGTGTCTCAGCAGAGGGATATTTTGCCCCAGACTCGCTGTTCCCAGCGTCGGCTGTGTGAAAAGAAAAGGCTGAAAGGCACCGTGGTTACGTATGCCTCATTATGTGACGTATTGATCACATAAAGAGACCTGCAAATAAAGCGTTTCAATAGCAGTGCTGAGCCTTAAAAGCATAATCAATTATAGAGCTAATGTGTTCCTTCATACACTAGTAGTGTGTCTTTTATCTTTGATGGCTGTACCAACAGTTTCATTTCTTTGTGTTTAAAGGTTTGGAGTCTTTGACCTGCAGTGCACTTTGATGTCTTCTTCGTAATCTGCGGTGAACTTCAGTTTTATGATCATAATCTGCGGTGTGGCGTGGCCAGTAGTCGTTACCATTAAAAGCATGGTGACCAAATTCAGTGACATTTACACAGCCATCTGTTTCAACAAATCTAGAAATGGGCAAATCTTGTTTTTATAAACTACTTAAGGACAAAAAAAATTGTACATTGCTGATTATTATTCAGTTTTCATGCATGTAGAAAAAAGGCATTGCTAAGCACTGCACCACCTAGTTAGTGTCACAGAACACTAACCAAACATTAACAAGGGTTAAACAGCTAAAACAAGGTGGGCTTGTTAGAACTCATGATGTAATAACTACATATAATGAAGTACTAAAAGATGATATTGAAATAATCTTCCAATAATGTAATAAGAACGTTGAGTGCAAAATGTAATGCTATTGCATTATGTGCAAAACCTATCACATTATTATGAGATTTGCTTACATTTTTTTGTTACGTTATGTGTAGTTATTACATTGTGTGATTTAGCAAGGGGACAGCCGTGATGTACGTCAGCCATTCTTTGTTGAGTGGTTTGGTCTTAAACGCAGGAGATCTACAGTCTGCTATTCCTCACAGCAAGTCACTGCTTATCTTCGCACGCTGAAGGCCCAGTGTGACTTGCGCTGACGTGAGCTGTTTTCCCGCTCTCTGAGGTCAATGCAGGACATGCCAACGACTCGAGGGCTGCGTGGGAATGACAGGCAGCCCCTAGTGATTTAATCGGTTCTTCTTTTATCCCTACTTCTGCCATTGCAGTAGGGCACAGAAACACGCCCTTGCAGAGAGCCTTGTAACACTGGGCGCCCTTGTTCAGGGCCAGCACCTTTAAATGAAATGCATATGAAGCCGAAAGAGGCTTATCACAGATCTAATA
The DNA here is from genome assembly GCA_025773905.1 of Chitala chitala. NCBI lineage: Eukaryota > Metazoa > Chordata > Actinopteri > Osteoglossiformes > Notopteridae > Chitala > Chitala chitala. The sequence goes on along the minus strand of JABJVR010000106.1, from coordinate 2,931,648 downwards.
TGATCAGCATGCTGAGATGTTCGTGTTAGAAATTGCTGCTGAATTATTTTTATTTAAACCAATAACAATGGCAAATTGGCAAAATGTAAAACTAAACAGTGAATGAAGTAGTAAGTAGTAGCTCATTAATGACATCCTGATCTGTTTAAAAAATGTGCTGATGCCGAACATCAGGAAAGACCAGCCTAACAACTTTGCTAAAAGTAAAACAAAATGCAAAATGAAGGGGCCTATACAGTACAGTGTTTATAATAAGTAAATGGCTTGACTGTGGTGTGAAGTGAAGTCCTTCAGTTTGTGAATATATATCTATGAACCACCAGGGTCTTATTTCTCTTTCTTCTCCCCTTGTAACTCAGGGCCATTTGCAATCCAGCAAAATCTAGAGTTTGCCTACTGTTACTCATTTATCTCCCCATCTACCCCCTTTATCTTGGCCTTTAATAAATTAATAACCAGCACACATTCACACATGCACACACACACACACACACACAGCAATGTTATCTGAAAATCAGATCCTCACATTGCCCTAATATACATACATCTCATAAACATGCATTCTGCTGCAAAGGATTTGAAAGTTGTATATAGGTCTTATTATCTATTAAACATTATGTTTCAAATAAAATATTCTGAAATGTTTTCATGTAGCCATTGTCAGTCATCGCTGTTTTGTATCAGTGTCGCCCCAGGATTCACTCTTGGCTTTTATTGTTTTTCCTGGTTCTTCTTCTATAGGGGTGTGATGATATTGCCTCTAGACTACCTACACTGGGGCCTTATTCTCCTAAGGTCTTGCAAAATAGCTGTATGTTTTTTACTCTGAGTCAAACACTGAAACTTTCCTTCCCTACTTTCTGCTGTGGAATGTTGCCTCCAGTTTTAACTAGTATCAGTTTAATGTTGAATATCGTTTTATTGAATACTTGTACTCTCATTCTGTTATTTTTATCTTCCACATTGTCAGATTCGTTAAACTGAATTTGTGCAACGTCATGTTTCTGTTGTACTACAGCAGCTCCACAGAAATCCTTGTTGACGAATGTGTCCCACGTGAGCCCTGCATCTTCACACTATGTCAGTGCAATGCAGCACAAGCCAGCTGGTGCTAACAGCACTGACCTTTTGTTCTGGAGAGGCAGGAGACCTGACTTGGTAGCTTATTATTTACGATATTAGCGTACATCTGCACCTTGTTGAACTGCCAACCGTGCCCGTTCCCTGACACGGTGCACTTTGGGGTTGGGTTACCTCATCGGTATGTGTCTCTGAAATAAAGGGCCTCTCCCAGGCTCCTTGGCCTTTTCAACATCATGCTCGTCCTCTCTGAGAAGGGCTGGTGGCCAGCCAGCTTGGGCGGATGATGGGGGGTTTCATGGTGGTGACTGGGGGTTTCCACCCTAAGGGTGTCCTTTAACACCTGCCTGCTATTTTGAGCATGGTCTCAGTCCTCCAGCCCTCATCGGCAACCCTGTAGGTGCTGAACATGTGGAAAAACAGATGCCAAAAGGCGGGCAGACTGATAGGGTGGGGGTTGGAAAACGGGCAGAGACTGCTGAAGGGTGCGGATAAACACGTCCGCATGCTCCACCCCCTGCCCCCCCAAACCCTGTTTCTCTGCAGTTTCTCCTCTTCCGTAATTTAGACTGAATGCTGTGCACTGCATTTTCCGAATGCCATGCATCAACCTTAACTGTAAATATCGTTGACACCGGTCAATCAGACTAAAGCACTGACTTGTGCGGTTTACAGAACGTATTTGCACCGGGGGAATGAGACAGATGGTGTGGTAATTTATGTTTGACATATTTCTGCATATTACCGCTGGAACACAACATGAAGTAAGACAGCAAAAATCAAAGGGCTGGCATGTTTGCTCTGACAAGTTTTCTCTGACAGTTTTTATAAAGTGCTCTGCTTAGGTAGGTCTGATGAGCGAACTGCTAGTTTAACGGGAAATAGTCAAACAGAATACATTAAAATCTGATGAAGCGTTGATTGTACTGAAATGCACAATGAACCACAAAGTAAGTTTATATAACTAAGTAACAGTATTAAGTGTAGGTAATAAAAAAACTTTGTTCTTTAAGAGCACAGACTCAACATAATAAAGGTAAATTACACTACTTTGATCCTCAGCTGACATATGAATATACAGCATGTGGGAATGTTATTATTAAAACACAAATTTACAATTAGGATATCAGCCAAGCGTTTCAAACAAGGACTGCATTCCATCACTCAGTTTCAATGTGAAATGCACCATTTTAATCTGGTAGAAGGCAGCTATCATGTTACAAGCACACTGCCTTAATGAAAGGCTAGTGTATATAATGAGACACCCTGAGCTATGCAATATCTGCTAAAAGCTATAGGGCTGGCATTCTTAAGTGAGAGCTAAATATATAATGCATCTGTTCATTCTCATCAGATTAGTACTACTTGTTAATTACTGTAAATAATAGCCAATATGTTTAAGTGAAGTAAATAAAACATTGAAACAGTTTTCAGGCACATGCTGATCTTGTACCTGGTCAGGTTTTTTACTTCATATATAAGGACAACTACATGTTTCATGAACAACCAATCTTTTATTCACAATGACCAAATGATCGTGTGTCCGTAGGTATTAAGCATATGATGAAATGACAAATCAATAAACCTTTCTACTAAAGTCTCCCTGCTTAGTATGCAACACAACAAGGGCATCTCTTCATTAAATTTGCAACGTATCGCCACGCAGAGGGACATGTGCAAAATGTGTTCGTTTTGGAGTCTTTCCCCAGATGAGCCTGAAAAACAGAGCTCTTATTCAGAGTTCTTATTCACTCATATGGAAATGCCATAGGTAAACTGTAGATCATCACCACATGGTTATTCTATCCACACAGAGATGGCAGGAGATTCAGGAAGCAGGGCTGAACCAAGCTAAGAAGCTTTTAAGCTCTCAGTTAGCCAGACACGCCTCTATTGCCCCCTCAGCCCTGTTTTCTAGGGTCACATTAACACCTTCTTCCTGGCATTTATTAAAAATGTACCTAACAACCAGATGGGTGGGAAGGACAGTCTGGCAATAAAAGACATAACCTAGAAAAACACACGTCCTTCTCAATCGTTGGTCACCTCCTGTGTGCTTTTAAATTATGCTTAAAGGCTGGAAGAATATGAATAACAGGAGGTCCACAGACAAACACAGGTATTAAACCTCATATGAGCTGAAATAAATAAGAGCATAAAGAGTAAGTACTCACACAGGGGCTTGTGATATTGCAGCCAATGCATAAAGAACTGCCCGGTTCTGTCATCAACACTTACTCATCCTCTGAAGTACTCTCACACAAAAAAGCATTAGTCTGTATTTGGCAAAGACAAAACTCATATACATGTACAGTATACAGACATACATAGAACAAAAATAAACACACCCTTTTTCCTTACTTTTTTCCTTACAAAAAGATCTTGACTAAAACTGAAGAACCATCAACGGCAGTGCCCCCCTTTTTAAAACACCTTTGCACTTGACGTTAGACGCTTCTGACTGACGTATGCTCATACCACTCATTTTTACTTCACTTCCTATGCCTGCTATGGGGGTTTGATCCATTTATACAAGATAATGACAGGGTAGGGCACGTCTTACATGGGTAGTCGTTTCTTTCTGTTTCATACTTCACTGTCAAATGCAGTTTAAAAAAAAAACAGCCAAATTAATTTCTGAACTTTATTTTCAGGGCCCTGTACTTCTTTGTGTTCACTGAAAGCCTGGAGTCCATTGGGGCATTCCCAAGTCATTCTCAGTACACTTACATGTGCCTACAAGTACAGGCACTGGTAATGGAGTGCAGCGCTAATGTATCTCCGGGTGTGGCCTTCATGCTACAAAAGGCTCACTTTCATGAGCTTTATAAACGCTCAAGGCTCTTTTGTGGGAATATTAAATGAATCTGCTGTAGAAATGTCCCGGACCCACTGATTCAGTTTGCGCACTATAGTCCCTTTATAGAAACAACCCAAAGAACTCTAAGACAGGGAGTCGTTAGCTGTCCTTGTAAAAATCACTGAGTCTGGTGTCTTGTGGAACAGGTCATCGCCATGGGCTAGACAACATTGGGAGGCAGCTGCAGCGTGGCACGAACACACGCTCAGCACCGTAATGTAATAACCTGTATCAAATTTAATGTAACACCACAAACCTGGGCCTGGCACTACTGAACATGCACGGCCTTCTAAACTGGAATCGGACACTGTGACACTATAGACATCCTTCTTCCGTAAGTGCCGCTCCCTCATTTTCCTCCATGGCCGACGTGCACCGCGCATAACGATGCGCTGAGCAGCTGTAGAGCCCGCCACAGGAAGGCAGACCTCCAGGTAGACTCGACTTTGCTTACAGGATCTCAAGTGCGGCCAATCAGGGTGAGAGATGTGCAAACGGGTAACTGGGGGGCCCCGTGAGAAAAAGCGTAACATTTTTTATTGTTTTGCACAAGTACTATTCGATTAGACTGTGATTTTAGGAGATCATCCCATAATTTCAGGTTTAAGAAACAGTAACATTCAGAATTTTTAGACCTGTAATGTACAAATGTAATTACACAACACTGATGGCAATCACTGGGCTTGAGAGACCATGGCACATGCATACAGGATTAGGGACCACAAGTAAAGCAGCATATGGTGTGGCTGGGAAGTCCCACATGGGAAAGGCAGTCTTTCACACAACTTTACAAAAGTAACGTAACCTTTTTGGTATACCTTGCTTCTGTCATCATTACTGCAATTAATTATTGACACATTAAGTGACCACCCAAAGTTGACAGCAGTTACAGGAAAAAAAAAAACAAGTCACTGAAACATCTATGTACACCAGCACAATCACTCAAACTTAGATCTTTAATGTATCACCGAGCCTGAATATACAGGCTTCAGAAAGACAGGTTACCTGCCATTATTCACTTAAAGTGTTTGTGTTGTTTTGTATAGCAGAGCTATTGAGTAACAGTCTTGGAGGGCCACAGTGGATGAAAGTTCTTTTTGAAAACAATTCATTCATTTTAATCTTAGTTAAATATCAAATCTATTGTTGCTTCTATTAATTGTTGAATTCTTCCTGGTCATCTGTCTGCAGTTGTCAGTCATCTTCTATACCACTTCATCTTGTCACAGGGAAGCCTGGAGCCCGTCCCAGAACACATAGGGCAGAGGGCAGGGCACCAACCCACCACAGGGCACGCACACACACTACAGGTAATTGAGACACACCAATCAACCTAATCTGCATGTTTTTGGATTGTGGGAGGAAACCAGAGAACCCAGCAAAAACCCACCAAGCACAGGGAGAACATGCAAACTCCACACACACACAGACAGACCCAAGTTGGGACTTGAACCCTAGGAATTCAGGTGCATAGCAACAGTGCTAACCATTATGCCACTGTGCCACCTCTCCGATGCACAAATTGGTTAAAAAAAAATTTTTCAGACACAATAAAAGTAACAAAAAAGAAAGTTAGACTCCTCCATATGTGTAATAAAAAGTATGAATCACACATTTGTCATTCTAACTGCAGAATCAGAACAGAAAATGTCTGGATAATTAAACATGGTGTTTAATTCAAACCTGTAATCATTAATTGTATTAACTGTAACAACTTTTAAACAGCACAAACAGGTGCCAATGACAAATAATGCTTAATCAGAAATAATGACTGAATCGATTAAATATAACGTGATTAAAAGGTCAAAAATAATCTGTAACTGTTAAAAAATGTTAAGCAACATCAGTATTATTATGCCTTTAAAATTATTATTAAAAATGAATAATGACCATTGAGAATTTTTGGATTGTCACAGTAATTATACAACAGTTAGTGATGTTTAATTGAAATTAAAGTTCAATTAAAACCAACAAATTAGCTGAGAGAAAAACCTGCACCCACTATGGTCCTCCAAAACTGGCACTGAATACTCATTTAAAATGCCTGTGTATTTATACACTTCTCTTTGCATTACCTACCCATTTTTTAATTACCCCATTGACCTTGCTGTGTTGTTCTGTGTTGTTCATCATTGCAAAAATGATGGGCTTCGTAATAAAACAGAATGGACACGTTTAAAACACATTTTCCAAGCCGGTTTTACGTTTATTTGACCTTGGCTTGCGCTACGTGCCTTTTAAGCGAAGGAGAGGCACTGTCACATTGTGCTGACGCACTAAGACAGCATATTTGTGCCCACATTGTTCCATTAAACAAAAGCGCAGCCAGCTGATGACATCAGGCACTCACCTCACACACGTGGGAAATGGAGTTTAGGTCAGTGCAGGCGAGGGACTGGCAGAACTCAGGGACACATGTGGCTCGTCCACTGCCAGACCTCTGGTTGTCGGAGCTGACAGGGCAACAGCAGACTGTTTTTTGAGAAACTGGAGTGGAGCTGACAGCTACTGGCAAACATAGGGAGGAAAACTCAGCTTGAAGGTTTGGGGGGGGGCCGCGTTGGAAACTAAGGCACCAAGGTGGTTCTGTGTAATTGCCAATGTGTTGAGTGCAGAGTGACCCAGCTGACTCCCGCAACCAGCAATACTAGGCTAAAATGGACAGGCTGCACTGAAAAACGCTGAGCTACCTGTATACCTCCAAAAACAAAACAAAACAAACAAGGCTTTAGTGTGGACTCACTGGATTACAGCTCATATTGGCCAGCAGAGACCTGCAGAAGTGAACGGGCACGCGGGTGTGCCTGAGCGATGAGCATGTCCTCTTACACAACATTATCTATGGTAGACAGTTTCAAGAGAGGGTGATGTATAGAGGTGCTTGCAAGATGTAATGAAGAAGTACTGGCAGGTGGTGACCCCGTATTCATCACACCTAAAATGGAATATTGTCATGGTAACTGTCAGGACAATCCAACCTCTTTTTTAACCAGTGCCTGCAGTTTTGTTCTTTCTAAGACTTCCTAGACTGCAGTGAAATCAGGGATGCCTGTAGACTTTTAAAATTACCAGTGAGTAATTAAGTCCTTTAACAAATGTGCCACACTTACTTAAAAGAATGTCTATGGATAAAATTTCCCAAGGGAATTTCTGTGAGATGACGAAACATATCAATCATAATATAAATAGGACCTCACACAATATCTGTGGAACAAAACACAAAATTGAATTTCTGCAACCAAAAAAAGGTTAATTTAACATTATAACCCCTCACCATTGCACCTCTGTCCTATTTCTCTTTACCCTGCCCTTTGACACAACAAAAGTTACACTGGATCCCCAGGTCATGTGACCAGAGCAGCAGGCCTGCGTTATATCCCTGGACCTCCAATTCGCACCCCAGTTCAGCTGAGCTCTCTATTTTCCTCCATCAAAATGACAGGCCATAATGGACGGCCTCTGGGCACATGCCAGGTGAGCAGTTAGCTGATGCTGTGCTTAATGAAGAGGAAAGTTGAAGGCGTGCTGAGAAATCTGTACTGACTGAAAAGTGTGAAGAGAAGGAGGGGTCAGAAAGCGGCAATCGCCTTGACAAGATGATTAATACGCAACCGTTTACGAGGCCTTTCAGCTGATTGCTGTTGATATGCAATGTACATATGAGGGTACTTAGGAGAAACTGGACCAATTACAGAGATTTTAAATTTATTTTAAACATATTGAAAATTAACATAGACATTTTGTGTTATTTCAAATAAAGGAATAAAACATTTGTCCATTTGCTTCACTGTCTTATCTAATTCAGGGTCATAGGAAGTCTGGAACCCAACCCAGGAGGCACAGGGCAGGGGACACTCTGGGCAGGGCGCCAACCCACCACAGGGCACAAGAACAGAACATATTTCAGTTTTTTTTTTTTTGCATGATATTCCAAAAAATATTAAAATTATTATTCATCTAAGACCAGAAAATGACAAAATTATAAGAGTATTTTTTAATATGCAAGCTGCCATAGAAGAACAACTCAGATGAACGTGAAAGCACAAGGAATGAGAGGAAAAGGAACATCTGAAGGACACCTGAAAGCCAGACAGAAAGCAGGCAGAATGAGTTAAGTTTTACACTTAGGTGTGAAGTCACTTTGTGGAAGTTCACTGTTAAGCAGGGGCGTTAGCTTTGCTTCCCCACGTTAAACATACAAAATGTATACATCAGTTTTCACACACAATCTACAGGCAATGTGAAAACACCAATGAGCCTACAACACATGTCTTTGGACTGTGGGGGGGGGGGGGGAGAGAATGGTGTAATTGGA
>JABJVR010000106.1:2854989-2923293 GCA_025773905.1 Chitala chitala | reverse complement strand
TGTCCCCTGCCCTGCGCCCTATGTGCTCTGGGATGGGCTCCAGGTTTCCCCGCGACCCTCACCAGGAATAAGCAGTTGAGATAATGGATGGATGGATGTATATTGCATATATATAACAAAAACACACATATTTATGTATATATGTTTATAATCAATATATACACCCATAAACACATGTACACGTACACACATGGTGCTTTATCCTAGATGGCCACTGGTACTGCCTTAGTCAGTCCACTTGTCCTTGCAAACTGTGCTGTGGAAAAAACCATCTGATCATGACTATCTATAACCAAAGCACATGCAAGATGAGAAGGGACAAGCCTTTACTTACATGCGCTGTTATTCTCATGCACACTTGACCATTCTGCACTGTGTCCAGCCTTCATCTCTAAGAGTTCTGCTGTGCTTATGTCGGGTTTGCTTCTAAACAAATTACAGGGCAGGCCCAGAGTATGCATGCCCACGCATGGCAATTGTGGTGACAAAAGCAAGGCCAGACTGGTCTAGCTCAGGAGCAGGGTCCAACTGCACCAGACTCTACCCTCAACCGTATCACTGAAATTAAGATTTGCCAGGGCATTTCTTCTTCTCTAGTGCAAGTAGTGTGTTGAGCTTGTGAGAGAAGAGGTGTATTTTTTTTTTTTTCCCAAATTCAATTCAAAATGCATGCAGAACTGTTGTGTAGTAATAGCACTATTTTATTAGGAGTACACAGCAATATTCCACATTAGGAGGAGTGTGCGAATAGATGCAGAGTGTTTTGCAATAGTACGGTACAATTGAGCTAGCTATTGGCATTATGTTGTGTTTTTTAGTTTATTAAATTCATTAATTCATACTCATTAAAATTGATGATAATCCAAAATTATTTAACAAAAGACTACATTGATATTATGTTGACTGTTTGGCTGAATATAAAATACAAAGTGACTTGAAAGGATAAGTCAGACAGGAAAGTGCGTTTTGGGATGTATCTGTTAATTTAGTAGGTGAACGAAAAACAGTGCTGCTCTCTACTATTATACGAATGAATACTGTATATATTTTGTCATGTCTCTGTTTTTGTTGGGGTAGAGTGGTCAATGATAGTGCCGTGCAATCAATTTAGTTGCTCATGGTTTACATTGTTTTTACTGTAAAACTTGCATCTGAATATTGTACAATAAGTAACATTACAGCTAGCACAATTAAGAGGTATAGATACTTTAAGCTGATAAAACACCCACAGACCCTGAGAAGCAAAAAGGTGATTTGCGATATATCTGTAAATTTAGCAGATGTATGGCTAAACAATACAGCTCTGTTTCATTATATGCAAGTAACACCACAAATTCCATTTTAAGAAGGTATCATGTGCCATCATGTCGCTATGTTTTTACAGCTCTTTTTATTTACACGGCCCAAGTGAACGCCTTTTACTCAGCAGTACTTGCTAAGTGCAGACACGACTGGGGCAGGGCCAGTCTTTCTCAACTTTCGCCCAGCTCTGCAATTTGATTACATGAGAATACGGCATTAGTTTATCCTGCTCCACATCATGTATGCCTGAGCGGTTACAGGTACATGTTGATTAGGTAATTTAGCAACGGTATGAAGAAACATTACATTTGAAGTACATAGTTTAATTTAAGAGTTTTTGGTACTTCTTTAGTAAATTTGTTGTATTTCTTCATCCCCTCCTTAAAACTATTGTTTAAGAAAAAAAGGTTGAGCAACTTTTGTGTGGTATTAATGAAGATGTATTTAGATTTTTCACACCAGTTGCAGGACACAAACAAGTGAGTTTAGCTATAAGCCTGTTAGCAAAACATACTTGTGTCATATAAAATCCCTCACTGTGTGAAGAATGTAAATATCCAAAGGATACATGTAATTCAGAATAAGGATACATGTTATCAGTATCACATGTGCTTGCCTTTGTCCATTCCAGGATAACTTCTCTCTACCCCCCATCAACCTCCAGCCTTCTTATAGCTTAGATCTTTTATCTTATTACACAACAACAGCAGATTGCCACACCAGCAGTCCCTGTCTGTCATTAAATTCGCGTACCTGGCTGATGAATTATCTAATGGTTTGTTTTAGTGCAGGTGGCTGTGATGGTGTTCTCCTTTCTTCATATCTGTCTGATCATGTAGTACAAGCTGTCCTCTCAGATTAATGCTGGAGTTGGCAGAAGTCAATAGTAAAGTTAATTAACCTCCATATTACATTAAAAATGGGATTGACTGTAGCTTTGAACAGCGCTTTGAAGGGCCAGGTCATCTGTAATTTATCTTACGGAGAGTCTGGGCACCTAGACAATGGATCTCTTCTAAATATCCCTGCCCTGGAAAATGAGATGGACATTTGACTGGGTAACATTTCTTAGTTACATGTAATTCTTTAGGTGTAAATGATTGTTTTATGGGAAGCTTAAAGGTACGAGATATTGAGAATGTATTTTACCTCTCCCTGTTACCTAATTAGCATGAGCAAGGTGACAGTGTTATAAACATATTGATATAAACATATTGATCTAAACATGAAGTTAAAACACCCAAAGTGTTCACTGTCATTGAAGGCCTCAGTCTTGGACCCATTTACGTTCTGCCCCTATTAAATGTTATGTGAGTAATGTTCCATCAAGCAATTATTGTTATGCAAGCGCTTTGTTGTAGATATAATTTGTTATTCAGTAATGCAAAACATGAGTAGAGACTGTTTCATTGGGGTACCACAAATTCTGTGTGCTGTAACAGAAATTTGTAACCCCTCATTATGTTCACACCCCAAAATCCAGCCAGACTCAGCTTTAATTAGCTTTTACAGCATGCAGCATTAAGCATTTCGCTATAGCCTCTAGTGTTCTGGCAGGTAAAGGCAGCTTCCATGAGCTCAGTCCCTTATCTCAGTGGACATTCACAATAAGGAACTGACAGTTGCTGAAAATTGACTGCTTGCAGCCCACAGCAGCGTTCAGCTAACTGCGTACTACTGGACACCTCACATCCTCTCTGTGTTCAGGGCCCAGTTTCCCACACTTTTTCCTTCATTATCATCCGTGTTTATCTACCTACTGCGAGGCACTTTTACCAGTTGTCTGTTAATCATCGCGCTGCAGGTTGAGCTCCTTTAACCGCTGGCAGGGTTTTTATTGCTTTAATTCCACCCCTGCCAGGCAATCAGCTGGATCGTGAGAGCCATCTGTGCCAGTCGGCAGTGGGTGTGGAGTGGGGGAGGTCGAGGGGGGAAGCACGCCTTTCTGCTCCATTTCTGATGTTATCGCTGACATAGATCTGCCTTAAGGCATTAGCTGAATTTCTAACAGGAAGTCCTGGGATTTTAAGTGCTGTAATTAGATTTTCTTTTTTAACTTGCATCGATTTTCAACTTCAAAAGAGCACAGTGAATGGGTTTCAGAAACTACAGTCAGTAAATCTCGATGCACAGCCGATGTGACAGTTACGGCCTGTAGCAAAATGTTAAGCTCATGCAAAGTTGTAACTGTTATCCATGCTTCACAAGGAAGTGTGGAGAGAGGTGGTGGGCACAGCAGGAGAGAGGTGGTGGGCACAGCAGGAGAGAGGTGGTGGGCACAGCAGAAGATCAAATGTGTCTTTGAGGGTTACATTAATATACAGTACATACATCTACATAATATTAATTGGTATTATGATTAGGATTATGAAAACTTTTTCATTTAGGATATTTCATCATTTATACGGTAAAGATGCTGTATGTTCTCGTGGCTATACCTCAGCATGGGATTTAAGGGTTAAAACAAAAAGATTGACTGGTGATTGATTTTAGCATTGCTGAAGTCTCACACAAGTGACGCCTTTCACAGAATTTGCCTTGACAATAAAGTATATGCAGACAGCTGAAGACCGATAGCCGTTATTAGCTGTATCATTCTGTTCTTTTTAGTGTTGAAATGTGATGGAATTTATTCTGATGGCAGAACTTTTGACTCAAGTTTTGTTGTACGTGATGAATTAATTATATTGACCCACAGCTGAGATTTTTGAGAAGCATTATGAATTCAAGATTCAAAGATCTTTATTAATTCCAGGAGGAAATTGCTTTGCCTTGTTACAGCTGCTGTCTACCCGACAAGAAAAATAAGTCACATCAGTACAATAAAATACAAAAATACAATAATAATACCATAATATATATTTGAATATGAATAGTGATATGAAAAGTAATTGTCCAGATATAATCCAGTTTCAGTAACAGTTCCCCTTAGAATAGGGGAGGAGTTGTAAAGTTTAACTGCCCCTGTAAGAAAAGATCTTGTGTGGTGTTGTGTGGTGTACCTCTGGCTGAATGTGCTCCCATGGCTGTAGAGTGGGTGGGGGGTGTTACCCAGGATACAGAGGACGTTGGTTAACTTTCTTCCCTCAGCCACATCATGCAGAGGGTCATCACTCCCAGAACAGAGCCAGACCTACTGATTAATTTGTCTAATCTGTTAGCGTCCTCCACCTTCATGTTGTTGCTTGGGTAGACCACAGCAAAGAAGATGGCACTGGCCACCACAGACTCATAAAACATCTCCAGTACCAGTATGAACCTTCCTGATTAAGAAACGGGGCTGACCTAAAGAAAAGAAGAATAAAGAAGATGTTGCCCTTTGCGCTAGCTTTAGTTTTGTTTATGTGTAGTGTGCTGTGATAGACAGGTGTGAGACCTCCGCCGAACCCCTAGTCAGTGACAAGGGTATACAAGCAGCACCTGCACCCTGCCTCAGCGCTTACTGCATTTCAGTGTGGTGCTTACAATGAGTTTCATTCTGTGCTGTGGACAGCTTCAGTGGACTGAGCAATCTGCACACAATCTAAAAACAGAGGCTCTTCTGTTACAGTGTTGTTGTATTTTCTGTTCCATTAAATGTGTGTGTGTGTGTGTGTGTGTGTGTGTGTGTGTGTGTGTGTATACCTCTTGCAGATTGTTGTGAATTTTAAGTGTCATTTCCTGAGTTTATTAGCAGATCTTGTGTTTTTTAAAACAAATGTTAGAGATGGGGTTTGCTGGAGTGGAGATCGCTGTGAAGTCCTGCTCTCTGTCCTCCTCAAGAGAACTCTCTCAGCAGAAGATTAAAGCTTGAACGCCCTCCTCCCTGCCAACACCCCCCCACCCCCACATGTACGGCAATAAAAAGCTGAAACAGGAATTTCACCATCACTAGACCCTGCTTTTTTCTCTCCCCTCCCCCCATCTAATGTCACAAATGCTCCTTTCTAGCGTTTTCTCAGTGAAAGAACCTTTCACATCACTTTTTAGGTATTACCTGAATGTAGCATTTTTAGTTAAAACGTGTTATAATTTTGCCTTCTTTATGTGTTTACCCTACAGTTATGGTAAATTAACTTTTATATCCATGTTCTATATTTGTTGTAAATACTTTGTGGAGTTCCCAATGGAAGTGCTTTCAGATGACCAGGTGAGCATGTGACTCTCAGGACCTGCTTTCCCCCATTTCTACACGTTTCCCCCCATTTTCTACATGTTTTGCTTGAGGACTTTCTAAGTATTATGCTAAAAGAAACTTGAGCAGGCTGTCCTGGGGCTCAGAGCAGTGGCCTTCAGAGTACAAAGCCATCACGTATATGTAACCATCATGGCACCTGCACTCTCAACCAGTGACTGCTAACCTCGCATTACATGGCATAATAAATTGGTACCCACGACTTGATGATGACAACAACAATAATAATAATTGAAAATGTACTGACTGGTAGAGGTAGAAAAATTTTTTATATATATATATATATATATATATATATAAAATATACATATTCAGTGTGCAGCATATGTTGAGGATGTGAAGTGTACTTCTGGCAGCCTGGAATTAAGCTTCTTTGTTTGGGTTTTGGATTCTGGAAAGCAGGGTTGCGTTCTGGGAGAGATTGCTAATTCAGCTGCAATTTTAATACATTTTAGCTAATAATGCATTCAGCAAAGACTGCAGATTAGTGCAGTTTTATTTTTAAATCACTTATGGTGTGTAATGGAGGTTTAACAGCACAAGGTTGATACTATGCACTCCAAACTCCCTATCTATATATGTTGTTTTATAGTAACAGTATGTGTGTTTTTAACCCCAAATAAAGACCAGTTCACTATTCCTCTGACCCCTCCCCCAAAAATGATTATGGGTACCTATTCAAAATTAAAGAGGAAAATTTTACATTTGAGCTACCAAATTAAGCCATTTTAACAAACCTGTTTAATGCTCCTGGAAGACAAAGTAAGAACACTAATGTCATTATTGTAAAGACACAAAGGAATGAAGCAGTATTGAGTGCTCTGCTGAAATGCTGTTGGACCTCAGCACCCATTCTCACCAAAAGTAGTCTTTCAGTACTGTTCAGTCTATTATTATTGGAAAAAACTGAGCTAAGAAAAGGTGAATTTAATGTAATTTTAAAACACTTTTGTCATATCTGATGTTCCTTATTTATTAATGAGCTAGTCCTCAGTGGAAAAAAAAATTGTGAATTACACCAAATCACTTTATCTAAAATCCAAAGATACCAATATGGACTGAACAGCCTCATGATGTTTGCACTGTTTGTTGTGTTTACATAATTAATATGTGTTGTGTGCACACACACACAATGTGAATGCCTGTGGCCTCTAATCTGGTATGTCCAGCTGGTAGATGACACTGGCTCAGTAGATGTCAGGATCTGTGGAAGCTCCTCAAACGTTTCCTTTTGTGGTTAAGTTCAGTATCTCTTTCCCAGATTCAAGGACTGTCGGTTTTGTGGAGATAAATTGACACTTAACTACAGGGCTTCTCCTTTGTGGTGATATAGCCCAGTATATATGCTTGCTGTGGTTCCAGCCAACATTTTAATGAAGTACATTTGCACATTTATTTACCTGTTTGGCTTGCTGGCACTTCTCTCCAATGCATCAGCATGGACACATAGTTACCAAGGCTGATACTTCTGAGAAATATTACACATATGCCCATATAGGCTCTAGTCTTCATTGAGCCATAAATTAAAGTTTTAAGGTAAAGTATGTGTTAGTTTTTTCTTTACAATTAAATTAGTGCAAGTAAGAAAGCAAAACGTCTTTAATCTTACATTTGTTCTGTGCTTTTAACTGAGAGCCTATTATATTCTTCCGAATTGATCTTTCAGACTTATGTTTGAAATAAGTGCTTTGATATTAATATCAGTTGATGGGTTTCTCTACTTCACAGGATTGTCGAGGTTGATCAAATCATGTTCAGAATTAAATAAAAGGCTTGGTTAATCTTGATTAATTAAGAGCTCAGCTGGAACAAAGACCATAATCCACAATAGGTCCCCAGGACCAAAGAGGAAAATTCACAACATTAGTAAATTAGTTTTACTGGCAGAAGTTAATTGCAAATGAAGAAAGTATATGCTTTCTTCACAGCCTAGCTTTGAACAGACATGCAGTGAATAACTGTCACATTTCGAGTTGAGTTTTACTGTGAGTCCAGGTCCTGGTGACCGTGTCTTTAGGTGTACACTAGCTGAGGTAGCGCTGTCATCTTGCTCCTAAAAGTTGGACCTCCCTTGTATTGTGGGATAATTAGATAAACAACCTTCATGGGTACATAACCCTGTTGCCTGGCAACGGACAAGTGCTTCAGTGGAGTGGAAGACACCAGCAATGTCAGTGTAGATGACATTATAATCCATTAGCTGATTCATAAACTTGGCCTGGTAATTAGTTCGTAGTCAGCTTGTCTTAAAGCTGCATTAAGCACAGTAAAATTGTCACATTTCACAGCTTCCCTGGGAGAAATAATTTGACTGTTCTCATTGGTTTAATTTCTTTTTCCTCTCCCCCCCTTCCAGGTAATAGTCAGGCTGTAACCAAATGTTTGTATCATTTTAATTATATGTTTCACATTAGAATGATACTTAAATATTTGCGTAGATTACGGTACATTTTTGTACACTTCCAACAAATTTAATTTCAATGGATTTTAGTGCAATTAGCCATTCCCATGTTTGATAGTTTGCTACATACATTGTGATTAACCATTACAAATGAAATGATAGATATTATTCTTGACCTTAGAGTCTCCCCTCACATCTGGATTTATTTATTTATTCATAACAGCATAAATACGCTTGGAGCAGATCTTGCTCCGGGTGGTGTCAGATGTTTTATCTAACATTTATCCTGAGTTTGCATGCTGTATCAATTTTATGTTAGTTTTAGAAAGCTCAACGTTACAAGCAGCCCTCAACATTAAAGTCATCATCAGTCTAGTTCAAAACCTAGATAATCTTAAAAAAGATGGACGTTGATGAATCTAGTCACTTCAGAATTTCCAATATAATATCACTTTAATCAAAGTACTTTTTTTAAGCCACATAAAATGGCATTTTTTGCATCTGAGCCTTCATCTTTGGCAGATTTGAAGATGGTAAGTATAGCTTAGATAAGAAGAAGAGACCATTCCTGGGAGCACAGAGAGCAGTATGGCTCTCAGGAGCCTGCGTCCTCAGTGTGCTCTCAGTCGTAGATGTGAAGTAGGAGCATTAAACCCGTTTCCTGCTTTCCTCTGCACTTATTATTCCTCTTCTAAGGAAATGAGATACTATTGTGTGCTGTGGCCTTCGCAGACCCAAAGCTCAGTGAAAAACCACAGAAGGTCGGCTCTTTGAGGCTTACTGATATTCACAGGATGCGGCTGTCTGCTTCAGTAAGGAAAATGGCTTTAGAACACGCCACTGAAATGTGCTGAAACTTTTTGTCTTGCGGTGCCTGGATTACCGGGCATGTGATGGCACTGTGGATACCATTTACTCCCACACCGTTTTATCTGTTTAATTGTGGTTAGCCTCATACACTGTAACATGGTTTCATCCTCCTGCAATAACACAGATGAAAGGCATTAGCATTTATTGTCTGAACAAGGCTACTGAACACAACCACAGTAGGGTGATTTATGGTGTTCTGTGCTTCCTGCAGGTTACTTGTAAGGATGGATCGAGCCGCAGCCTGATGGAAGGGGAGGATCTGGTCCAGGTGCTCCAGAGGTTGGCTCACTCCACCAGGTGAGTTCCTGGAGGGGGCTGGGAGCTGCTTTTGTACTCCAACATTCATGTCCCCCGCAAGCTTTCCAGCCCTCTGGTGACCCATGTCTTCCCCCCCAACACACATGCACACACACACACCAGAGCCTGAATTTTCTTTTGTTGCAGTGCTCCCTTTGATCCATTTTGGCTGCACGAGGCCAAGTCAGGCTTTTGCGATGAAAGTTTCCTCAAGCCCTTACTCCTTTCACAGACAGATACTGGCACATTGTCCAGATGCACACAGCCTTCCAAGCCAGCTCACCCTACCCCCTCCCCACTGCTGTCTAAAGCAGGAAAGTGACCCCTTTGAATTTGCCTGGTGGGGCCTGTAACAGAAAGCGGCATTGGACGCGCTTCAAATGCATTGTGCTTTTTGGCAAAGCTGCAGTTGAATTCCTTTCCATACAACTCAGAACTTAAAAAGTGTATTGCTATAAAAATTACTTCTAGCCACAGAAGAAATTAATTATTCTCACTCTGAGCATCTACAAACATAAAAGAAAGCCATATATTGTAGTTTCCTTTAGCAACAGAGCCACATGCACGAGACATTCTTTCTGAAGGTTGCGGCCTCAGATTAGCTCAGTTATGAAAGTTGTTTGCTGGTTCAGTCTTTCTTGTCTAAGTAGTATTCACAATCTCTACTTATTATGCAGTAAGAACTTTAACCTAAATTCATATTTGTATATCTTGACATGTTATATTGCTCTAGAGATCAAGGTAAGTCTCTTGAAACAGTCTACCAACAGGGCATGTACTGAACAAAGCTACAGCAACATACAAGAATATATTCTGCAGAGCTTTAAAATTCAGTTAACTGTATGGTGGTTTTTAGCAGTATATAATCATAATTGCAAAATAGATTCCTCCACCAGAGTGCATTTAAACTTGTGATGCAATTGAACAGGAGGCTAAGATTTTGGAAAACAAGACTGGCTTTAATTACTCAACATCCAATGACAGGGCTTTTGAAGTCATTCCCTTTTGAACTGACTGACATGAAACAGATCTGAAACTTTGTGTAATGGTAAGGCGTTCCTTTACTCTCCCTACCCCCAAGGTTTTACCTGAAGTTGAGATTCTTACAGGAGTAGCAGAATAAACGATTGCTTTTGTCCTCCACAGATCTCATGCAGATGTTGCAGTGGCTTCCTTGGCTACAGAAGTGTTAAGAGTCATTGGGCACTAGAATGTCTCATTTTAGAAGTGTGTAGTTTTTAATGCCAGACATTAACATTCTTCCATGTCTCATTTGTATATTTTGAAAAATGTTAGAAATAAAAATTCCCGTTTTAAATTGCACAATGTCTGCCTTTTATCCTTATACCGAAAGTATTCTAACAGCCACTTAAGGTATATGGTGTACAATTAAGCCTTAGTACTAGTACAGAAAACATACAGGTTGGTGCTAATCCAACCTTCCTCAGAGCTATAGTGCAGAACACAGCGAGGTCTGTAAAGAACATTTTGATAATGTTACAAAGAAATTACAAGGGTATGAACAAGTATCAGATTTAAATTATTCAACCAAAATATGGGGCTTAGTATAACAAACAGTATTAGATCCATATCCAGCAAGTTGTCACAATGTTCACAGATGGTATAGGACTTTACCCAGTTCAGACCTTTTCACTGGTTTTAAATTGACATTTTCCACCTGAAATCAGCCTAATGCACAGCATAGTACATTAAAACCCATGGTAAGTTTTAGAACAGAGAAACCAGGAAAAGATGAAATAAGTCCATTTTATTGTTCAGCCATGTCAATCATGTTTCCAATAAGCACAGCAGGCTACAACTTAAGGATGTTTAAAACTACCTTCAAAAACCAGAAGCGTCCGTCAGTTTTTGTGGCCCCTTCTTAAATGGACTGAATTAACTGAGCAGAAGATTCCTAAGCTCATTTAAAACCTTTAAAATATTTGGACCATTTCCAATTCAGTTTTATACAAAAGCTACACAATATAACACTTTATTCAGAATACAATTCTTTTGATTAGTGTTCTACACCATTAACTGATAAAATTTAGAAACTGATGCAGCAATACCACTATAACTTAATACTACAAGACTTTAAAAGGAATAAAAATTACTGCAAAAAAAAAAAATGAAAGCAAGCTAGATCAGACCATTACAAGTGACAGAAGAATCATAAAAAAATGTAATTAAAAAAAGACAGGCAAGGCTATATGTTGGAATTCAATCTTTAAATCCATCCATTGTGCATTCTTCCATTAGCCGTCCACTCCAAAATAAGGGGGAGGAGAGAAAAAAAAAAAAAAGTTAAAAAATAAAAATCCATCGCAGTTTTAACTCCGAACAGCAAGGACCAGAACAAAACTTCTTCAACTTGTTCCCATAGGAAACTCAGCGTCTGTTAGTGTCAGGCACTTTCTGAGATACTAGCCCACCCCTTTTCCAAGACCTCTCAGCAACTCTACAGGCCAAGTCACGATGCAGGTTTATTCAGACGATACAGCTGTGGAGACATGGTTAGGATAAAGGCATTACTACACGACCAGGTGGCACAGAAGTTACACACGGTCAGTTCACAGCCCAAACTCAGGTCAGATTAGTCCACACTACCATGCAGTGCCAAACGCTCACAAATACCCCTCCCACTTAACCAGTACTCAAGCCGTCCCTCAAAGCACCAACAGTTTTTTTTTTTATTTATTTATTTATTTTTTTGGATATTTGAATGTTCTTCTCATTCCTTACCTAAAAAGGTATTTATTTACAGATCAGTATCAAACCAAGCCAACTGATTGTTGTCGCCTGGGGGTAGCCCCTCAATCAGGTCTTGGGCATGGCCCAGGTCTGGCAGGCCATCTACTGGGTACTCAGCGCCAGGGTGATGGCCGCCCATGTCATGGTCCATCATGGGCTCCATCCCCATAGCGTCCTGCCCATAACCACCCGAGTGGAACGAGCGGTAGCTTGGGTCTGCAGACGGTGGCGTGAGGGGGAAAGCACACGCTGTTAGCAGCATTTACACAAGCGGCACACGGTGAGACACGCCAAAACTCCAATGTCATTTCTGTGCTAAACACCACATTACTCACACCCCTGCTCCAACAAATTTAATTGCAGCTTTTTGTGTGAAATGAAGCCAAAAATTTCTGTAGCTGCAGGCTAGCAAAACAGCAACATGAGAAGTCTGCTGGGGTTGGAAGAAGAATTCCCCCCCAAAAACTGAGTTGCACACTGCAGTAGTGATTTGCAGGTGGATTAATAACTGTGAACATAGCACAAAAGACCAGGTGCTGACACGTACCATCTTGCCGGTAGCCGAGGGGCTCTCCCTGGGCGCTGATGTCCAAACCGAGATCTCCAGTCTGAGGAGAACAGGCACCAGTGGTCAAACAGCGCTCACATTTCAGTGTTCTGCTTTCCTGAAACACTCCCCCTCATCCCATATCACAAATAATGCATGATGCATACTACTTGCAAGTCTGAAATATACTGCAACATACAGTTCCACTGCCCCATAGCTAAAGGCTGTTTTAACCAGTGCACTCACAGTTCTTTTTTCATTGTTCTTGTATGATGTGAGCAATTTCTCCTGTATTACAGTTTACTAGTTGGGTTTATACACCAGTGTAAGTTCTGACTGCAGAGACCTGCCACTACCCTTTAGGTAAAGACATTAAAGTAAAGGCTCGAGTCAAAGCTTTAGCCATTTTTGGCCAAACTCACCTCATTCCAGGGCATGGGCTCCGTCCTGAACAGAGAGCTGGTCAGCTCCACAGAGAGCCGTTTCTTGTAGTCCTGGGGCTTGTCCTCAGACATGCGGAAGAGGACAGCCGCAGCGTACGTAGCTGTTTGGGGGGAGAAGTCAAGCACGTTTCTCACACAAAGCTCAAAGAGGGAACAAAGCAGTGCACACCCACCCCACCCACTCACCCACGCCTTCATTCCTGGAGTGCAGCAGCTCAGTGAGGGGGGCTGTGGCTCCCTCAGCCTCGATGGCCTCAGCCGCCTCCTTGTCCTGGGCCAGCTCGCACAGCACTCCCGCCGCCACTCTCTGGATGTTCTCGATGGGCGAGTACAGGAGCTGTAGAACACGGTGAGTGTGAACACTGATGCACGTGGACCCATGACACACCCTGGCCTCCTTAACGCTGGACTGTGGCCTACCTGAACAAAGAGGGGGATGGTGTTGAGTCCTCTGATGACGATTCTGTTGTGGACATCTCTGGCCAGGATGTGCAAAGCTCCAGTGCAGCCTTCCACAATCTCCTCCATGCGGACACCCTCCTGCATTTCAAAACGGCACTCGATTCAGCTTCTCTGTAGGCATCTGGAGTGAAAGTGCCGCACTGTCTCAGGGAGAAACTGCTCACCACAAACTGCTGCTGGGTGCCACCCATGGAGGTACGCCTCTGCGTGTCCTGGTGTGCCCTCACCAGCAGCTGCACAAGCCTGGGAATGGCGCCCTGCTCCCGTAGAGGGGCGTGGTTAGCGGGGCACAGAGCCAGGTTGCGGATCAGCCCAACAGTCGCCTGGGATCGGAAGGAAAAGGGGGGGAGGAACCAACTTTAACTTAAAGCCAACTAGTATGTACTTTAGAAGCAGCAGCATCCGATGGATCCCGCTTGTGGTACCTTAATCAGAGGCCAATGTGACGGAGGATGGAGCAGTTTCACCACCACGGGCAGGCCATAGTGCAGGCGCACTGCATTCTGGGCCATCTCGGCATCCTGGTGCCGGCTGGTTAGGTGGCGCAGGGCACAGATGGCTGGCTCGGTGATGTCCTCGCGGTCGCCAGCTCGCAGCACCGTGCGTACCAGGGCCTCGATGCCGCCAACCTGGCACACCATCATCTTATTCTTGTAGTTGTTGCAGGTGAGATTTGAGAGGATTCCAGCTGCGCACGTCACCACGTTGATGTCATCAGAACCTAGCAGCTGGACCAAGGTCCCCAGAAGGCCTTCCATACCCTCCTTTTAAACCAAGGACATTGAGCAAAAACAGGACAAGAAAATTAGCCGCTTCCTCCTCATGGAAACACAACACTGTTCATATGTGCAGAAACTCAGCAGTTACCAGATAAGCATTTTTCCACGTGAACTCTGCTGCCAGTGAGGAGACCAGGCATTCACATTAAGGGAGGGTTCTACATCAGGAGCTCATACCTGCTTGGTGGCTGCATCTGAAAGGTTTCTGAGGGTCCACAGGCAGTTCTGGACCAAACGCTGGCTTGGGTCAGTCAAGTGGAGCCCAAGGGCTTGCATACCACCTGAAATTTAAAAGAATTAACCAGGCTGTAGACATTGCAATATCCCATCAAGCAACAATCTAGGAGCAAAAAAAAATAAATAAATTATACTCTGCAAATACAGACAAAAATCCTGTACAAAGGCTTGGGAAACACACCTAAGCCAAAGTATTGTTTGTTTGTGAGTGAGACACAGAAATATACATCTGGTGCCAGCCTCTACACTTACCTGCTTCAACAATGGCAGGCTTGTTGCTGGAACAGACAGAAAGCACTTTGAGGACTCGGCTGGTGGTCCACAGGAGCTTCTCATACGTGTAGGTCCTCATGATGTTGACCAGGGCCTGGGGCCCTCCACTGGCCAGGATAATGAGCTACGGAACAACACAGTGAAGTGTCAATATGAAAAAGGCAAGGGAAGCACAGCGCACAGCACAGCGCACAGCACAGCGCACAGCACAGCACCTTGCTTTCCTGGTTGCCATACGCCAAGATCTGAAGGCAGTCTGTTGTAATGGCGAGGAATTTGACATTTGTTTTGTTGAGCAAGGCCACCATCTTCTGCAGGCCCCCGGCGAGGCGCACGGCCATCTTGGCTCCCTCCTGGTGCAGCAGCAGGTTGTGGAGGGTTGTGATGGCGTAGAAGAGGGCCGAGTCCACAGGGGATCTGCAACAGAACAATGAAATGTGGGGGATGGCATTAATGAAAAACACTGGTTTAAGCTGTAAACGTGATACACGCATGCTGCGTTTATTACACATCACGGCATGCAGACGTTCAAGGTCGACGACTGACCCAAGCATCTTTACAAGAGCGGGGATGCCGCCTGACTTGAAGATGGCGAGCAGTCCCTCACGGTGGTGGGACAGGTTGTGCAGGGTCCCGGCAGTGCAGCGCGCTGTCTCCACGTCGCCCGTGTTCTGCATGGTGCGCACGATGGCCGACACCATCTGCGGGGAACGCATAATGGCGTGGCGGGAAGCCTCCTTCTTGGACAGCTGGTGCACCATCACGGCGGCCTTGTTCACCACAACCTGACCAGGGATGAAAACGACAGGGCTGATGTAGTCTGAACAGGGAACAGCAGGGGAGGTCTTGCAAGTCTACCTGCAATGGTGAGGGCACACAAACCTGGTCCTCGTCATTGAGCAGCTTGGTGAGCTCGGGGATGGCACGGGTGGCCAGCTCTGCATCGTCCTGGTAGTTGATGAGGTTCACCACAGCATGCTTCAGCATCTGGGAGGGCTCAGCCAAGCGTTGCACATTGGTGGGGTGGGCGCTGTCGAATTGCGTGGACGGGATCTGCATGCCCTCGTCCAGGGTCTCAGGAAACATGGCAGCCCGCACCCTCTGGGCTCGTGTCATGGCATACTGGCTATCGATGTCTGCGTCAAAGGAATAACGGTGAGCCCAATGGCACAACTACAGGAATCCCGCCTCAGCACTAGAGATCCACAGCGACCCTCTCCGCTCATACCTGGCACCTGGTCCTGTGGGAATGGCTGGGTGAAGCCCTGCTCCCACTCGTACAGAACCTGGTTGTCCACGTCCTCCTCCTCGGGGTTGCCCTTGCCGCTCAGGGACGGTGCCGTGGTGGTGGCCCCAGAGTGGATCCCTGAGTCCAGGTAGGACTGCTGCTGCCAGTGGCTCACGGCAGCCTTTCGGTCTGGCTCCATGGCCATGTCGAGCTCCATTAGATCAGCTGAGGACCCACAGAGAAAAACTGTTCAGTTACGTTCACACATACAGCATTTATACAGTGGATACTTAAGAGCTGAAAATTGAGAAAACAGCAGCACATTGTAAAATTAATACAGATAGCTGGACGGGAAGACCACACATTACAGTTGGTTATATACATATTTTTATCCATACAATTCCACTCAGGCAAGTATACATTGTGGCATGTGTGGAAGATGCACTTCATTAATGTAAATTAAATGCATTGTCCAAGTGAAGAGATCCTTACACTGGGCAGCCATGTTCCTTTCAAAGCCCTCAGCCTGCACAGCTTTCTAATCTGAAAAACAAACAGAAAAAGGCTTGGTTACACTTGACTTTAACTGCTTGTACAAACCTGAACATTTCAATGCATTCAATGTTTAAACACACCAGCTTTCCATATCACCCCATGAAGATCACAAGCATGAAGTTTTAATTTTCAATTGCCTGACCATATACAATAATTTACCAACTCTACTCACATTAACACAGGACCCAAATATTAGGAAGATTCACATTTCTGAAGTGCAAAAAAAAAAAAAAACTACAAAAAAAACCCCTAGTAGCACACTCCTGTTCCTCTTAATTTGCTCCAATTTCAGCTTCCCGTTATTGTTACCATTCAACCTTTGTAGTAGGAATAAAAGGCAACAGCCTTGTACAAATTCTGTTTGCCTCATGTCCTTTAAAAGGGACAATTCCCATAAGGCTCTGATTTGCGAGGTCTCCTGAACAAGTACTAGCCACACAAGAGGGGGGATAAACTAAATATTCTGAAAATGGAACGATTCTAAAAGCAGTGCAAAAATTGTAGAAAAGCAAACCATGATTTTTCAACCACAAAAAAAGGCCCAAAATTTGTTGTTCTGTGCTTCCCACATGAATTAAGGACAAATGCATTTTTAAATGCTGCAATGGCCTGCTGTGCAAGACTGAGTCTCTCCTCAGTCAAGGCCAACTACTGGTTAACAGCCGATAAAACAGCTTTTATACAGATTAACCATTTGAAAAGAACACGGCAATAGGGACTACCTAATGTTTGATTTAGTTTCCGCTAGCTCGTTTCAGTAGGGGAGCAAAAGGCCTAGACAATGACAGGAACTCAGCCACACCTCTGTGGGTGTCAGCTACCATAATGCAATAAAAAGCCATGCACCACACAATGCAGGCCAGTCCTTCAACTGTGCCACTTCTGCATTTGTTTTCCCCCAGCACGAGTCCATTTGGTTCTACTAAATTTAACGAGGATGTCTTCTAGACACGTTTCCAGTCACCTGCCATGTGTACCACTGTGTGGGTTCAGTTCAGGCAATGAAAACAAGCACAATTACCCAGACAAAAGTGAATGGAAACAACACGTCAGCAACTTCAAACACTTGAGTTTAAATACAGAATAGATTAGGTTCAGAAACCCCCCCATTTCTCCAACTACAAGCCCTTCAGCCTGCCATTTTCATCCAGTGTCAGTACTGAGGTTGGTAGCCTTCTGCATCATTCAATGCCTTTTATTAAGCTTCATTCATTGAAATTTCAGTTAAAACATGTCATAGAACTGGGTAAATCTCAAAGAATACGTCAACACAGCCTCCCTAGTCTGTCACAAAAGTACACATTCTCTCTCTCTCACACACACACACACACACACACACACACATTTGGCTATCTCATATGAAATAACTTCTGTTAGGTAAAGCCACAAAAATCTGACATTTTCTAGTTGAGTCAACAGTTTCCAACCTATTCTAGTGCTGGGGGGAAAAAACTACGAATTCAAAGCAAATGTAGTGGGCACTCTTCCCCACTAAAGTGCAATGCTACCGTTTCCATTACCATGTTATCAAGCACTGCAAGTCTGTAACTATCCAAGCAGTATTCTAAAAGTTCTAAAATCTGTTTTGCAAATCCAAAGCTGGTGAGAAGTGTTACAATTCCTTGCTTCCCTGGAATCCTGCCAACATCAAGAAAAAAAATGTGCAGTCAGGCATTAAAGTTCACAAACCAAGTTTATAGCAATGCATTTATACTCAACCCAGCTATCAAGTGAAACTCTCACTGAGACCCCCCTTAATACGCATGGTCTACAATGCACATGTTGATAATGTACACAATTTTTGATTAACAGATGCTAAGGCGTTGAAGATTTCCACACAACCTTTTAATTTTTAAAAATGTACACAACACTATACGAAGTCAGCCATCAATACAGAAAAGCCAGGTCCCTAATCTAGCACAGACGACTACAGAACAAAAAATTTTATTTCAACATTAAGACCTTGTTTCATTTGATCCAGTCTAACAGTTCTAACAAAAAAAATATATATACACACATGTACAATTAAATGTGAAATCACATATGGCTTATTAAACAGAACTTCAAACAGGCATTTAGTTTACTAATGCACACTTCAGCCAAGCATTTGACAGAATCTTTTGAAACTGGAGTGCATAGAAATGGAGCAAAAATTTGCATACAACACGAGTAAAAATTAAAAGCCTGATACAAAATTGTGCACGCTTTAAATAGCACTGATTTTACAACACAAACTTGCCTGAAAGTGTCAACTATATATAGCGACTGTGCAAACACATAAATTCCATTTACACAAATCTGGGCACAAGTCAGTTTTCTGTTGCACAACTTTAGGTAAAACCACAAGCAGTGTTATTTTGTCAGAACATAACCAGTTTAGAGCTGTACTTGAGATTCGTTTGATATAATGCAAAAAAATTATATCTATACTGTTCCTCTGCATTGGGAGATTAAAACCACACACCCTCACTACCATCCTCAAAACTTCCAGATATCATATCAGAGCACTAAATTCCTTTTTAGAAATAAAATTGTCACTCCACAGACCAAAAGCTAAACAGCAACCGCTTAAAGCAAAGCTGAACTTTAAGACTGAAGAGTTCCATCTGGCCTAAAGCCAAGCACTGACCAGTTACTGCCAATTTTACCATGCACTCCTGAATTCTAAGCTCAAATGTCCAATGAAATGCTTAAAACAGCCACAAAAACAGGAAGATTCCTGCAGAAATATCTACTGCTTGTAGCTACGTCACTGTACTGAGTAATGCAATTCTGACAGGACCGTGCAACAATGGAAACTTGAATGTACACATTCAGTCAGCATCCAATTATGCTGTGCGGCCTGACTGTAAGCAATTGGCACTACTCCACACATCACATTCTCCAGCACAGCATTAATATTTCATAGGCTTTCCACAAGCTTTGGTAGCCAGAAGGTACTGCTATCCACTTTTAGTTCTACAAGATCTAGTTTAATCTTGGGAGCAATGACCAAATTCAGATCATTGGCAGTTAAGACATCCATTATCCTTTAAAGCTCAGTCAGACACTCATTCAATCTGAGTAATTAACACAATACACACACTTATGCAAGGAAATTTTTTGGGAACTGTAAATTTGCTGTTTTGTTCTTGGTTACTTCAGACATGTAGACAAAAAGAAAGATCAAAGGCTCTGCTCAGTGGCTCTCTTCTGTATTCTCATATCACCACGGTGAAGGACACCGATCACCAGCCGCATGTTTATCACTCCTTCTGAAATCTGAGGCTGTGATAGCAGCACAACTGTACCAGCGCTAAGTCACATTTTCCCTAGTCTTCACAAATCATTAAAGAGTCACAACAACCCTCAACTAAAAAAAACTTTGACATTCAGACAGTATTCATCACACAACCAAAAACCTGACGATTTGACTGACAGTAAACCCCTTTAATGAGCCAATCCCCATTGTGAAACTGCAGTTCTGCTCAGTAGCACGCTAATAAGCCAGAACTACCACAATTTGTACTTCCAGAAAAAAAGTTTCAAAACGTTTCGAGAACACATTGAGAGCAAATTGCTGAAATGTTGAATTTCAAAATCTGTCTTGCGTTTAAACCATGAACCACTTTTGTTGTACCAAGTACTATAATTGTGGCGCTGTTCCTATGATGGAGTTGGCCTTCTGTTTCAGTTCCACTACCCTACACAAAACACACACACTTGAAAGAGGGAGGGGAAAAAAAAAAAAAAAAAAAAAAAAAAAAAAAAAATAAACGTGTTTTAGATTTAGCAAATTTTCGCCACAACAAAATAAAATTTAAAATTCTCTGGTAAACAAAAGGCACTTAAAAATAAGACGGAAAAAATATCAGTTGTCTTAATGTTTGCATGTTTGGAAAGCCAAAAAGCAAGCACAAAAGGGAATCTATACACCCAAGATAACCCAGGATTCCAAAACGACTGTAAAGAATTTTCTAAAATAAAATTATGCATTAATCAGAGCTGAAATAAGGTCCGTACACAAAAGCAAGGAACCAGCCAACCGTCTGGATTGCCAAACCTGAATTGTAACGGGAAACAAAACTAACAATTATGTCTACGACATGTCCTCGTGTGTTAGGAAAGAGCGGAAAAACACGAAATTGCGCAGGTATATTAAAGACGGCGCGCTGGTTCTTAACAGCACTCATTACCTACAATATTCCCCATCCCACCGACACTTTAACATTTTCAATTTGAGATTAGTGTGTGTTCAGCTCAAAGCAAAGCAAAGCACACGCATTGGGGGCCAAGTCGCGTACACAAGTCTTTCAGAAAATGCGTCTGATCGTAAAATAGTCCAATAATGTCTTCATGACCTACTAAGATAACGCAGTAGGATGTGGCATTAGCGCCATGCAGCCAGATAAACTACTCAGTGCGTTTCTCACCATCCTGTCAACCAAGAGTCGGACTGCAACCCCAACAGTGCGTTACAGCGACGAAGGAAATGGTAAAAATTATGTTACTATGGTATACAAAAAAGAAAAGGTATTGCCCACATTCAGATACGCGATCCACGGACCCGCACTGGTTTTCTGGCTTTAAACTTGTGTTGAATCGCTGAACTGGGGAGGGAATCGCTGACTCTTAGTGCTGCCGCTTTCGCGCAAATACGCGCAACGGGAATTACTCCATTATAAAGTAACGCAAAGTTGCAGAAAATTATAACAAACGATATTTTTGAATACGTACCAACAGCAAACGGTCGAAGGGGGGGTAGCAGGTTCAATGGGCCTTTCCGATTCAGTCACGATAACGGTCTTTAAAAAAACGCGTAAAAGGCAGCATTGTTTGGTAAAAGGCAGAGTGTTATTTCCAGCCGCACCTCGCCCCCACCCCCACAGTGAGTGTGTGGCCCCACTGCAGCCTTTCGGCGTGTGCCCCCCCCCCCCCCCATCCTCCTTCCAAATCACAACGATTTTATCAGCACAGGGGCCTTTAAACTGGGCGAAACTAGGAAGGGACAGGTCTGATCAACAAATCCAAACCAAGTAATAACAAAACCCCCACACAGGGAGACTGTGAGCAGCCGCCAGAGCCCAACTAACTGGGTACAGCTAGTTACCTAAAGGATTAAACAGGCGAAGCCAGCAGATCACCAACTTCGTTACCTTGAGGATTAAACAGGCGAAACCCGCAGGTCACCAAGTTAACCAGCAGCCCGATACCGTCCGGACCCCAGAAAGGACGGCTGAGCTTTTCAAATAATTATTATTAAAAAAAGAAAAACTTTCCCGGTCTGCGTTTTTCATACACACATACATGGCGAAATAAACTCGCGTTCAGCGATCTTCCCAGCGCCGCCAGAGAAGATGCTTTACACAAAACCGACAAAAAGTGAGCGGCTCAAAGACGCCATAAAATAAGGTAAAATAAAGTCGGAGCTCGTCATCCGGGCTAAGTTTTCACACTTATTTCGCCACATCGTGACACGTCCCTTACACGTTTATCTTTATTTACTGTTAGCACACGGACAGAAAACCGATCCGTTCCGAGTCGCGATTTCAAACGAAGAACGTAAGAAAATCTTTAACCAGTTTCGGCTGTAAGATAAGAGTGGGGGGGGGGGAGACACACACATATCTAGCCAGCTAACTTAAACAAGAAAAAAAACTCTAAATCGGCGGTTCTAGTTTGCTGGAGCCTACCTGAGATAAAGGGTAAATCCCACTCTTCGTTTAGATGTTTATTACCAGTGTTTTATCTTAAAGATTACGTGAGAACCTGAACACAACACAAGAATACTGCGTGGCACCGCCGCACAGCTGCAATCCCTGAACACCTCTGGCACAAACACGCAGATCACTCCAAAATGGCGACATATCACTGCGAGACCACAGAACAACTCTGTGGGCGCTGTATTCTGCCGCTAGCAAGGGAAAAAAATAGACACCCACATTTAAAATATAACTTCGCGAAATCAAACATTTACTGATATAAGTAACGAATGCAATACTCTAATTATATATTTATCAAATAAATAGGTTTGTGTTTAAAAACGTCCAAAACGAGAGAACAATTAGTTGCGCTGAAAGCGCGCATGAATACAGCGGCTCGGGTGACGGAGACGCACCTATTCATTAGGCTGGAATGTGAATGTTTTCGTGAGAAGGATGTGGGGAGTGGAGTCACATGGAAGGTGTGGGTCGGGCTTTGGTGCACTTAACTTGGGAGAGCAAAATGCATCTTTTAAAAGTACATTTAGGAAATCTGATATTTCGATGGAAGCAATCTGCAAAGCATTTTTTGAAACGTGGATAAACTTTTTATGTAAAGTATTGCAAATTTGAGTCAGTTGTTTTTTTAACGTTTGTTCAGCAAAGAATTAAACTGTCAGCTTGGTATCTTGGTAGTGTATTAAAATATTAACTTTGTTAACATTAAGGACCTTAATTTTACTTTGCGTTATAGTAATAATTTGAAGAATATACTTTGCGTATGTAGTGTAAAAGGAAAATATAAGAATGTTTGTACTACTGTTCTCTCATTGCCTTTGTTTTTCAAATAGGTGAAAGGAAGTGTAGAAAGACAGCGTCTTTGCTGCTAAATTTAATTTTACTAGATATGTACTGAAGCGGTTATTTATTTATTAGCTATTCTACTGAAAATTACTACATTTTGTGCAATCTAACACTAAATCGCGGGGATATTTTAAAGCAACAGCTGTAAATTTCACATGCCTTGCATAGATGCAGCTGCTTGGGAACACGCAGGGGGAGAGAAGCGGACCCCAGTGCCTGCTTATGTCGCTAAATTTAGCTCAGAACAAGACACAGAAGCTGATGGCTAGTGTCTACATCTAAAAGCTACAAAGATGGGTATTTTTTTACCAGTCCAAAGGGGACAAGTGCATGTTATAAAGCGCTTACTGCCTAAATTGAAGTAATAAAAAATGGCTATGCAGAGGAGTTAAGGTGTTTACCTGTGGCGATGGAAACGGCCTTATCATTTATTCAGTAAAACAGCGTTGACATTCCACTTTTTTATTAGTGACGTTAGATTTGTATTACAAATAATTTCAGTTAGCCAAAGAAAATCGTTTTTACTTTTATTGCATTAGTTGCGTTTTTGCACAATATAAGCATTATAAGCACGTCCACTTAGCCTTCATTTTTTTACAATATATTTTACAAGAACATAAAATGACTAACTGTTTAAATTGGAGAACAAAAAGTAAAAAAAGAAAGAAATTTCTTGTGTTAAGCAAAAGACATAGCATTTCATATATCAACATACAGCCTTGCAGTGCAGCCGTTTTAAATTTGTCTAGTGCGAAGGGACAGAGAAAATTACCTTTTATCTTAAAAGACTAAGTAAATAAATACTTTTACTTTTAAAACGCTGCCTTTTTGTGCTTGTCCCTTTTTCCATTATTGGTTTACTAAACGTTGGGTGTAAATTGTAAGATACCATAGACGTTCTATGCAAACCTTTTGCCGTGCATGGTTATATTTAAAAATATTCACAATAAAATTTTTGCTATTAAATTATTTTATACACAGCAGATTAACAAAATGATTGTAAATGTGATATTTACACAGTTTTACAAATGTATCATTCCGGCGGCATGCATATTTATGATATATTTTTTATTATATTTACTCAGTGAGTGATTATTTGATTTTGAAGTTTACACGGAAAACATTTCGTGTGAATCACATTTTAATTATATACGTAATAAAAAACATTTTTGTTAAAATAATTTTTGACCATGATAACCTGTAGCTCTTTTTTAAATCGTTTTTTTAAGTACATTCTATATTTTTATTTGTGTAGCGTTCAAATTGATTTTATGTCCTAGATGTTGACATGTAATTATTCCAAAGCTAACAAACCCTAGCTCCATTAAGTGAACTGTTCTGAATATGAATACGGCAATGATTGAAAATTTAAATTTTGCAGCTGAACATAGACATGAATTGAGAGTAATAAGTAAAATGACAAATAATGTCAACATGAAAGAGATGACACTCTAAATATTTCATTCACTGTATGTGCATGGTAAGAATGTTCACTTGTACTGCTCAGTTGAAGTAGCAAATCATGTGGTGTGATGTCACTTCCTTCCATTTGCATGGCTCTCCAGAGAGCACAGTGATGAGATATGCCAGGGTTTAAGCCTTCCTGCCCTCCCACTTTTTTGAATGGAGACACAGACAGAGATTGTGTGAGTGTTCCTTACTCAAAAATACTCTATATGAGTACTAAACTCTACTGAAAAGGCTGAAAACAAAGCAGAAAAATGGTGTCTCCTAACTAGCTCCATTGATGTCTGCAGTTTTTTCTTAGACAAAAATAATAATGATTGGCAAAAGTGCGCTATTGCACTTTGTCAGTAGTATATTGCAAAGTTATTGACAATTTATTAATTAAAAGCAGATAATTTACAGACACAATGACATTCACACACAGAAGGCTACAGCTAGCATATAGGACACTAAGGTCATGACCCTTTTTTAACCTTTATTTTACACAATGAAAATGCATGCTCCTGTAGATACGTGTACATGTTTATACACACATATATGTATGTATGTTTGTATGCATGCATAGTACATATATATTATACAGAAATAGATACTCACTACTGTATACTGCACTTATTTTAAAATTGAATACAAACGTGTTGTTGTAAATTATCTTTCAGTAAATATTGTGGCACCTAACGTGAAGCGACATAAAAAACATTTGAATGTTTGGAATATATGCAGCTTTAGCAATATAAACCTGGCAATATTATTTTTCTTGTTTGGCACTAACATTTTTTTTTCTGTAATTCAGATGTCAATAAGTCTCCCGTCACTGTTGGTCTGTCGTTGTGTTTATACGCCTGAGTGGGCAGAGCCAGCTTCACCAACATGTTACATTGTTCCCTTGGGCTTACTTACATGACCTGAATTAGTTTATATCTTTTGTAAGTAACAACAATGTAACCTACAGTCGCTTTGTGACAAGGTGACCTACTCGGAGCAGGCTGATCTTTCCACTTTCCGGACTGATTAAAGGCAATGTGGGGCTCAATATAATCCAATACTTGTAATTGTTTTTGACACAAAACATCAATTCAAACTTAAAGTTTTTGTGCATTTTAAAGTTCCAAAACTGAGTTTTCAACAACATATTTTTACAGCGGCCATGCTGTTGCAGATTTTGTAATATGTCCGTCTCGTGTGATTTAAAAAAAAAACAGGTCAGCTACTAATTCCATTAGAAAAATTAATTATCTGGTTTTCTTTTATATGTTCTTAATATATACAGTATAACCATGTTTAATATGAATATGGCATGCAGGGGACTAAAAGACAGCTCTGAAGTTGCCAGCAAGGATTTACATTTTTACAGAACACCAATATAAACAATGCAGAATTTTCATTCCTTTTTATGCAAATGGCACTTTTGAAAGTTGCTTGGTTTTCTCCGCTCTTGCACACATTTGAGGATTTTGCCTTAATTTACTTAATGCAGCAGACGTTTTGATTGGCAGCATTGTGCAGTAAAATGTTCAACAGTTCCCAAAGTATGTTCAGTCTTCGAAGCACATTTTCTGAAAAGCCAGTTTACTAAAAATATACCTTAAAAGCTTATGCATACAAGACCCATTCTGTCTGTTCAGTGGGTTCAAACATAGTACAGAAGTCACAGGTCTTCCTGCAAGCCTGAAGTGGTGATTCATCCAGGGCAGGTCTGAAGTCACCGAATGGGCCAGGATGTGATTGGCTGCGCTGAGCTTTGTGTGTGCGCAGCAGTGTCAGGGAGTGAGAGCGGCCTCCCATGGGACGAGCCTGAATGGATGCTGCATGCTAAGGGGAGGGGCTTCTTTCTCTTGCTCTGAAAGGAAGAGGTGCTCTTAAACCAACATGTGTGCTCATAATATTGTATACCCTTGCCCCCATTCAGCGAAAACTCTTAAATCTACATCCCAATGGCGCTGGCAGAATTAGACTAAAACTGCAGAGGTTGTCCTTCTGTCTTTAGATAAAGAAAAGTATAGCAGCATGACAATAGTAAATTAATATGATATGAGAAATGCTAGCAAAATTTTTATTTACTTAATATAAATGCTTAACTGCAAATTTTTTTTCATTACGACATTTATATCCATATTTCACCAGTAGTTACGCTTTATTTAACACCGTGTGGCCTTTTTTGGCAAACAAAACAGTAGCTCATTTATAACAAAAAAAATTGTAATGCACAGAACAGCTATCAGTTTATCAGCCGCTGAATTTGCCTTGCCCTTGTTTTAGCTTCTGGTTAAGTCGCATCACAAGAACCTCACTTTAACTCAGGTGAGTCTGTACCTTTCTCAAGATACCAAAGACTGATTGACGGCATTTGCATCTCAGAGAGGTGGTAATACATTGGAGAAATGGGAGTCTCAAAAACATCCCTCCTTATATAAAAAAAAAAATATATATATATATATATATATAGTTTTTCTGCTGATGATACGTAGGAGACCTGAGAAATAATAATCATTCTGAATAAATAATAAACTGGGAATAAGTGGATAAATGGTTTTTTTTTGTACCTGCCAGTTTCA
Organism: Chitala chitala; assembly: GCA_025773905.1. Taxonomy (NCBI): domain Eukaryota; kingdom Metazoa; phylum Chordata; class Actinopteri; order Osteoglossiformes; family Notopteridae; genus Chitala; species Chitala chitala. Next base: position 2,896,407 of record JABJVR010000106.1, on the reverse strand, counting down.
AGGGCTATGATCTTAAATTATATGAACCATACCAACTATGCTCATTTGCCTATTATCACATACTATTTATGATAATAAAATGTATTTTATACATATAAATCAGGTGTATGAGCTTTCTCTTTGTCACGTTTGAACTGACTGTAAATTGCATCATTGTTTTTTCTGTACTGATAATTATATGATAGATAATTACTACATAACCACTTATACAGTTGGCTGGTCTGTCTAGCACTATAGTGCTTCATTTCAGCAAAGCCGCTGATATGTTTCAACAGTCTACAAACTACTCAGTGTAAAATTTTGCCATCTTCTTTGAATGACTGGACAAAATGAATGTGAAAAATCACTACATAAAGTAATATTTGAAGCAATATTTCATACAGTATTATAGCAGCACTAGCCCATAGCTAATTTTGGAAACAAACCTGACAAGTAAGGCAGTATTATTTAATTAATTTTCACTTTTGTATGACACACAATCCCATACAGGATATGGTTGCGGAGTTAGCTGAAATAAAATCAGTAAGCTAGCACTGCATTAAATTGGGCATTAAAACTATATAATGTAAAATCTTAATGGCTAATAAATCTAAAATAATAAAAGTGTGTAGAGTACCAAAACTGAGAACTGAAATTAAAAGCAGCAATTATGTTTGTTCTGTAAAATAAAATTGTCCAGTGAGGAAGATCATTACCTTGCTCCTACTGTTTCTCTGACAATTACATTTTCTTCAGAGAATGAGTAAACAGGACAGTTACACAGTATCATAAATTATTGATCATCAGTTTCTCCTCCCATCATACTAAACATAAATACCGTTTCATTATAATACCAGTGCAAATATAATTTCTGAGACTGTCATAATTAGTTGAAGAAACACATTTTATCTGTCCAGACATTGTCTGTTGATTTAAAATTATAATATAGGTTAAATATATTGCATGTCAATCACATTTTTATTTTAATATCGGTTAATAAATCAATGCTTGCACTGAATGCAGGTATCTGAGGTGTTGGTTAAGTGAATCTGCTACCGTTCATATCCAATGAAAATTAAATGAAGCAGAATAAATACAATAGCACATACAGAATTATTTGAAACAAACATTATTTTTGACTGAGTAAAAATTATTTCTGTTAGCAGTAGTGGTACAAGCACTTTACTTCAATTTAAAACTACTACATTCCTGATCTATGTATCATCATGAAATGAAAGGTTATATCATGAAATTCATCTGAAAGACGTCATGAAACCAGTATAAATCATAAAGCTAAGTTATGCATTAAGGTGTTGATTGTAAAGTATTTTTATTTATTTATGTCACCAAAGCAACAGTATTGACATGGTTTAATTGTATAAGAATGCTTTGTTTACGCATCTGTCTGATTTGTTTATGGAATGTGGGGATTCATTCCAGTCATATTGATGCTACAACCTGGGATATCTGGGTGACTGTCACTTCCATACAACAGAACACATGAGGGGAAAACTGAAACCTACTGCAGATGCTAAAGCTCATTGTTCAACCACCAGACCCTGCTGAAGGGAACAGTATGGAGGATGAACAGATATAAAGGGCAATAACTCTATCTTCACAGGTCATTACTACAACCTAGAGCAAAATTAATTTGGACAATGTCTATTTATACCATTCAACTCCATTATAAACCGAAAATAATTTTATGTTTTTATATTAGATCTTAAAAGGTGTAGTCTACAATTAAGATAGTCATAGTCAGTTTTTGTTTTCCCGGTTAACAATTGGCTAAAAATGTAAAAATAACTATGCAGACATGCACATTGTAATACTTTATTATCAAGATAAATATTATCTAGATAAATGTTCTGTTATCTAGATGTTATCTGTGATTAAGAAAAAACATTGACTATCTCTATATTATCACAACAAACGTCTGTGGTGTGTTGTCTGTCGTTAAACAAAACAAACAGAACTATACAAAAATCTGCTATTGTGAAAAAAATCATTACCTTTTCAATTAAATCAAGAGCTATAAAATGTGCACTTTATCTGTTACAAATAAATACATATTTTAATTAAATTCAGAAAATGTAATTAAAACAACAGTAAATCATGGTTGTAGGAAAACAGGATTGTGATCTTATATACTTTCCAGCTGTTCTTTGTTCTACTGGTATATTTTTGATTATATATCATATACAGTGTTATGAGGTATTGCAAGTTCATTATTTTGCAGCTGTATGATTATAATAATTTTGTTACATAATTTTTACTATATGATTAATGTGCAGAATAGTTTTAAATTTTTAGTGACATTGAACAATAGATGGTCACTGAGAAATTTTATTTCCTAAGAATTTCTATATGCACATCAGAAATCTTGTGTAAATTAAACTGCAGATAATTAAAAACTGTATCTGAATGTTTTATGTTGTAGAATAATTGTGTGCATAGAAGTTTAAAAACGTCTTTGTGGCTGCAGCAAACAATATTCAATTATGCAAATGCTGTATTTGACCGGCGTTCTGAAAAATGCTGGATGCTTAAAATAAAATAACACTACAATAAATTGTAAAGCAAAGTACACTCTGCACCAGTGGCGTCACCAGTAATCACGTTCCCTTTGAGCAGCTGTTTTTTTATTCAACAAGCAACAGCACAGCCTGCTAGAACGCTGTTGTGTTTTCGTTAAGCTTCTGACACAAGCTCAAAACAAAAATCTAACAAACAAAAGAAAAAATGTATGAATACAAGACCAGCTCTCTGCTGGTAGAGACAGAAATTCTTCCAAACTGCATATGGTGTTATTTGTTTTGAAATCATTTTATTTTCTTTACTCAGTAAATTGACACTTCATGTCCATGAAATGCTTAAGAGCAGAATAGTGTTACACAGGGGATTAAGGGGAGGAGAATTCTGAGAATGCAGGCAAAAACCTGCAGCAAAATGCTTCACATTGACACAATAATTATGATAGAAAGCCTGTAAAGGGTTTTAATAGCTTTGAAACACTAACAACATTTTATTCAACATTTTAAATACCACACCCATATAAGTAAACACAGATTTTTAAACATATATACTATACATCCAGAGCCCAATTGCTCATTAAGACATAAATTCTTAGCAGTACTCAAATTTCAGATTGTTGGTGACCAAAAATGCATTTATAAAAAGGGGAATAACACAAAATGTAAAATAAAATCCTGCAGCTGAGGCTGGCAGTGTAGGAGAAATAGCCTTAAAAGCAGGCATAAAATACATGTGATCAGGAGTGGGTTTTTAGACAAGACTGGGAGTTGGTTGTAAGGAAAGCACAATCTCGTAATCACAACACGCAGCGTCCATGAAGCCCGTTTTCCAAATGGCACCAAGAGCAGCTCTATGGGGCATCCCCGCTGTGCCAAGCAAAGGCCAATCAAAAGATGCATCACATCTGGGTGTATATTTTCACACAATGAGGATCCTGATTATCTTAGCACTATTTACAGAAGGAAAAAAAACACCCGACACCCCCCGCCCCAAGCAACCGGCCTCTATTCCTCCTGCATACCTCATTACTGGAGATAATTAATGTCGTTTTCATTACGTGCAAATATGATTTTTTTTTACATCTGAATTCTACCTTTTTTGTCTATTTTGATAATTAGTTTTTAACCTCGACATAAAAATCCTCACTGTAGAAATATGGAAGAAATTGTTTTGTTGTAACAGCCTGATGTAATTGACAGTGAAAATGCAGAATTAGCATCCTTTGAGATTCGTTTAATAGTCACAGATGACCACATGATCAGACGACAAGCTTGGTATATATCTGTATAGCAGCATTACCAGCACCCTACTTACAATACTTCATACTGAACATGTGTTACGCCCACAATAAGGATGGGCAGGCTGGCTGAGCAGTGGACAGCCGACTGCACTGCTTCCTCAGTCCGATGGCTTTGTGTGTGCCGTGAGCCAGTTCAGGGGAGAGGGAAGTGCTTATAATTTCTCTTTACTGGATTATAAGGCATGCGAGGCAACACTCCGTGTACAGTGCATCCCTCACAAACAAACAACAATGTTGCTCAAACCATTATCATGTGTTATATACTGCTTACTGTATGTATATTAAACCACGTAGGTGATTATCTGGTTATCTAAACATCTGTCATTAATATATGGTTATGTATTATATCTGGTTTGCTACGTGTCTTTCTTTAATAAGGAACTGTATTTTTCAGTCAGTTTAACTTTTTTTTTCATGCCAACGAGATTACTGAATTCACCTACATTTTATTACATAATTCTTGTTTACAGAAATGTATGATACATTTCACTTTACTCGTAGTAACAAATGACATAGGTATTTGAGTACATTAAATAATTAACATGAAATGTGATATAAATTATACTACAAAATCATGCAAGAGTATAAACACTTGAAAATTTCCACTGATATTTTCAATAAATACTGTTAAACCTACAATCCAACCAGCATTGAAGGACAACAGAAAGCTGAAAAATGCAGTGAAAATCTGTTTTCATGCGCCCTAAACACCAAGGCTTACAGCGCAGGCCTCGGCTCAAAGCTCCTGTTCTTCACATCAACAACAGCCGAACGCGTCACAGAGCTGCAGCCCTGCGGACATGCACAGAGACGCACCTCGCAGAAAGCGCACGTGAAAACAGGCCTCACCTTTTGCCTGAGCTGGAGAGACGGACGCACTACAGACCATGCTCCGATTCCACAGCAGAGCCTGAGAAGCACATCCAGGCTCCAGGCCTGCAGCACGCAGACCTGCGCCAGAGTGGACCCTCGCAGCAAAAGCCTGAAAGGCGAACTGAAAAGGAAAGAGAGAAACAAAATAAAAAACTGAAATAGCCCCTCTCTACACAAAAAAAAAGAAAAAGCGTAGAAAAGCGTACCCTGCTTTCGTCGTCTGAGTCTGACTGCTATAGATGTGGCTGTGTGTTTCCAAGGGCTGCTTTCACGTATTTTAAGCCCACATTCTCTGCTTTTATCCTGCAGCAATCCGCTTTAAGCACAGGGCGGCTGGAGAGGGCGGCTTCCCTCAGCAGGAGACATTAGACATGGTTTGGTGACCAACGTGAAAAGAGTTCAAGGGGTCCCCCTAAAATGCAGGCAAAAGTAATCATAAGAAAAAAAAAACAATTCTCTGTAAACACTTTCCTCCCCAGACCTGCATTTCTCCTCCTTGTTATTCAATTCTTATTTGAAACATATACGTCACTGTACATGACATGTACATGAGCCAGTCACACAAAAAGTTTTATTATTGTCGTTTAGTATATACAGAATTTTATACATAATCGTGCGCTCTGATAGTAAACGTCTTAATAAAACACAACGAAATAAAAAACGTTTTATTTACAATGTAATTATATGATAAGAAAACAGCACCGACCAGTAAATACAACCAGTAAATAGCTCTTGTGTCTTTGGTAAAATGTTGCTGGACAGAAATAGAAGACATTTAATTCATGATATTACTTTCTTCAGAGTAAAAAGCCACTAGTTCAAAAACCTGATATTGGCTTCAAAAGATGTGAAACCAGTGTACGCTGTAACCGTATTTTGTCTGTGATAAGTGCATGCATTTGCATTTCTTAAGATAAACAATGTCATGAGATTTTGTTGTTTTCTTGTTTAGGCGTATATGAGCAGTGTTTCCTTTCTGCGCTGAAATGTAATACTTCTGATGCTGTGTAGGATCCAGTGCTCAAAATGTATTTACCACAGGCCAGCCAAGACATGAGAGTGTAAAAATGACTAATGACAATATTTATGTTTTTCTATTAGACATACACATTCACACACACGCGCATATGCACACACATGTAAACACACGTGCACACATCTGTTTTCAAAAGCAAATTTTACACAAAGATGATAAGGGTCGATGTTCTATGTGTGCCGCTGACAGTCTATGGAGCTTCTACATACTTGGACATGGCTCTGCTCTGCAGGCAGGAGAGATAAGCAAAGCTTGCAAGAACACATATATACTGTATATACTGCAAGCCATGAATACACAATCCATTAAAAAATATAAAATAATAAAAGGCTTACTTCATGAAAAGCACAGGTATGCTCTTTAAAGTTTATTTTTTTTATTCTGTGGTGGGCAGAAACAAAATGTTGTCTTGGAGAAGGGTGCTTCCTGCTGAGGCTTGCACTTCCCACACCAGATCTGCAGCTCTGCAGATGTCTGAGGAGGTGCTGGGTATTCTAGAGCATGCTCTTCTTGGATCCAAGATGGACAAAAGCTTGGTTTTTCATAATCAGAAAAAACATTTTGCAAAGCAATTTTTCTAAAAGCCAGCCAGGCCTGCCATAGCAACGAGTGTGGAGGAACTGCTTGTTATAAAAAGTGTGCAACGCATCAGCCAAAGGAGACGCTACTGGCAGTTACATCCACAGAAGATGACATGGTCGTCTGCTCGGAGTTTTTTGGATTGTCTCGACAGGGGTGCTGTGGGCTGTGGGAAGACCTTTTGGTAAGGACCAGAGACAGATGCCAAAACCCCAGAGGATTCAAGTTGTCAGTAAGTGCTTCCTACTACCAGCCTGAATGTTCCTGCAAGCCTAGGATGTGTTCAATTCAAAAACACCTTTAGGTTGCCTCCATGACCTGTAAGTTCTACCATAACCTTTTTGTCCACCCTCCCTAATGGACACCCAGAAGATGAGTATCTTTCAACTTGAGTGAGAATGGCCTGACTTAGGTACTCATTTTTGTTTAAGCGTTATAATATTTTTTTCCGATTTTTTTTGTGCGTGTGAACGCATGTACGCGCCTCTGTGACTCATTAATTTTCAGGACTGCAGTGAGATGCTGCGGTTCAGCCCCGCACGCTTTTTCTTTCTCATTTTGTACCCAGACGCCTGCACAGCAGGGGGGCACCCAATTACACCACTGATTAAACCTCACTTGTAGACAAACTTTAATTGCCTCCCGACTGCAGAGAGTTGGGAATTTCTGCCAGTTACATGAAACGATAATTGGACAGAAAAAGCCAGAGTCTTCTCTCCATCATTTTCTTCTGACAGAATGTGTTGGGTTGACTTTTAAGAGTCGCCCCAGAGTGAATGACTGTACGTGCCTCTTTATTGTCAACCTGTTTCCACAGCCCTGTCTTGAATATGGAAAGCGGTGAATGCATTACAGAGTGTGCAGCAGACTCGTCTTATCGCCTCCAAATTAGATTTCAATTTGTACTTAACTGCTCCGCAGCGGCTGCGTACTGCAGGCTCTGCTGCAGATAATCCTCTGCTCCCCTGTTTTGGTTCCTTCTCTCCCTTTTGTGGTTTCTCTCATTCCTCCCAAAGGCCCAATCAGAGCTGTAGCTCACACGAGCTGCAACTGCAACTTGCTGAGAAAAATTATTACATTTGAGGGCCATGGACGAGTTGGTTAACACTGTAAGTGCTGATGTTAAGACTTCTTTCTTTCCTCTTACACAGGACCCACACACACACACACACACACACACGCACACGCATGCACACAGGCAGACAAGCACAAGTACACACAAACTCACAGATAGGTACAGGCAAGCACAAGGGGACACAGACAAGGCACGCATAAAAGCACGCACGGGACATGCAAGCAGGTGCAAGTGCAAACACACACACACACACACACACACACACATACACACACATGCAAAATGTGTGCTAAAGCAACCCTATGAACACTGTGCCATTGCAAGTGACCAGTATTATAAAATGTGGCATGTCCTCGCTCCTAAATCTGTCTAATTGACTGGCTAGTAATGACATGGCATACATCTTCCTTTACACACTAAGTACAGTTATTCTTGCTAGTAATTAATATAAATAAATCCTCAAATACAACACATTCAGTTTATTAGTACAATGACCTGCATAAACATAATATTTACATTATACATTACAAAAGATACACACACAATTTCCAATGACAAATGATAAGAGTCTTGAAGGATTTTGGTTGTTCAGTATGCCCATGATATCTCATCCAGCCATTATTCTACACATTCATTGAATATACAGAATAACTGAATCAAGCTGATGTTGATCATATTTATAATTATGACATCCCTGTCATCTTCATTCTGTTATCCTCAGTGATGAAAGCTGTACACCTAGACACATCTGTGCTTTAAGAAGAAGCTGTTCGATGTAGCAGATGCTACTATATATATTAAACAGCATGGTCACAGCCTATATGTTATAAAATTTAAGTTACACTAAGAACAAAAAATGAAAAGCAGACCACGGAGTTCATGGTCTCATAAACTGATGCATTGTTGTTAACATGTTTTGCTGGCTTCCATGAAATACTGTAACATTTTAACAGTTGACACTAATTATGACATCTACTTAATATTCCTATATTGCATTTAATATACAATAGCCGCTATAATATAATAAAACTGAGCAACTAAACTTAAAACTCTAACAGCATATATAATTTGTGTTACGTTGGGACATGTACTGGGAGATATATATATATATATATATATATATATATATATATAGACATTTTTAATATCCTCTAACACCACAAATTCAGTGCCTCCTTCCCCAAATGCAATGAAAAAAATTAAATCTTAATCAGCTACACTTAAAACTAATAGCATGGAGTTAATGTAAATCCTACAGACCCAGGGTGAATCTCTCTGCCGTGCTGCAAATATGGCAAATACCTCTTTCTCCTCACACGCAGCATGGAAAAGCGACCGCTTACACCCCCAGCAGCTAGAAAAGATACTTTCACATTTAATGTTACGTTTGCATCGGCCGAGCACTTGGCACGGGTATAATCTAAAATGAGATACATTCTGGAACTTTGGCGACAAAGTACACGAAAAAGGGTTTCATAGAAAGTAAATGTTTATACTGTGTTAAAAATATTTGAAAATGAACCACTGCCCCCCCCCAAAAAAAAATTACAATAATTTTATAGACTTGCTCCTCTCTGTACTCTCTCACTCAGAATGTGATTTCAGTTGCCCACGCAAAACAACAACCTCTGACCTAAATGTGTTTCTGATACAGTTTGATTTGAGGAGATCAATACACAATCTGCGCAGGGTAAAAAAAAATAAAGCAGCATCACAACATCGAAAAAAAAAACTATGTTTAGATTACAAACTGCTGGCTCTACTAACTTCTTTTCTTGCTTTTAAAATTGGTTGTTTTCCCCAGGCAAAACACTATCAAGAAAAAAAACATGAGAGGGCTGCCACTTGTATTTTATTTTGAAATTTATGTGTTAAGTCTTCTTTACAGTCACACTAGTTTGGCAGCTTTGAGCAACACGTGGGGCAGAAATACCCGGCTATAAAATATTCCTTTATCCACTGCATTCCTGTATTCAGGCATTTTATAAATTATAAAGTAAATAATCTGTCCCCATTCCTTGTCCTAACAAGGAATTGTTAATTATTATATCCTCACCGTAATAACAATACTCTGTATTGCTAATGCTTTTCTTCAGTTAAATTCTTAATATACACTGTCTGAAATGTTTCATATGCTGACTTCTGTGTATTTACTCAAAGGTTGACAAGATAAAATTTTTTTAAAAGGAATATCAAATAATCTGATTTAAAAATAAGTAGAAAATCTGGGTAGGTCACAATGAAATAATAATAGACAGTAGTAGATACACTGACCTGCCCTTAAATGCAGTTTGTGTATCTGTATGTATAGTCAGGCTGGAGCCTATTTAATCTGTACTTCTAATTTTGTGCAGACAGGTGAATAAATAATTTACAGTGCTGTGGCTCCCTTTCCTATCGCCCCGATCAATAGCGTAAGAAAGTCTACGGCTGGCCTGCAGTCTGCTTTTATTGTGCTACCCTGGGACTGCGTAAGTACAGCCACCCCCCCAACACACCCACATACACACACACACACACACACACACACACACACTCCCATTGCAGCAGCAAGCCTCAAAGAGTGCAGAGGCTTCAGAGTGGCCCAGAATGGAACTCAATCTGAACCAAATTATATAAAAATGGTCCTCTGTCATTGACACTTTTTTCCTGTGGATCTGTCTCCCCTCGAAAACACTAATATCTCATTTGTATTTACTCACTGTCAGCCACACTGGTGAGTAACTCCGATGCACTGAATTCACAGTCATGTGACCAGCACACCAAGGTACTGTGGTCCGTTTTACACCATTTTTAAAAACCATTATTACATTTATACACACATTTTCTCCCCTGGTTATTGCTTCTTTGTCAGCATAAAGTTTTAATCACATTATTTATTTAACTCAATGAGTTGTGATTTTTATGTAGATCTGTAGTCTTTTAAACAATTTTAAAGAAGTTAAAACGTTGCACGTGTTAGCTGTGTGGGAGCATACTCACGTCAAATACGCAACAAATATGGCGAAGGTCAGATGCTTGGGCAGTAACGGGTTTAAACATACTGTGCACCTCACATTAACAGATAAGTAGGTGTGTTTCAATGTGCTGATAGCACAATAGGATTTATGATGTCAATTATAAATTATTACCAGAGTGGTGGTACACCTGACATTTGCTGCCCATCCATAGAACGGGGCTCTATTAATTAACTATACTTACACAATTATATATTCTTTACCACTTTCCCATTAAATAAAGTGATTATACAGGAAAAAGTTAGGTGTATGAAACAGAATCCTTATTTTGGCACAAATCCTGTTCCATACAGAACAGAGTCAATTTCAAACAAAATTTTTACTACAATATGCAGCCTAGCCCACCAACATGACCTCCTTTGATGTATTTTGAAGAGAGTTGTATTGGGTCTGGCACTTCAAATTAAATGGTTTGAAGCCGATTTGAAACAGCTTAAAATGGAATAGATCCAAAACACTTTCTATTCATTAGAAATTGAGTGTTAACTAAACTATAGTGTTGGAAATTTTAAAATACAAAATACAAAAATTCTGTTACTGTATGCTGTCCTATGCTAAATAAAAAATAAGACTATATCTCCAGTTTACATATGAGTGCAAAAATCTGATGAATGATATTGCCTTTATTTAATATATTGTACATCCTATACTTGTAAAACAAGCATTTACAATGTTAAATCTTATAAACTATAAATTATTTATATTTTTAAGTTTTCCTGCTGTTAGCATTGAACGTGTATGTGATTTAAATCTGTACAACAGCAAAAGCAAAATGAACATGAAGGTAAATTATCTATTTTTATAAATGCCACCTCCAAAGTGAAGCATGGGTTGTTTTGTTGTTTAACTAACCTTATTTCTCTGTAGTGGTATTTTATCCATTTATAAATCTGTTTATTGTACTGGGACATTTAACAGTAAATACGCTACACATCAGCAGAATTCCCGTGGGGATTTACAAACTAGCAAAATTCAGTGCTGTTACTCGCTGTTTTGTCTTGACACCATGCCCAAGTATTTTGTCATCATTACTGTTATTCACATGTTCTGCAACGGTTGTGCTTAAGTGTGACGAGTTAAAAGCGGAAAAGGTGAAACCGCATCTGCCTACGGCCACACAGATACGGTTTAAAGGGGATTTTCCTTTGTTTCAGTAAGACTTTCAAACCCAAACAAAACAAAATGGCATTTCACCATACTATGAATGACGACGTTTAAACTCCCAGGTAAACCCGTTATAACAAAATCACCAGCAACTGCAAACTGAAATTCTAACTGGAAGCAAATGACTTTCTATTAAGCCTAATTTCATTGACTGGCCTCAAGAAGAAAACACGTAAAAGCCCAGGAGCAGCGAAGGGCTGCCGGTGTGCACTGGCAGCGCCCTGGTAGCATCCCGTGATGGGAGATGCGCATCTGGGGACGGATGCTGTGATGGGTATGATTGCTTTACTGTACAGAATTCATTGCTGGTGACAGGAGAGGAGACATTCATGAAGGAGTCTTTCATAAAATCAAATTAGGTAGAAACGTAAAGCCAGAGTTGGTAATCTAAAGCAAGATTTACGTAGTACAAATAATTTCCTTTCATTCTCTTTTGTTTAATCATACGGCTCGTTAGTTTATGATGACTGCTAATTACCACTACTTCTTTATGCATTTATTATAGCTTACATCAGACAAATGGCAAGCTAATGTAAGGAAGCATGGATTGTAGATATGGTCTTAAGAGATATACAAAACAAAATTACGCGAAAGTGACATCACGTCATGCGGTATTCAGTTTTGTTCTGTGCAGTTTTCTTGTCAAAGACTGAAGTTTAAAAAATCATTTATATACTGGCAACTGGGTGCGTAAATATAGTAATATGTGTTTATCCAGGTTCTAGTTATAGCACAAAAGGCTTTGTACACACAACAGCACTGCTGTTGCTTTAAGTGTTCTCCGTGAGAGCCTGAAGTAGAACCTGATCAATTGTACCGAGTAATGATGATCGTAATTTACATGAAAACATGCACATGCATTCTTACAACTTACCAAAACTTAGCTGAACTGCTGAATCCTTCTCTTCTCATAAAAGAAATCATATAGCCTACTTTGACGATTTAATCAATTTAAAATCCTAGTCAATGCTATCTTTGTTCCTGTACTAAAAAGATAAACAGTCCCCTCTTCGATTTAAGTTGGACGTTCTTAAGAAATTGCCCATTTCAGCATACGAAGGATTCAGTAGAGCAAAATTTACTTTCTGCTCGTCGGTGTCTGTTTGTGAGGTAAAGCATTAAAGACCCCTCTTTTCATTTCTAATTCTGTGGACTTGGTGCTTTGAAGACCCCCAACTGTGCACAGAACAGACTTTGAAGTAGCAGTGAAAACACTGATTTAAAAAAAAAAAAAAAAAATGCAACAGAAAAAGAAACCATAGCTAACCAGATCTATATGACAGCTGATCTCCATCTCCTGTAAGTATGAGGCATTTTCACTTTTACTTAAAAAGCTTGTTGTTTGCACTTTGTACGCCCTGCGTTTTATACATTACTTCCTGTGTGATGAACACCTCTTAGATTATACTGTTAAAAAAAAATCTTTTTTTTATATATTCATTCCACAAATCAAAAAAGTTACTATCTTAGCACATGAAATTTCACATATATGGCCAAGTTTAATCTGATGGACACAGTAAATTAGGAACTACCTGTAGGCCTCCAGCTGTCAAGCAAAGCATTGCTGTGTAATTAAATGTACCAAAAAACTATTGTCTAGGAAAACACTACATATTAATTTAGATATTAAACCAATGTTATGCAATGTTAATTCAGTTTTCTAATGTCTGATAGATTTATATTTTTAAAAGAACTCTGAAGTATATATATACAGCCACAATATCCATGACATAAAAAACTATTAAAAATGGGAGTTATTCTTGATCAAATGCCATTTTTTATCCATGAATCTGTAGGCATTTCCACAACACCAACACGCTGTAAAAAGCCCACTGCCTCTTTCACACAGGGCCCCAGGAGAGATTTACCATCCTCTAAAAGGGGGGAAAAAAACCAACAAGCACTTTGACGTTTGGGAGCTGTCGCCTGCGTTTGATGCCAGGGCTGCACGAGACCTGCAGAGAAAGTAAACCAATAAGAACATAATACACTTTGTGCAAAACCCCTAATGTTATGCAAATGGATTTTTGCTGAAGGGGCCAGTGTATTTTCGGCCTGTAGAGCTGAAAACCTCCATTACTAGAGGATTAAGCAAATGTTGGAAGTTCTTGTTCTCCTTGGAAACTGAACCCCAGCCTAGATCTAATCCTGTGATCAGTTCGTCTCTGTCGGAAATTTTTTTCTTCTGTATGTGTGTGTATGTGTGTGTGTGGGGGGGGGGTTAAATTACTGGCTATCTGCCCCTGCTGCTGGCGCCATTTGCTTCAGTTCTAAGAGTCTGTTTTTTTTTTTTTGTTCTTTTTTAGTGCCCCCCCCTGCTTCTCACTGCTCCTCCAAAATATATTAGCGTAGCTCCTATAACCTCTCCTCCTGCTGCGTTTGCTTATTCATGTATTGATTTTTTTACATGTATGTGCACTGGAAATTGATTTATGAAGCTTTTAAAAATAAAACTTTGACCCAATTCACTGAGTCAGCTGTTGTTCATTTCCTTTGTTTGTGAGAATCACTGTTTTGGTTTGTTTGTTTGTTTGTTTGTGTGTGTGTGTGTGTGTGTTGTGATTACATGTTTCAAACAAAGACATTATGAGATATTGCTTTTCAGATGTTACCAGCATAAGTTACTGTTGAGCTGCAATTTGGAACTATTAAAATGACAGTGTGATGAAGATGTTTGGAACTATTACTTTATGGCAATAAAAAGAAATGCAACTATATTTTATTGGCTTTTAATAACAAGGAAAAAAGTATATATAATTTTATCATTCCCTTTGCTTTAAACTGCATATTATTACCAAATATATGATTGGAAACGTGAAATAATGCTGATATTTATTCTGTTAACAGACCGAATGTTGCCAGTGAACATTAAGTAACTGATGTTTTTAATACTGCGGAAAAATAATTAAATAAAAGCTATTAATAAAAGTGAGGATTGTATGAAAGAAAATCATCTTGAATTAAAACTCTGCATATAAAAATTAAGGTTTTAAAAAATATCTGAACTTTTTGTAGCATCCTTTGAAAAAAATATTCTTTTGTAATATGCAATCCTTATCTGTTGCTTATACCAAAGACCACCTTGCAGGAAAAACTATAACCTAACAGTATCAAATATCTAAATGTTTTTTATTTTCATTTATTTTGGATTTCTAAGATCGTGTGCATTTTGGAAAAAGATAATTTGTAGAACACTGTTTTCCACTGTGCTCTAAAGAGGTGTGTGCGGAGACCCGACTCGGGGCAACGGTGAAATTTATCAATGTCACCGTGACAAAGGGCTTTAATTGAGAACAGACGCTGGGTTAAAGGCAGATAATTGTTCGCATTTTGCCACTCTTCTTAGTGCTGCCGAATTACAAGGAGTCAGAAAAGTCTTCTTTTCTAAGATATGGGAAAGTGCCACAATGGTAGTTGGAAAAAAATCATAAAATGTATCACATGCCCTTATAAAAAAAATGCAATTTTTAACACTAAGAACTGCACATGATTACTGAGTTCACACTCATCTTTGTGTGAATGGCAAGTGTGCCGTCCAAAGCAAGAACACAGACTGACTGTATCCTGTGATTCTGACCTAAATCAACAGAGGAAGAGGAAAGGCTGAGGCTTGTATCTCGTGTTTGTATGAAGACAGCACACAGTGGCCATTCTCACGCTTCCGTGTTTGTTCCACTTCCACTTTCTCTGCCTTGCTTTTTTGGCTGTCGTCCTTTACGACTGGCATGTGTCAAGTCGTATGTCCTTTAACATAAAATGCATTGTATTACAGTACCGAAATGGAATACTAAAATAAAAACCTATTAGCAATGATTTTACCGGCTAAATTTTTATCACTATTTAGTTATGGACTTTCCTATGCCATTTCCCACTTATCTGTTGTTCCATTTCCAGACACTAAGAGCAATTCAGTGTACAGGTGAACAGCGCTTCTCAGATGCGTGCCTGGTATGCAGTTCATTTTCTTCCATGTTTTACTGCAGCCGCTTACTAATGCATACTTCTGCCTAGATACAGATTCAGTTTCTGTTTTAATTATATGTCCAATTAACTCCCATGTTTGTCAAGCGTATGTCTGACACCTTATTACAGGAGTCACTGAACCCTCCAGGCCAGGGTTTAATTGGGTAAGCAAACAAATTATTAAGCTAGCTGACTCCACCAGGCTGGGATGTGGCGCTTTGTGATCAGCTAAGTCTAGACAGGTTAATTGTGGTGCATTTAGGTCTGAGTGTTCCACATGCTACTGGCACATCCGGTGGTCAGACTTGGAGCTACATAAGGCCAGTTTTCCTCACTGCTGTTCCACTCCTTCCTTGTGGCCTGACTTCCCAGCAACACAAGGTTAAAGTATGCCATGCGTGACTGTAAAGCACTCATCATCACCCACACTGACAAAACAGTTTTCGATTGCAACTGAAGTGTGTGCAGCAGACTGAGCACTCCATAAATGTCTGCGCATAGCTGCCCTTAAACGATATTCCATCTGTGCTAAATTAGATTATATCTGCGTCTGTAAATAAAGCACGTCTCTGAAACAGATAGCCAAAGTAAATCAATATTCTGATGTTCTGGATTTAAGCATATCAAATTGCCCAAAACTGCTGCACAGAAATATTATTGAAATATCAAGCTGTATATTGTAAACAAACCTGATAAGAGAAGGAATTAAACTATTTCAAGAACGAAAAACGTATCTTTGCGTAACACCTAAAAACAACGGGAAAGTGCAACGGAAAAAAAGCCAGTCAGTCCGTTATACAATAGCGCCTGCAAAAAAGGTTTACTTGCTGCTACAAAGGGATACAGTGCAGTCACAAAACCTAGCAGCATCTCCAGAGTCGTGGACAAAAGCAGTCATACAAACATGGATGAATAAACAATATTCATAAATAAAAACTCATACAGATAGAGGCAGTGAAAGCATGGAAAAAAAACACCTTGGGTCATTTTGTCCTGAGCAACAACTTCACTATTTCAATGACGGACATGATTTCCATAACAACAAAACATAAGTTACACGCTCCGTGTGTGTTTTTGCCTAATATCCAGATGGAGAAATACAAACACAAAAAAACGTACCTTAGCAATTTAGGTGCAGTCGGTGTCACAAACCGAAAGTTATTGTCAATTAAGTTAGAACAACTAGCCAAAGCAAAAGATATTTCCCACATATCAGGTTCAAGAGAAGCTACAGCTAAAGTGACTTTCTACCAAGGATGTTTCTTTATGTCTTGTAGACAGCACTAAAATAAGCAGAATTGTGAATACATTAAGCCCTACAATTCAAATACTGAAACCTGGCTGACTTGTTGAATTTAGTTATGAAGTTGGGGGATTACAGCTGTACTGTGAAACAAATGAATTTCTGAATAACTTGTTTATGGGCAAAAATACAGAGCAGCTGCAAACATTGGCTATTGAGCAGAGCTTGTAAGGAGGGACCAAGAATGAGCGAGTGGATATGAACGGGTAACAGTCCGGTGACAGCGCATTATTAAACCTTTGCCCTCGCAGGATGTGCGTGACCAGTTTTCTGAGCGCGCAGTGTTTGCATTATTAAGGACATTCTCCAGCTTTTAGGGAAATCAATATGCAGAGTGTGGCCTTATTTCTGCTAACCATGGTGTCTTAATAGATAATGGGTGTAATTTTATTAGTCATTCTGTGTGTGACTGTGATGAAAATAAATCACTCTATTAAAGCCAGAAAGTGTTCCTTTCAGACTCATTAATGCTTTCCAGCCGATTCTCCACTTTCCTCCAATTCTAAAAATGTAATTATATATGACACAAAATTATTTAAAAGACAAAATAACATCACATGGTACCTGTTTTGTTGGTAGAATTTTAAAGGAATTATGCCCTTTTATTAATAAAATTGTGACCTCAAACATTAATTCATTATGTCTAGATTGTGCCGTGCATGTATTTTCGGCTGTTTATAAAATAAAAATATTTTTGAAACATTTGATGTACTGTAGAGACATAACGTCTCAGTCCATATTACATTGTGTTTTAACGAAACACATACCGTATGGAAATACTGTACAGCACTAACCTTATTTGTACATCGTAAGAGTTTAACGTGCAAACTCCCGAGATGAAAGCGAAAGGAGCAAAGCTGGAAGAAAATATTTGAACCCGTGATCCTTCAAGACAGCTCTGCCAGTATTAAATCCTTTTTAACTACACTATTGTGAAATTGTGATTTCTCTAAAGCGTCGGTAAATTCTGTAATGAAATCTGCATGCAATTGCCGGGACTTAACTAAATTATGTTAAATGGATTGATAATTCAGGTTTGAAGTACGTACAGGGTTCGAACTTCGGCACGTTTCTGTCCGACAGCCTCAGTCCTCAACCCCGTGCAGACTTCTTCATGTCAATCAAAAGTCACAGCGTGTCACAGGTTTCCATGTTAATTAAAGGGGCGACAAAGCAGCTGCTTGGAAAACATCCGCTGTGCTCTGCATCAGTGTTACATGAAATGACGCCCACTCGTTTCCATAAATAAAAGTCTTAAAGCACTGGAATATTTGACGGCCTCGGGTGCTTAGAGCGATAATCACTTGATTGCAATATACAGGAAAACCTCACCTTGAAAATTAATTTGGTTGCATTCACGACAGTCTGCAAATAGCTGGGGACGTGGCTCGATTGATGCATATATTTTGCTGTGTGCATAGAGAAGCAATTTTCTCCTAGTTCTGATAACTGAATAGCAAACTAAATACATGCATAACTATCAATGCGGCCCATGAGGACAGTGAACTGATGGGTAGTATAAGAAACAGCGTGAGTTGATAGGTGATTCTGTCTACACAGGTGTCTCTGACCTGAGCGAATTAGTTACAGAAATTTTGCATGGTCAAAATCATTGGAAAATGTGCAAGGTTACAAACCTGTAGTGGCAGATTTGCATAGCTAGAGCATAAAGGAAAAACAATTTTCCGTTTTCGGTCTGATGCTGGGAGTAGAGGGTTGTCTACCATTACCTGCCAATGGAGGGTTCTTTCGAAGACATAACTTCATGTTTGCTTGCGTTCTTCTGTTTGCTGACACACACACACACACACACACACACACACACACACGTGTTATATATATATATATATATATAGAGAGAGAGAGAGAGAGAGAGAGAGAGATAAGAGTGTATATAAATGTTAGCACTCTCAATTCAGAGATGTGCAAAGAAAACGTATAAAAGTACAGGAAGAGTGAATGCGTGAGGACGTCAGCAATCGAGGGCTTGTGAAAGAAAAGACTTTTCTAAGAAAAAAAAAATATCGTTTGTGGTCGGAGGAAGAAAGTTGACTCGTGCTCAGATGTCTCAAACTTGAGTTGCTGAATTTTTTGTTTTTTGCTACAAACCAGGCGGAAATTGCACTTCGGCCTAAAGAGTTTTGTTAAAGGTTTTGGAGAGTAACCTGCATCCATGAGAAGGACCCATCTTTTGGATGTACACCGGGTTAGGGTTATGTAATGATAACGCATATCACTCTGAGTTATTGGCAACACATAATGGCAGCTTCAGAAGCTTAAGTATAGGCCTTCTGTAGGACCTTCTAATATTCAACCCCTTTCTCAGGGTGATAAATTATTCTGGTTCTTATTTGTTATAAATTCCCTAGCATTACTTACTTCTGTTGGCATTTGTCTTGACCAGCTCTCTACCATTGAGTGTTTTGAAATTTTTACTGACTGTATGTTTGTTGTAAAAACATTCCAGGCAGTTATAACACAAAATTTTAATATTTAATGCATAATAATTTTGAAATTGAGGAATAAAATAAAACCCATGTAGCCTTTTAAGACATTATACTATAGAGTGTAGTTCATAGTACGTCCTGAATGTGTAATGCCCAAGTACTATACAGACTCATTCAGCATTTATTATATGGTTTATAGGTACAGTTTGGACCATTTAACTGTTATTTTGAGCTGCAGATACACTGCACATACATTAATACAAAAAAAGGTGGCTTTACATATTGCTCTACTTCCAGCTAAAAGGACTGAAAGCTAATGAAATCAGGTAAGGTGTGTGCAGCTGATATGTGCAGGAACACGCTGCAGGAACACGCTGCAGGAACATGCAGGAACATGCTGCAGCGCCAGTGTGAAGGTCAAAGCTGTGACACACACAGGTTCGGGTTGAAGGGTGGGCCACATATCCTTCACTGTGGAGCAGTATCTACCATCTCTTTGTCTCCTGTCTCTCTGTCCTATTCTCTCTCTTCTTTCTTTGTTACATTTTCTTTGTCCTCCTCTCTCTCTCTCCCTTTCTCTCTCTCCCATTCTGTTTCCTTTTCTCAGACCCTCTGTGTCTGTTTCTCTCCTTCTCTCTCTCTCTTAGTCCCTTTCTATCTCCCTCTCTGTCTGTCTCTCCCCTTCTCTGTGTCTCTGTCTCTCTCTGTTGCTTTCTCTCTCTCACACACATACACTCAAGCTGCCCAGCTCTCCCTCCCTCTCTCACTGCTGCTCTGAGTCACAGAGTTGCTCACAAACCGTGAAAAGGTCTTTGAAAGTCTGCTGATTCTCATAGCAATTAAGACGCCCCTCAAAATCTTCCTTAAAGCTGCCAAAGTCAGAGAGGGGAGGGACCATTTAATTTATGAACACTGCTCATTATCTGGCTTCACAAAGTATGTGTGCAAGCAATGGAAATCGCATTAACGAATCATTTAGCAACGTCACACCACAACTGCATGTTATGGATTTTTTGTTTGTTATTTTTTAACATAAAAGACAAATGCTATGATATACATGAATATCTGTAGTACATACCAAGCCTGAGGTAAAATTCTACACAGACACTCTGCAGGCTTGACTTAATTGTGCAAGCTACACTAGTTTAGTATAACTGGAGAATAAAAGGGTGCTTCCTACCTATGAGTGCCCCCCCATTTTGCCCCCCTGATGGCTCAGTGGGTAGGACATCAGGCTGGGATGCAGAAGCCTTCCAGCTAAAATCCCAGCCCAGCCACCACACGTGTCCCTGAGCAAAACACTCCATGCTAGCTCCCTGGACATTGAAAATGGCTGCCAATGCCCCCCCCCCCCCAGGGCCATGGGCTAAATGCAGAGAACAAATTCCTCGTATGCAACCCACATACTTGGCTATAGAACCTGATTCCCTTCCCCTCCCTTCCCAGTGTCAACGTGAGCCAGTACCCCAAGTTCTTCCCTCTCCGCACCGTGCTGTAGAACTGAATTCATGACCATCACCGTCTGTAAAACATATAGACCTGGCTGTAGTGTTTTATAATTAAGAAATCTGTTTGATAGTTCAGAACTGCTGATGGTTGGGAACAAAGCTGTGGGTGCCGTCTGGAGGGATGCAATAGCAGAGGTTATGAATCACAGTTCCTGGAATAAGGCGCGAGAACAGGCACTTCACTGCACTTAATTAACTGTAGTAATCTAAAGGGGCTGTCTCTCTGAACTTACTGCAGCACTGAGCATTTGGGTGGGGTGAGCTGAAACAGAACACCAACTATCCACATACAAACTATAGTACATCAGCCAGCACTGAAGTAAAGTGCAGTATAACTGTGATCTGCTGCAAGAAAGAGTGTTGCAGTTTGTCAATGACCATGAGTCCTATTGAACACCAGTCCACCTATGATTTACATTGGAATGTAATAACTTCAAAAGTAGGACTATCTTCAACACAACTTTCATGACATCACTGTGATTAGTTAACCACAAGCGGTTATTATCTAAGTGGTAACATTCGCTATTAAACACTGCAACTTCTCGTAGCAGAAGCCGCTTTGTAGATAGTAGAACGATTGCACTGTGCCTTTTCGTTTTGTACTGCAAGTTGATGGGCTGTGTATGGTGCGTTCTCAGATTTTTATTGTGTGTCCAGTGAGAAGTGACAGCAGCAATATTAATGCCCCTGGATGGCCATAGCCTGTGTACCAACTTCAAGGTTTCTTTATGACTGGCACAGGTGTGACCTTTGACCTTAGTTTCAATTTTTCTTTCCCTCCCTCGCCAGTTGTGCATTCTCAGGCTCCTCTGTTCTTTAGGAAACATAATAGGCAGAAGTTTTAGTGTCTCACATGCCTGGGGCAGTCTGTCACTTCAGTTGTCACAGTGAACATCAAGTTACAATGAGACCTTCTGATCTGTCATTCCCTTTTTACAAAGAATGGTTTTTAAAGGGCTTTGAACAGGCCATAACAGCAATAAGTTCAAATTATTCAAATTAAACTGAAAGGATGGCAATTTCACTATTAGTGTTTAGCGGTTCCAACCCATGAAATACATGAGGACATATATATATATTTTACATTAGGAAACTTAATAAACTTCTGTTACAATCTGTGCTGTATAAGACTGAATTACATTTACTTGCTTTATGATTTTCTAAATAAAGGGACTGATGCCTAAACTGCGTGGACACCAGAAATAGCTTCATGTTATTGTGCTTAAACCCAAGTTAACACAGTCTTTTCTGTGATGTCCTACAGATGTTTTGATTTAAACCATATTAATGTGACAGGAATTATTATAAAAGCATTTATACCCCCAGAGTGTTTATTTGAACCTCTCCTGACTTCAGGCTCTTGGCACACTATCCTTCTGCTTTTTGGATTACTACACAGCACTTGCCTGGAACAGTGACCAGGCCTTAGTGTCTATTATGGGTCCTGTAATTATGAAAGGCAGGCTGACCAGGGCATCCACCATTTCACCATACCCTAACATTTTGTGGGGGCCCACATGCAGCTCCCACAGACCAGTGTCTTTTGGAGGACACAGAGGCCAGTGCTGCCCAGTTCAGGACCTCTCAAGTGAGAAGGGCTATACAGTTAGCAGGTTCTATGTGCAGACATCAGGTAGACTTTTGGTCTATTGGAAAGGCAGAAAGGGGTGGTAAGCCTGTACTATATCTGTAGTTTCCAGACAGTCAACATCACTACTGGGAAAACAGGACATAAATCCATTGGGAGTTTCCAGGGATATTTTTCTGTTCTTTCACTAAACAGTTTGATTAAATGTTTAAACTGGTGAAATATGGTATGATGTTAAGTTGAAGCATAGCCTTCTTGACAGGATTCAGTAGAGCCTTAATTTCTCTGTTTAAATGTCACAAAACTCCTGTAATTTTTGTGAAGTGCTGATGCCCAGTGTATCATCTGAATTTGAAAGTCAATAGAAATTAATTTATAAACAGGTTTGCATACCAACAAGACGTTTTTCACTGAAAATATCAAGAAGCTCATAAATGCATTTTTTGTATACAGCATACTAGATTACTGCAAATGTCTATATTTTAGTCTTAGAAAATACACTATACAGTGTATCCAGGTTCAGAAGAATGACCACATAAATTGTGTTCTCTGTTTCTCCACTGGCTTACTGGTAAGAATAGACATTAAATGATCTTTTATTCACATTAAAAGCGCTGGCATACATCAAATTTTACATTTGTTTGTTTTTTTTTTTTTGTTCAAATTCCCGTGAAGTGCCCTGGGACGATGTTGTTGTAAAAGGCACTATATAATAATAAAATCATATAATATAAATCATCTAATAAACTTTTCCAGTTTGCTAGAGTTCACAAATGATTATCACATATGATTATCATTTCCTTACACTGTGTATTTTCAATCCACACAGCAAAGTCGTTGACATGGCAGTTACCCCACAGAGCAAATAATTTCCATCTTCCATCTTTATTTTAAATAATTTAAAAAAAAACAAGCCAACCCTATGTGGAGTTCAAATACTGTGGATTATATCTGTGCCATTAGCATTTTGGTCCAGAAAATAAAATCTCAGTCGTGTTTCTGTAAAAAGTTACGTAACTTAAAAGTGAACTTATTGTGATTCATATCTCATGATATTGAAAAATAACAGTGTTATATGACAAGAAAACACATGCAATGTGTCCCCTGCACTCCACACTCTTCTAAAAGAGTGAAATTCTCTTACCTTTCTTAGCAGTCTTCCTCATCCACTGAGCTCTCTTCACTCCAAGGCCCAGCACTTGCACTGTAGCAGTTACCTTGTTCCCATGGTGATTTCAGCATGTAGAAAAACGCAATGCCAGTCTGCATTATTAATATATTTCATCAATTATGCAAATGGAATCCGGCTGTAAACGCATGGGACAGAGAAAGGCATGGTTCCGGCCCTATAAGGGTTCTGGCAAAGCTGCCGCGGGGAGTTCTGTGACCGCTACATGTGGCCCCTGCAGAGTTGGTCCCCGGTGTTCTGCTGCCGGTTCCCAGCACAAACGCCTGGTAGGAATACTGCCTAAGGGGACGAGCACAGTCCTGTCGGCACCGACAGCTGACTTGACTCACTGGATACAGCTGTGTCTCCCAAGATTTTCTAATTACCTTTTTGAACACTTTGTTTTTGTATTTTGAATACCGGAAAAACTGAAATGTACATCCAAGTAAAGTAAGATTGTAAGTGTAAATTTACCTATGTTGATTATCCTAGGTGCAGTATCTGCTTGTCCTGTGATAAATTAGTACACGTTTCCTTTTTTGCCGATGGGCTAGTAAAACCAGCCTAGAGTATTAAATTAATTTTGTCTGCAATAAATTGTCTGCTTCTGATAAGCACACCTGTTATTTGTTTTGTGTCTGTTCCATTGTCTTGTTTTTTCTTGGTATCAGTCAAGCCTAACAATGAACAAGTCAAGGCAGAAACAGTGAGTCAACCTTACTTTCTCGATCAGACAAAGGAAGTGCTGTAATGTTTGACTTGCCCTAAACAGAGACTGGTGTTGCGTAATAAAGTTACTCTCTTATAATATAGCTCATTTATATGTGCTATTGTAAGAACATGTGTGCTACCTCATAGCTCATCTTTGTAAATGGGAACTTCATTTTCTTTCTCATTCTTACACAGTGGCATATAAATCTGAGCCCAGTGCCTGCGGGAGCTGAGAATTTTATTGCAGCAGAAAGGGGGAGGAGAGGAACAGGGGCAGAAGGAGAGAGAAACAAGTTTTTCAGGTTTGAGCACGATTTTTGTGTGGTAACTGTGCATTACCATGGCAACTATAACTGAATTTCGACACAATGTACACAAGTACTGAGGGAAATTATCTTCTAGTATTTGTGTTCTTTGTGGGGTCATTGATTTAGTATACATATGTGTAGGAAGTGTATGTTTTTAGGACGAAAGCGCATGGTAAATTACTGTTACACATGTTGTACTCTTTGCGCTCTACACTCTCTGCAGGCGACTATCTTTATGGGTCATTTAAAAGATAAAATTCGTCAGAAATTTGTCACTGAAAAAATGCTAAGGCATTCAGAAAGTAATGCCTCGGCGACCTCAAAACTCAGAAAACAGGACTTCCTGTGGTTTGTTCCTGCAAGAAAACACCGCGTAATGATTTTGCAATTACGAACTTTGGTTTCTAAAATGACGTTTCCTTCAGTGAAGGCACACACATCCGTTAGTAGCCGTAAGCGCGACAACTTTCATGGAAATAAAACTGATGTGGCTTTCGCAGTCTGAAAGCAGTACACTGTGTTCTCTTTATTCGCAACTGAAAATCCTGAAAACGATTTTAAATGTTATTGTTATTTCTGAACAAGATATTTGCAAACACCAAAGTGACAATGGCCATAAATATATGGCTATTTTATGATCATGAAAATTTGTGGAACCAATAAATGTACAATGGCAAATGAATGACACAAAATCACGTAGACGTAAAATTTATCTTGCTGTCATTATGAATGCTGAAGAGCGAAGACGCACCTATTGGAATAGTCTCCGTTGTTAAAGTGATGTGTGGTCACGTGTTACTGATGAATGTCTGGCACGTGAGTCTCATTAGATTGAGACTATGGAGTAGCTCAAATCCTGAATGGAAAGCAAGAGTCAGGAGTTTCGGTAAATGTAATCTCCGATCTAGTTAATGCTCATCTCTCGCACTCACGGACAGACAACCATCAAGGATAGATAAGATCACAGATGGTTTAGAAAAACACGATGATTCAACAATGCCCTGATTGAGATGTTGAAATTCAGCACGGCTATATTGGACAGTTTTTGTTTTATAGCAAAGCTAGAAGTAAAAACTGGTCTCATCAGCAAAGTGTACCGGAATCATAATGGCACATCCCTGATTGTAATATCAGGGGAGAGAAAGTTTCATTTGTATGTTCCAGTTTTTGACCCCATAGATAGTTCTTTGCTCACATTGGTTAATTTCAAAGTATGATTGAAACATTTAAAACATCGATTCACAACTATGAGGTCGCGACCCCACGTGGGATCGACTGATATGCAAATGGAATCGAAAAAATTGGTAAAAATAAGTTTAAAAAATTATTTAGTAAATACAATATTACAAATATTATCGAAGTCAGTGACACACTAAGATGTTTTGTCATATATTGATAATTATGGAAAATACATGTAAAATAAGAAGGAATTATCAGACATTTTTTTTAAGTTTTTACATTAAGTTTTTACAATATACAGTAAACATACCTTTATTATTAATAACACACAGTATTATACAATCTAGTCTCTTCATATAAATATTGTAATCATCAATGACATGTTATTTCTTGTTAAAAAAAAAATTCCAAGCTTTTGTTTGTGGATAATCTATGCGTATTACACTCTTACAGGGAAAAAACAGTGCTCAACATACCTCAGTTTTTTCAGTAGTATCTCAGTTTCTGTCTTTCATTAATAAAGCCCAGTGTTCACCTCAGCCCTTGCATGTGCATATTGCTATCACAAGATGGAAATGTTGTAAGGAGCGCCATGTGCAGCTGACACAGACGTTATCTTGGGACAGCACGGTTTTCCATGGATATACCCAATAGAACAGTTTTGTTTATTCCCTTTATAAGCAAAAAATGTTCTACACAAAGGTCTCAGTCTGTCATTGCTTCAAAGGGATCTGTTTTCCTGTCTCAACAGCATGCTAAAATACCACAAATATTCTCTTCATACCAGAGATATGCAACATGAAACTACTGTTTTGTTACCATAGCACAACATTCAAGATCATCAAATAGTTGCCTTTCTGATCTGCAGGTATAGCTTTATGTAACATCGTTGCAGTTAAAAGCCATGCATGCATAGGCAGCCCTTCAAACCCACTGTTTTTGCTTAATAATAAACACTAGAACACTGGAAGTGTTGAGGGACTCTTATGACACATGCTATCCTTTTTGTTTCAATATTTCTTGTATAGAAAGAAAAAAATGTCTTCTACAAACTGATGACTTTGTGTAATTAAAAACTGATAAATGTAACATGAGTGCCTAGTCCAGATACCTTTGAAAAACTGAATGCAATGCCACAGTCTTCAAGGCATTAATTGCTCATTAAAATTGCTCCTAAAACTTCACCCCTCTTCATTTAAGCCTTATGTATACACCTTGATTTTTCCTAACTTGTCATTTCTATGCTTTATTTCTTTACATAACTTGCTTATTCCTGTTATATATATATATATATACACATAGTTGACAGCTATTTATATGGCAATGATTGACAAATAGCTTGTCTCACAAGTTTTATCTTTTTTTATACCTGACAAAGTTCAAAAAAGGATTCATTGGCAATTAATTGTCTAATCTGAATTAATTTGTATATATTTTCTTTGATTTACATAAACAAAACTCATATAAACTTTACAGGAGATCCAAGTCTAATATTTAATCTTTACAAATGTAATACTTATATTTGAAAAAATAGTATAAAAAAAAATGCCTTTCTCATTAATCGGATGACAAAGCAGCTCATTGTATCTGTGCTGCTTCATTATCTGTCCTGCTTACTTTGTTCACTTTTTGCTGTGCATCTTTTTCAAGGCCCTCAGTCATTATGTGAGCAACCCACACACATCGTCATGCACTCTGATGCAGCCACACTCTGAGGATGATTAAGGGGCACATATTTACCTGAACTGCATTATGGGGTGTAGAAATGGTGTTACAATGCCACCAGCAATTCTCACAGCAGGAGAAACCCGAGAAGTGGCATGACCTGAAGTCACGCGCTGTTGAGACTGACACAGACTGCAGGTGTGCAAAATCCTGCTGCAAATGGAAAAAAAAAACCGTAATCCTTACTGCTGAATAAATGTACAATAACCTTCCTTATTTTACCTTAGATATTTTGTTTTAACCTTAAAAATCATATGAAATACTTGTTATAATTCTGTAAATATTTTGCACATAATTTAATGGTTTAATGTTGACTGCAGTATTGGAAGTTCTGTAGTTACCTGTGCTCAGTATATGTGAGAGAAAAGTTTATTGTATTCAAATTAAATTAAAAAAAGTTTGAGCTATCTTGCAAAAGCAATAATGAATAGTGCTGAGAGATAAAATATGGTGCTCTTGCTCCAGAGTGTATCGTCATGGACAAATGTAACCATATTTGTTCTGTGATCAAGGCTGAGAACATCTTACACTCTTGTTCTGGGGCGGACACTCGTGTGCCATTCTGTGCTTAGGGCTGGTAACATTTTGATTTGACTTGGTTTGCAGACGTTGTATTACTATACTTGCTTAGTCAGTTTTGTTAATAATCTGCCTAATTTCAAAAAAGACCAATGGGTTTTAAGTGTCATATGATTAACATCTAACCAATGAGTATTTGCCTTAAGAAAAGTAAGTTCTGCTTAATAACTTAGCAAAGTAAATATGAGTTGTGTGATAAGACCAATGGAGTGTGATCTGTGACCTGAGACTGACAGTAATTGAGTGATGGTGCACTGACATCCATACTTTTCCACTCTTAGAGCATGACTGAGGCTTTCCCATAGCACTGCTTATTAAAGGTGGCGATGAAACTTTCTCCTTTCTGGCATAATTGGGATACGTTTTGGTTGAAATTTTACTTCCTCTCATGTTTGTTTATTTTGATTTATTTATTAATATTTTTATTTAAGTTCCTGTTGTTAATGAAATGAACAGCATATGGACCAAAAAACATCTTGTGACGCTGGGGAAAGGGGATACATTTGTCTAAAATTATATATTTTTTCTATATAGAAATTTATAAGGACAGGCATTACTTTATGTAGAACCCAAGCATTTGAAACATGCTTTGAGAAAACCATTCAATAATTTAGCTTTTGATGGAAAGAAGTTCCATGTTGGTTGTGAATGCATTCAGAAAAAAATTAATTTATCATTTTTGTAATCTCTTACTTGCCAAAAATCCCAGCCAATGCCACCCAGACCATACATGAAGTGCACAGGGGAAGTCTTGGAAGTCCTGAAAGTGCATAATCTGAAACAAAAGTTTTTCCAGTAAATTACCATTTCTGCTACTTTGCTGTTATATATGGCTTTACAATGACATTCAGAAAACTGAAAGTGGGAATTACAGTTGTGTTTTCATTTAGGTTGAACTGAGACGCTTTTAAATAATGTAGATGATGCACATCAACCTCAAAATAAAGATCTTGGTATTTAAAGTTTTGAGACAGAGTCCTCTAACATTGCGTTACTTTCATACAGCTCAAAATAAACCCAATTAAAAGAGATCTAGAATGGCTATTGAAAATCAATGCAGGCTTGGACTCCTGTGATGCCTACAGCTCTACTTCTTCAGCAGGGGGTAGGTCAAAGGACACCCACTGAAGGCAATGCTGTTTGTCACTTCAGTTCAAGCTGCATTGCATCATGGGATGTGAGGACAGCATTTGTATGGCAGCTCCCTTTATCTGAGCTGAGCCAATCAATTAAAATCTCCTTATGATTCTTCTCTCACCTACTAATTGTTGCACTTGGAGCATGAGCAAGCCATCGATTCATCATCTGTGTTTATTAACTCATCTGGGCTGACTGCGGCAGCCCATCTTTTCTGTTACAAGTTTCATGAAATGAGAGGTTGATCATTTTGTAATTGCCAGTCTGGAAAAAAAATACATGCATCTGCCATGAATTTTATGTGATTTTCCTAATTCAAAAGGAGTATGGTAGACACTTCAGGAGTACAGTGGAACACCTTAATGAAAATAATCCAAGTTTATGCTGCAGAACAAAATTCCAGAAACACCCACATGCACAAAACAGTAAGTGTGTGTCTTTGTGTCTCTGTGTCTCTGTGTACTGTAATATTGTATTACTTTAATATTATGCTCCTCCTATCATAGTTGCCCAAGAAAGTGTAACACAGAACAGAGCAAAAGACATTAAGAAATATACCTGAAAGCAGGAATACATAGACAACAGTGCAATATATATATGGGGCCTACAGGGTGCTTGAACCAATTGTATTTGCTCATGTTAAACAACCCACAACCGCGGATGGGCAGTTTTATAAGAAAGTTTAAGGGAAGACCAAGGCAGGACCTCACATGGCAGTGGATCTGTGGTAGAACCATTCATTTCATTATCATGAACGTCCACAGTTCCTGCTGTCTCCTGCATTTTACCCAGCAAGAGATAGGTTAAAAAAGCAAAAGGGGGGATTAGCATTAAGGTAGCAATGCACGACAGACACAGGAACACCTGCCCACTGGTGTGGGTGACTGAAGCTTGCAGCCTTGGCAAGGCTCTGTTAGCATGAAAGAGCTCATATTGGCCAGACTCTCCATCTTACAGTCTCAATGAATGAATGAATGAATGAATGAATGAATGAATGAAGGCTCACCTGCCCACTGATTTGTCTGCATGATTTCACAAACTGTTTGATTGGAGACCACATTCTGCTTCAGTCATAGGTTTTTAACTCATTTATCAGACCTTGCAGAAGTGCACCCTAACTTTAAATGGAAACCAGAAAAGGGAAGTGGTAAACTGCAATTGTGTTATATTTATTATTTATTAAATATATTTATTCTCTCTAATTTTGCTCTACTTGTTCACTTGCTTTACAGTGAACTGTGCAGGTTTGTTTTCATAGCTATGTATTTATGTACTGTTGTAGTCTACTTTTACAGCTATGCCATCTGTTCTACCTTGACAGTATTTTAAATACCTTAACATTTAGTCAGTGCTAATCTCAACACATCCCGAATTGATTTTTTAAAAGTTTGACAGTACTAAGACATGCTACGTGAATCACAATGTAAACTGCTACCAGTACAATAGAGCACACAATTCTAAACACGTGGAATTAATAACGTGACTCGTTTGCCAGGGAGAACTTGGAACATATATCGTTTTCTCACTGGCACAATGAACACTGATGTTTTCAAAGGGTTATCTGTAATCAAATATATTTTGATAGAAAAAAATACTGTACATGTATATTCTGAAGAGGTAAATTCAGTTTTTAATATGTGGACTGAGAATCGGTGTTTTGCTTTCTGCTAGTTAAGTGACATAACCGCACAGCAGCTGTCAGCAATAATTTAAACCAGCAGACAAAGTCAACAGCCAGTCCACGTTTTACAGCAGATAAGGGGGGGTAAAGGGACCCTGAGACCTGCCAGCACCACTGCCTCACTGGCCTCGGGGGAGAAACAAGAGCACTAAGGTGAAAATAAAAACAAAGCGATCGCGGTTAGCTTCCCTTCACTTTACATTACCGCTGGCGTATGCTGAGTAATCCTGAGTCACCGGAGTCACGACGGAGTCATGTGAAGGGTCCCCTTATTGCTCCCGCTTTAAAGAGCAGGTCTGGTACCAGTCATCTACGGTTTCACTCCCAGGCCTGCGTTTCGCAGACACGTGATTCACCACCGAAAGAAAGGCAATAAGACATAGCAGCCACTGTTATCTCACCGCCAATGCTCTGGTGGGGGGGGGGTCTACCCTCACCTCTGTCCCTGGAGCCACTGTAAACCCTTCTCAAAGGGGGTGACGTGCGCCCCTGAAAGGGAAAACCGTGCGCCTATTGTGGATGAAATTTAATGCTCCCAGCTCTGTATGGTAAGAGTAATCAAAATATATAAACCATAAAAACTTGCTTTATGTGCCAAATCTAGAATGAAAATAAGATGAAAGATTTTAAAATCTACCTATTATCCCAGAGTATATAAGGCCATTCCAGGGGCATGACTAAAAGCATAATACATAAACAAGTGCATGTTTCGTAATTTCAGTTTGTACGTGTAAATGAAATAAATTAATATACAGTACAAACCAAAAAATTGCATGTTGTTTAGCTTATTGCATGTGATTCCATGCAAGTAATCATAACATACCGCATTTGATGTCCTGCTGTAAAACATATTAACGCTGATACAACACTGATGCAACGTTGTTGTATTGTTCAAATTTTTGTCTCTTTGGTAATGTTATAAGTCCTTTGTTTGCTATGGGAATTAAACACTGACATTGACATTGCTGTAGTCTGTTGAAATAATGTTCCTGTTATTTGGTCACATTCACTGCCCAGAAACATCTTTCTCAACACTGTTTTATGGCACATTAATTTCCCGGAAAGCTCGGCCTGCTTTGCAGGATACCTCCCGCCTCTTGGAGGTGAGTGCTGGGGCAGGGTAGGGGTCTCAGCCCTGACTGATGTTGCTCTCTGCACTGGAGCCCAGTAACTCAGTCACATGATACTGTGTCGATGCCAAACGTCTGTTGGGTAAGTCCCCCATCTTGCAAAAAATGAGGGCAGTTTGTTTCACAGTTCATAACTCAAGGTACAACACAGCCCAGATTATAACCATTTTCTCAGCAGCGGGACTAAACTCCATCATATATCACTGTGTCCTTTTCATATATTTCCCTTTCCCTGTATGCACATCTAGAAACCAATAAAATTACAAAAATCAATGCAGATAGGCTGGGCTGTGGAACATTACTGCACTGCGATCAATGTTCTCTTTACTGTCTCCTTTTCAAATGTTGTGCAGCTCCTTGACGCAATTACAATTCAAGCACTTCACATCATTTTAAGTTATGAGTGATAAACAGTTAACTGGATTTTATCAAAATTGTGGTTTTCCAATAGTTACCTCGTTAAATTTATTTCCGTGCCCTTGGCATTAAATTGGACGCAGTTTTCAGACCTAATTTTTAGAGTGGATTGGTGCCAAAAGCTGGCTAGACCAGATGTTATACCAGGAAAGTTTTAATGGAATCACTAGCCAATTGGTCTTGCTTCTGCTTGCATGCCACCCTTCTTACCAAGCTGGCAGTTAATGACATTGGTAGGCTTTAGTCAGGCCTGAGCAACTGTAGGTTTCAGCCTTCCAGTATGCAGCTTTAGAGCGTCTGAAAAACAGTGGTGCAAGAATAATGACCAATAAATGAACATTCTGAATGTGGAACACTCACGTTAGGAGATTTCTGTAAAAGACACATCTGTCACTGAAGGGTGAATTCATATTTCATGTCCTCACATGGCCAGGTAGGCAGGGAATTAGTCAGGTTAGCTATGGTAATAGCACAGTGTGCTGCAACCATACTGGCAGACTGGTAATCAGGACATTCTGTGAAATGCCAGAGCAACCGGCCGACTTTGTGTGTGGACAGCCTTTAGACCTACTGTTAGGTGACATCTGACTCTTAAGTCAAACTCCAGGGTTGTTTTCAAGTCCCAGTCCATCTCTGGCCGCAGCTGTCAGTTGGAGGTGGAGATCAGGGCCTATGGTCACCTGACGACACCTGATGCTGCATTAAACATTCGTACAGCTGGCATATGCGAATGCCTGAAAAAATGCTTTTGTGAAAAGGTGTACAGATTTTATTTATGCTTGCTAGCAGTGCTGTTGACATAAGCAGACAAACTTTGATTTATGCTGCACTGGGATTGTTTCTATTCACCTGTTGACTGGGTCTGAGTGCCCAAGAAAGAGACTCTGCTTTCCTCCACTATGATGAAGATGCTCCTCCCACTTTTCTGGTCCATGACATGTTACGCCACCCAGTCCCTGTCTTCAGAAACACCACTAAATGGCCCATCAATGCAGCAGGCAACCTGCACATGGAGTTCATGGTACTGCATGTTCATATTTTATTTTACATTGGAACAATAAATAATGTTATATCACAAAGAAATGAATAATAAACTGTGGTAAATCTGTACTTGATAGCATATTACTATAAATATGAACATATTTTGCACTTCAGCCAAGACAGTGAGGTCTTTATTGCCTTTAATTAACATTCCTCATTGCTTTTAATTAATCTTTAATATTTCTGAACAACTGTGGAAAGTAAGAATGTGGGTGGATAACTATCAGTCTTAAAGGCTGGCTCATTGTAACATGAAACTAGAATTAATGTGTCAAGAACAGGACCACAAGGTATAAAACAAATGACACTAGTCTGAACGTCCACCTCCGCATGTCATTTGTAATTACTCTGCTGTTTGTAACAAAGAAAACACCTATTTTCTGTAAACGTGCTTGGGAAAATTAAACCTCTATTCCACATATAAAAGAAGATGAAAGTCCCTCAACAAAGACAGAAGGGACCTCTTGAATTCAAATGGAAGCCTGGAGACACTGAGCTGTGGCAGCCAATAGCAGCCATCAATACTGACCGGTGGCTTAGCAATTGTCTTGTGTGAGCTGCCTCTGCTAGTTCCTGCTTTTTTCTGTAATTACTGTTTTTATTTGTGGTGCTGGGCTCATGGCTGTGGTGGCCAGTTTTTCATGCATGGGACCTAAATGTATATGACAGCATGGTGGCCTGGTGGCTCAATGGGTAGAGCCCCAGGCTGGGAGGTAGAAGTCTCTTCCAGTCCCTGGTTCAAATCCTAGCTATGTGTGTCCTTGAGTAAGACACTCAGTGCTAGCTCCCTGGGTGCCATGTGGCTGCTCTCTGCTCCCCCCTGGGGGATGGGTTAAATGCAGAGGACAGATTTTGTTGTGACATGTATGTGCAATATGTATGCAATGACAATAAAAGCTGATTATGATTAGAGTGTATGTGACAAAACAAGGTTGGTCAAATGACAACCATGCAGCACGAAAAAGGAAAAAGTTTAAAAAGTTGTGGATGAAGCTCCATCAATGAATCCAGACAACATGCTGTCCAGTTAAAAAACAAAAACAGGAAATGATTGAAGTGCTGTGTATGTTCTTATCAATATCAGTCAAAGATTACAGAAGAGAGAGCTACAGTCATGTGAAGCAGCAATAGATGGGAATTAACTTAATCTGTGTATTTATTGTTTTTTTCTGTGTAACCACCATCACACTGTAAACAATATTTGTATCACAGAATCAGTATGGTTTACTTAATTAATTACCTAATTAAAACTGAATATTTAAAGAAACTCCCAACCTGAAAAACATGATGTCAACAGCTGAGTTTTTCCCATGTATTAGTCTTGACTACAAACTGCAGCACAAAAAAACTACATCTGTAAGTCTCCCTGCTTTACTTTCAATCACAAAACTTTAACTGTAATTATTTAATGGAACAAATTCTGAATTCCACGCAGTTAACGAGTATCCATGCAAAAACCCATTCCTGCGTTGACACAATTTGTGTTGGTTTTGCCTATATATGAACTTTGTCAAGATTCACGTTGAATGAGAATAAACATGCAATGAACCCGATTGATTTTAAAGGTTGCCCATCTTTGTTTTTTAATGCAGAGCAAGGCTGTGCAATCGATACAGTGAAATACAGATTTCATGACGGGACTGTGTGCACCAGGTCAATACCACAGTTTCATTATTCCCACCCTTAATCAAGTTAAGTGATGCATTTCTTATGGGAAGCTTCCCCTTTGGGCTCCATAATACCCCGATTACCACTAAAATTCATCTCCCACACAATTGCTGCCAGGCCCTCGTGTTTAATCCTCCGGAAACAGCATTTGAGTCAACATGTCGTCATTTCTGCAATTCCAGTGGCTTCTAGTCCCAATACGTCTGTCACATGAAGAAGAACCATGATAATTAATGACAGAATTTCATTTAATTGCACTCTGCATTTCTTTCTAACTTTGCATATCAGGCCAAACCACTGTTCTCCAGAGTGTAAAATCCATTCCAGGAGAAGCGTCAGACGGGAGCAGTTTTCATTACAGCAGCAGTCTGGCACTTGTGGGTCAGTTATATCCACACTCACTTGTATGAAAGTTATGAGAAACTTTACACTGTGCACAAAAAAATTGACAGAATCCTGTCAGTTTTATTGCTGGAAAAACATAATTTCAGGACAATGTCATAAATCATTAGTGAAGAAGGGTTATTTTTTGCAGAATTTGTCCGTACATGCCTTTATAGGATTTGATATCAGTTGGGCAGTGTAACAAGAGACAAGGTTGATTTGAACTCGTTTGACATGCTTACAGGTACATGCAATAAGACGTGAACAATGTGACATATCATGGTATGTAACTGTAAGAACAGTTTTTGATATAAAGATGCACACAAATCAAGGCTTAACTAACATTAAGCAATGCCCTCCACAAAACTGAAGATTTTTAGTTGAAATATTGTTTGGTACATTTAAGAACATCTGTGTTATCTATACCATGTACAGAATATCTGTTAAATTAATAGTTGTCTGTCTACTGTCTCACAGGCCTTTTCATAAGCTAAAGTAAAACTCCCAGTTATTTACCTTGGATTTTACTTCCTAAAGCCCTGGAGCAAAAGAGCATCTTTTCATTCTTACTTTTTTTATCCCACCCCTTATCTTCTGCAAGGTCACAGGTGGCCCGGAGCCCATCCTAGCCACCCTACGGCACAAGGCGGAGCACACCCTGGACAGAGTGCCAACCCGTTGCAGAACAGTGCGTTTTGCTGACATGAATTTTGATTTGTTGATGTTTGAACTAATCTGTAATCATGCTCAGTTTCAGCAGCCTCATTTTTAAAGATGCAAACATCTCAAGGTTAACTCAAATGTTTAAAAAAAAACGTGTTCTTTGGAGGAAATGCTGCTCGCTGAATGTTGACTTCTGCAGCGGTGGCTAATATTGTACTTGCACCACTCTGCCTTTTACAGACAAGAACCTCATAGATGGTCAAGCTACTGTCCAGCAAATATGAAGTTTTGTGAGGAGAGTGTGAAACAGAGCTTATGGTCAGCCTCTTCACATACTCTCCTCTGCCTGGCTCCAGACCGTGCCAGATACATTCAACAACGCCTCTTATCAGCGCCGGGCAGACACCCTGGTCCCAGTACCGTGCAGCGGCAACCCATTACACTGGTAAAACACTGACGCTGTTACTGTCACCTTCATTCCAGAGGTGCTGTAAATACAGCAGAAACGGAAGATGTAAACTTTACCAGGTCTCTCACCTGCTTTGATGTGTCTGCTTTGCCAAGTCGCCTCCGGTCATCCTGCTGCTGTGGTAATGGATTCTCGACAGTAGCCTGAACTGCTCTCGAGGTATGATTTGCCCTAATCACGCAGTAATGGCTCAGTAATGGAAGGCAGATAAGGAGAAGGAGAAGGAGTTATGTTATCCAACATCTGCTTTAGCTAACACCCATTGTCGGTGTTCTTGGCGAGTTGAGACTGATGTTATTTCCTGGTTGCAAGGAGCAGGCCCTTTAGAACAAACAACCAAATGACTGGACAACAATGGCCCGTACACTGGTATTTTTTCATGGTCTCTAACATGTGCCACATTATCTAATAACATAATTTCCTTTAATCATGATAGGAATAAGTTCGTATTTTGTCCCTGTCATACTTTGTTGTTGCTATGTGGGTTACCTCATTAGAACTTTTTCCACACAGTTAATTAACTGATCTCAGTTTAGCAGATTAGAATGCAGCCATCACTCCAGACTGCAGTGAGTTGGAAATTAGTACCGCTGTGCTGTGACAGTGATCTGAACAGAGATAAAGCCATAACATGTAAGAAGTGGGTGTGTGTTGGAATAAGCATGGGTGTGTATGTTTCACCTGTTTCATGTGTCGTGGGTCACTGTACTGACTTCCGACAGATATAATGCTGAAAATGGCATCCAGTCCCAACGGAAATCAGCCGCCTAACTTTTTTGACCGACACTGACAGGGTCTGTGCAAGACTCGTCCTGTTTTGTTAGCGTAATATTTCTGTTATTTCCTTTGGCCTTTTATGAAAATAAAATTTTTAAAATTTTTTAAAATTACTTTTTAAAATTACTTTAAACAACTTTTAAAATGTGTGGGAGTAATATTTAAATGTGAATATGCTTCAGAGGAGAAACATGACCTCGTTATTATTCTGTGGAAACTTAAGCAGTCAGGTTCTTCTGTTGATGGAGTGCCGTCATAACGAGGCCTGCGTGGCATTTTGCTTTTCAGTGGAGCTCTGCTGATTAAATCTGGATCATGATGGGCTGAACTGCGGTGCTGCAGCTTCACACAAGCTTTATTCTCCAGGTGCAGCTGGAGCGAGAGTCAGTGTGGCACCCTCCCTCTGTGGCCCCATCCCCGGCATGGGCGGTGTGCTGACCACACGCCTGGGAACGGAAGGGGCCGGAGGGGGCAAAAAGACACAGAGAGCTGCTGAAAAATTGAAGGCACCCCTCCCAGCCTGGTCCGCGTGCATCACAGCAGGCTGTGAGCTTTCACACTTCACACCCGTGGAAGAAAATGCAAATCAGGCCTCTCTGGAAACATGAAAGGAATGTATGCCTGGTGAGCGAGTATGAGTCCATCCAAACAATGCAAACCAGGGCAGCCATTTCTACCAAACCAGGGCAGCCATTTCTACCAAACCAGGGCAGCCATTTCTACCAAACCAGGACAGCCATTTCTACCAAACCACGGCAGCCATTTTTGCCTGCGTCTCTTATGCTGTTGAGTATTTAAATGGATTTCCCAAGCAAACACAAAGAGCTATTGAAAGTGAGTAAATAACAACATACACTACATGACTTAAAAGAGGACATTTTAATTAATAGCATTACATACGAAAGCGGCGAAACAGTGACAAGGGGGCAACGTTTAGCTGTATATTTCAGCGTAAAAAGCATGCAAATTTGTCTTACAGCTAAGGTTTTATGAAAGTTAAATTTGGAGAGCTGCACTGTGGTGGGAGGTGTGAGAATTCACTGGCGTGTCACACCTCTAAGGCCCAGGGCTTTATCCTGGCTCCAGGCTTCTGTGAACAGTCCCTCTGTTTGCACAGCTCCTTCTTGTGGTCTGGCCTACTTTTTTTTCTTGCGCAGATTTTTTCATTTTCTTTCGACATTCTGAAGGATGCTGCTTATATTGAGTCTGCGTCTAAATTCAGTGTGTAATACCCTACACAGGCCCGCCAGCGCCCGCTCTCTCTCTCGCCGATAAGACAACCTAGATAGGCCCTTATTTCCCTGTACCAAAGTAAAGTGGAGCAGGCAAGTTCCTTAAGAGAGAGGAAAAAATATTGGCTTTGACAGATAGCACAACAGGGAGCCCCGACTATGAGCCAGTGCAGCAGAGTAGTGTTCCTGTGTTTCTGTTTTCCATGGCCGCCGCCTTACACGAAGGTGGCTTAGAAGACATCTGTCATCTGTAATCCAGGCATTTACACCAAAAATCAGTTACGTGTTTTACCTATAAAAGCAGACGGATGGGACACTGTAGCATGTTTTTTTGCTATAGTTGCTGCTGGTTTTGTGTTTCCTGGGCTTCCCTCTGTCAGTTTGGAGCATGTTTGGGCTGTGTCAGACGGTGAGCACGCGCGGCGGGGGCTGGGGGTCTGTACGTCAGCACGCCTTCTCCCACCCCCTCTGCTACATGGTCCTGCGGCTGAGGCACTTGTCCATACTTATTGTCACACTGGAGCAGCAGGAGACAATCTGTGTAAAAGATGGGGAGGAGGGTTGTGCAATGACAGAAGGCTTGGCACAGCCTGGCAGGGAAGGTGGCATGGAGAGAGATGGTGCCACATGGCATGAAAATTGCTCAAATCCAACACTGAAATATAGTCTATACCATAAGTGAATACACGTGGGAGACCAAGCACACACGCACACACTCACACACACACACACACACACACACACACACACAGACACCCAAATATAGCTGCAGTTCTGTCCTCCTATTGGTCCTCAGTGTCTGGTTTCTAGATGAAAAAGAGATTGTTCTGCTGTTCAAATAAAAGCAAATCCTATTTAAAACATTTGTTTAATATATTTTTTCAGTAGCTACTACCTTTTTTTATTAACACATGCTCACAAAGAGAGAAATGGCCTTGCACACTGAGTATGCAGCTTATACACTAGCACTGTGTGGAGGATGTCAGTTCCATCCAGGCTTTGGTGAGCTTCTCTGGTTCCTTATTCTCAGATGGTTTGAGAACAAGATTTCACCTGTGTTATAATTTTATGTGGTATTTCATATGGGTTACTATTTGTACATGGGTTGAGATAACTAGTGTAGTCATTTGCTGTGACCAGACCAGCCTCTTTGGTGGAGTAATGCGCAAGCCTGCAGATATGTGTTACAGAGATGTCATCTAAATGTCATGGCCTCTGGTCTGTCTGTGTTACACTCACTGTTAGCACATGTCAGGAACAGTGTCTGAACAGGCCTTTTTAGACTGTGCCGCGACACTCTTAGAAGTCATGAAAGAGCCTCACTGCCCCTCACTGAGAGTCAAGGTCAAGGCCGGATTCTCGCCCATTTTAAAGTTGGTGAAATTCATTCTGGCTTCATCACAGATCATTTTCAAGATGAATGTGGAGGAGAGGTATCGATGTACTTTTCTATAATTTTAAGTGGCTTTGTAATTCCTTTGGTCTTAGATCCACAGTGATAAAGTCATGTTTGTGAATAGGTAGTAAATGGCACAGAATACAACTAAAGCCCCTTAAACAATGAGAAAAAACAATTAGTTATATTGTAATTAATTGTAATCTCTTTAAAACTCACAGCAGTTAATCTTTAGTTAATCACTAAGCAAACATTTACCCATTTAACCAGGAAAATGCCAGAGAAGTGTTTTCTCTCTGGAAAGAGAAGACAGGTAAATAATAATACATGGTACATTGACTATACTGCAGTGTGCTTTTAAATCTTCACTATTACTGTGCAAGTCACGCAGGCCCTGTATGTCATGGGCGGATCTAGGGGTGTGGCCACAGGGCCTCTGGCTCAAGCTAAAATGTGATAGGCTCCTTTAATGTCAGTCTCTAGTTGCTAAGAACTACATATATATGTAAGACATATGGCTGGTCCCTCTATGTTAAATATGGCCCCTTTGTGGCCCCTCTCTACATAAAAAATTCCAGAACCACCCCTGCTGTATGAGGCCCTTTATTGAGCAACTCATTGTATATGAGATTCTGACACGGCGCTGCTGCTGTTGACCGTGTCTCCATTAACCCCTACAAAACTTAGTAACGCTAATTTCAGATATTCGAATATTACACTGGGTGAAGACACATCCTGGCATTGATTTTCCATAATTCCACTGTAATGCATGTTCTGTATTATATGGTCATAGTGCATATGTCATAACACTAATGGTGCTAATGACTCAATATTAACTCTTCACTGTACATTTCAATGAAGAATGGGCTGTCTCTCTGTGCTTCTCATGATCACAAAGTAAAATTCTGCAATACAACTTTTGAGTATGTCTGTTTCAGTGTTCTTTCTCTGTTAAAAGGTTGGAGCATGTTCTTCCAGCTTGCCATTCATTTTAACTGCAAAAATGCAGAGTTAATACATTTGCCCAGTACAGGATGACAAACTGAGCACCTTTTTAACATTTGGTGATTGCAATGTGTTATACCCTACCTGCACCATTTGTAACCCTGGCACAGAAGGTGTATCCTACCTGCACCCTGTGTAACTCTGGCACAGAAGGTGTATCCTACCTGCACCGTTTGTAACCCTGGCACAGAAGGTGTATCCTACCTGCACCCTTTGTAACACTTGCACAGAAGGTGTATCCTACCTGCACCCTTTGTAACACTTGCACAGAAGGTGTATCCTACCTGTACCCTTTGTAACACTTGCACAGAAGGTGTATCCTACCTGCACCCTGTGTAACCCTGGCACAGAAGGTGTATCCTACCTGCACCCTTTGTAACA
>JABJVR010000106.1:2833167-2854889 GCA_025773905.1 Chitala chitala | reverse complement strand
GAGGAATGTTTCCAACACCTTGTTGAATCTATGCCACGAAGAATTAAAGCAGTTCTGAAGGCAAAAGGGGGTCCAACTCGGTATTAGCAAGGTGTACCTAATAAAGTGGCCGGTGAGTGTACATTCTCCTAGTATTACTTGATACGGGTAAACCAGCAAACATTCCAAACATGCTGTATATGGCCAGTAAAATATTATAAACATTTTTTAAACTTTGGTCTAAAACACGGGAAGTTTATAAACACCATTTCGTCTCCTCATGTATGGAAAAAAATTTAACAACATACCTGTGGCAATTGACAGTACTCTAAACATTTTATGAACTGTAAACTGATGACGTGCCCAATATAATTTCAATTAGCATAAAGTATTGCAGTGACAAACACTGAGCAGTACAGCTAGACTCTCCATAGTTTGACCAGGAATTATGTATTTAAAACCAAGACAAAACAATGTACTGCCTGACATTTTGCAGGCAAAATCATGCAGTAGTATACTATATAATGCAGTTCAAATATAGACTATGGTGT
The DNA here is from genome assembly GCA_025773905.1 of Chitala chitala. Lineage (NCBI taxonomy): Eukaryota > Metazoa > Chordata > Actinopteri > Osteoglossiformes > Notopteridae > Chitala > Chitala chitala. The sequence continues at coordinate 2,854,359 of JABJVR010000106.1, read as the reverse complement.
TGAAAAGTACATTTCCAATTGACTGAGATGCACATTACAAATAACAGAAAAGATAAGCCCAATTAGATAAGCAGTAAGCAATCAATCAGATTCACAGATATGTCACCATCAGGCGAGATAAATAGGCCTAAGGCCAACTACCCACTGTTGTGTCATGCTTACTGAGTGCAAGAAGAGACCTAAAAAGTGAATAATAATAAATGTATATAAAATAAATAAAATTAATGGAAGTGCTGTCTAATTAAGCATGTGACCAAGCCTGTATAAATCGCCAATGCGTCACAAGGAAACTTTCCCACTTGACAGTGGTTTGGCATTGAGGAAGGAAGGATGCAGTCATCGAAACACTGATGCACATTTTGCAAAAGTGCAGAGTATGGGTGTAAGGCCATGTCATAGTCCTCCATTGCACAGAAACTGCCTTACTGAAAATTACTAACGATCGCCTCTTGATAGCTGACTCTGGCCTTCTGTCCATTCTCATTCTGCACTGAGTGTGGCCTTTGACACCATTTCACATTCTACCCTCTTAGACAGACTTTCTGCTATTGGCATTACTCATACACCCCTGGCCTGGTTTAAATCTTACCTCTCTGGACACACTCAGTTTATTCAGTTGAAATCATTCACATCACACTCACTTCCAGTCACCACAGGTGTGCCCCAGGGCTCTGTCCTAGGGCCCCTACTTTTCATTATTGACATACTCCCTCTCTGTTATATCTTCCATAAATATCATATTCTGTTTCATTGTTACGCAGATGACACCCAGCTCTATGTTTCTACCAAACTTAATTCCAACCTTCCTCCTTCATCCCTCAATGACTTCCTTCTTGAAATAAAATTATGGTTCTCATCCAATTTTCTCAAACTGAAAAATGATAAAACAAATGGTACTTAAATCTACTCTAAACAAATCTAGCAATTTGACAATATCTATTGATAATTCCTCTATCTCACCCTCCCCTCAGATTAAGAGTCTGGGTGTCGATAGCACACTTTCTTTCACCACCTAAATAACATAACACGGGCAGCCTACTTCCATCAGCCGCCTTCATCCTTCCATCACACCTCATACCGCTGCCATATTGGTTCACAGTCTTGTCACTTCTCGGCTCGACTATTGCAACTCGCTTCTGTTTGGTCTCCCCCAGAAAACCATCCACAAACTTCAGTTGGTACAGAATTCAGCAGCATGCATCATTACAAGAACTTCATCTACCTGCCACATTACACCTGTTTTGCAGCATCTACATTGGCTTCCCATTATATATCGCATTCACTATAAAATATTATTACTTACTGAAAAAGCCATTCATAATCTTGCTCCTCAGTACCTTGCCGACCTCCTCCATATCGCTACACCAGCCCGCACCCTCAAATCCTCTTCATCCATTTGCCTTACTGTCCCCTCTTCTCATCTCACTACAATGGGGGGGGAAGAGCATTCAGTTGCTCTGCCCCCAAACTATGGATCTCAGTCCCCCCTGACATATGCAATATCAATTCACCTCCTCACTTCAAATTCCAGCTCAAAACTCATCTGTTCAGGCTTTCGTACTCTCTCTGAATGGTAGGCCTTAACATTTGTCAATTCAGTTGACATCAACAGTTGATTCCGTGATCTTTTTTTATGTTTACTTGTATATATACTCTATTGTATTTTATTATTTCTTGTACTTTTGGTTTTTATGGTATTTTTCTATATTCTCTGTTAATGTGATTTTTATTTTCCTTTTCTTCTTTCTTGTACGGTGACCTTGAGTGTCATGAAAGGCGCCCATCAATAAAATGCATTATTATTTATTATTAAAAGATCAAAGAACACTGATAAACTGTGCAGAATACAGACCGCAAGGCTTAGAGAACCTCGATGGGAAGGACCTGAAGACCAAACTTAAAAAAATGAAGGACACTCAAACCGGTTTGTGAAAAGCATGACGCTAACTTGCAAGTGCTCCTGACAGATCACCAACACGAATGACAGTCGTAGCAGCGCGTCAGTCACAGCCAAGCCTGCTAACCACCTGACCCAAATCCTATTAGAGCGTTTGTGGGATTGTGTGCAGATATGCCGACAGCAGCAGCTTGTGACCTCCATCAAGGCACAGTGGGTCGAGTGTCTATGCAGAGCCACGGTGCAGCACTAGTTACTAAAAGCTAAAGCGTGGCACATTCCAAGGCAGCATGCATGGATATTTTAGCTGGTTCAGGTGTATGTCCTATTTTCCACTGTAGGGACATTACATGCTGTACTTCAAAAGCACTCCAACCACACTCCAAATAGGCTTATTGCACACTTTAGCTCTTCAGCAAAAGTATAAATAGATACACACGAAAAGGAGCTGTAGGACTTATCCTATAGATTAAAGACAGTAATAAAATATAACAGGGATAGAGGTTACTGAAAACATATACCGAACATTCATTTTTTAATTAAGAATGATAATTAAAATTTAATTATTTAGACGGCTTCTCCTAATTTAGCTGGTGATGGACCTAGAACCTAACCCACACCACACAAGGCAGCGTTCACTCTGGACAATGCGACAGCCAATCACAGGGCACTCACGCTCATACATATTCAAATGCTAGTAGAAAAACAGACCCATCAGTTCATCTGAACTGCACCTCTATGGCCTGTGAGAAAATCCCAGCAGCTCGAGTAAACCCACACATGCACACAGGTGAACATGCAAACCCCACAGTATACGCAATGTCCATGGCCAGATTGAAACTGCGACCCCTCGAGGTGCAAGGCAAGAATGCTACCAACTAAGCCACTCTCCCTCCCTGCAAGAAAAACGAAAAACTTTAGGAAAAATAACATCAACATTGCTGGAGTTGAACAGACAATGCTGTTCAACTGATACAATGCTGATACAGCAGCACATAAATCAGCACATTACAGCTGTGGCAGAAAAACCCTGTAAGCACCATCCTTTAAAAACAATGGGATTTATTAGTGGAACTGTGCAGTATCATCCATCTCAATCACATTAGAGTTAGAAAAGAGGAAGAGCGAAAGGCTATGTCATGAAGAACACCTACCATGACGTCAAGTCCAAACAGACATCAACAAGGAATGCAGCATTATAAAAGGTATGATAATGCATTAAGATGGACCAACATCTTCACAGCTGAATCTTTGTTTACTAACATTTAATTATAACTGTCAGCTGTTCAGGGTTTAAATGTAGCCAGGATATTAATGCATTGCATTTTATCTTTGGCTCAGTTTGATTTCCCGCCATTGAATTATTTGGCAACTGGGAGAGGGGGTAAATGCTTTGTAATTTCCCAGAAGCCTACTTTTAGGAGTAAAAAAATCCAAATCACAACACTACTTTGCTCATAGCAACGTTCCCATAGGCACATATTAAAGCTTGCACGACTTCTAACTTGGAAGCCATCTGAAGTTCTGCCTATTCATCATTTAATTCCCATCTCCTGATAAAACATACACCATCATCAAAATCTTTTTGTCCACATGGACAGCATCTGGAACGACCGACATGCTGCGTTTGATTTTTTTTTTTTTTTTTTTGTGACAACCAAATATAGCACAGAGCTCTTTACACAAGTCAAAGCAAAAAACAGAGGAAAAGGATTCTTTAAATTATTTCCAAAACAATGTCAGCTCACAACGACACCAAAAACACCAAATACCAAACCATGACAGGAATATCCGATATAACATTAAACCCTAAACAAAGTCCTCCCCTGTAGAAACATCAGTGACTCACTGTATGTCAGGCCACATCAACAAACATCAAAGTACAGCTGTGTATTACAATGCCGTATGTAAATAATGCGGGTTACCCTTACTTGTCTGCACAGATTGTCTCCTCTAAACCTAAAAAAAAAAATAATCATGTCACTATTACTGTCATGCTGGATATATAACAAAAAAGCCAACAGTGAATTTTTATTTATTTTTTAAGTAAAGGTATGGAGACCAGCTCATCGCTGCATCTGCCAGCAAACACACCAGCTCAGCTACTAAAAAGCGCAGTGACATGTGCGTTTTTCTCCCTACAATGAGGGGCAGATGAAAATAGCACAGGGACGTCTAATGTAAATTCCTTTCCCTGGAAAGGAGACCTGGTCACAGCAGAGATGTAAATGCACAAAGCAGACGGCATGATCCATGTCGCAGTTTCCCCTTCAGATCAGCCCCGCATTCCATGGCCTGGTCTTTACCGAAACTTTCCATTTTACTTTGGCTAATTATGAGCACTGGGTACATGGCTGGGGGGGTGGGTGGGTGAAGAACAGGATTAGCCTAGACCTGGGACTTTAAAGTAGCACTGGTTCTTCCTGACAGTGTAAGAGGTTCAGTTCACCCTTTAGATTTGCTCTGTTTTTACTTTTTTTTTTTTTTTTAAGAAGGCCACTGGTATGTGAAGCCATTCTTGGCACTGGGAGGAGTCGCTTCTGACTGGAGAGCACTCACTCATCTGCTTTCAAACAAACATACATACATACGCTCGGCAGATGTGTTTAGATGTAACAACCCTTCCTCAAATAAGAGTGTAAAGCACAGAAATACAAGAATCGGTTTTTTGGCTTCTTGTGCATTTTTTTGGAGGATGCAGGCATTCCCATTCATCAGTTTGCCAAAAAAAAGGCCCTGACTAGAGTACAATACAACATCCTGCAGGTTATCAGTATATCAGTATATATAAAAATAGTATAAAACTGAAATCACTAAATACTGATAACTGATTTATACAGCCTTTTAGTAAATACACTACTCCATGCATAAAAGCAAAAAGCCCTTCTAATTAAAACTGTAAACTGCTGTACTGCTAAACACTAAAAATGATTCAGCTACTGAAAAACTATTACTAATGTCACATCTTGTTAAATTCACTTCTACAATACGACAATCATGGTGTAATGTACAATATATTTAGATGGACATTAGTTCTTCATGTACCTACAAGCATTTTAGCACAATTTAAATGAACAAACTGTTAGATGATGGTTGGATGAATAAAATCCTAACTGCCCATCCTTTGCAGGGTCCGGATGACCCGGAACCTATCCCAGGCAGGGTCACGATGACCTGGAACCTATCCCATGCAGTGTAGGGTGCGTGGCAGGAAACACTCTGGACAGGTAGGAATTTTATTTAATTCGGTTTAAATCAGACTTCATATCTGATGTTCAGTTTAGAAACGTAATGGGTGACTGGAAATCTGCAGATCAGGTAAAAAGAAAAATAGGACTGGATTTTACAGAACGAAAGTGGTCACTAAATTTCAACAAGTCCATTTAGACCACAAAAGCAACAACTTTTTCTGTTTGACCTTTTTCATATCATAACACTGAAGCACAAATTAAATCAACTGTAAAAGTAAGTGTTGAAACGGGTTTAAAGATTGGGTTTCAGAAGTGAAAACAAAAAAATAAATAAATAAATTGAGAAGGGGGAAATTACACTTTAAAAAATGACTAGGCCTGGTATGTGCATTACATAATGGGACAAAAAGGAACCTATTTTAGAGAAGGAAGACTGTTCCAGTGACAAGAATCAGTGCATCTTATCCTAAGTCATCTTAGGGCTTATGAATCTTAAGGATGTATAACTCATCCACAATGGCAATTTAAACAAAACCAGCTAAATAAAGTTCCTGTTTCACATATCACTCAACTTCTCTCAATGACAAAATTACAAAAACTTTTACAGAAATGCTGCAGAATCTAATAGACACATTATAGAGCATTCTAAGACTTTGTTTACAATGGCGTGTCTGTTGACAAAACCATAAACAATTTTCAATAATAATCTGGAGTTAAAGTAAAATTTTTCCTGTCTTAATTAAAGCAGTTAAAAGTAACATTTGCCCCAAAATACTTATATTCTTTCAACTTTTAATTTATATTCCAGCCAGATCAAGGGTGCTGTTATCTGTGGTCAGAGCAGTGGCTAGGTTTAGATTTTGTTTTTGATGCTGTTGCAAGGCAGGCATTTACACTGCATTTCAAAACATTTTAATCTCTATTTTAATAAGTGAATTCTGACATCATCTGACAAACCACCTTCAGCTTCATCCCCATCCACAAGATTCACGCAAAAGTGACACGTTAAACTAAACCAAACTTTCAAACACAATGGAATCTGTTTCGAATTGAAGAAAAACATCCAAGTCTAACTTTTAGTTGACATGAATATTTGTTTGAAATTAAATACGACACGTGAAAATACATGAATCCAAGCCATGACTCAAATGCCTAAAAGCGTTTTTTGAACAGTCCTTTACTTCATATAAAATTCAGACAAGAAAATTAACAAAAATGTAAGCACAATTAAGAGCTGTCAATTCCTAACCTGTTGGAGGGGCGTTTTTCATGATAATAAAGTTACAATACTCAGCACTCAACCAATTTTCATTAACGACGATGCTTTAAAAATTTAATTCCCTCTTAGCTCAGTAATCTTGTTTTATTTCCAAGTAAAATTTAGTAAATCCCCATAATTACCTCATACAAATATGTGCAAATAACTACACTACGGCACACTAACTACACGTTGATAACGTACTAAGTTGGTTTATACAACAAACGTTATGCATAACACGAATTGGGCATCTGATTTGATATCTGCCATCTATGCTTTTCACAACAAAATTATAACGTTATATATGTTTATAAACACTGACTAGGTTAAGTTGTATCCCATGAAATTTGAAAGCTGAGACTACAAACAGTTCACAACAGACCAAACGATGCAGACCAGCCAACTGAACTCCGTCTTCTTCGGACAGTGAAGCAGGTTTGGTGTCTTCTTTTAAAAAGTGAAACGGATTTTGCATTGTTATGTCAAACAATTCAAAGTTTTAAATCCGAAAAAGGAGAATTTTGTGCAACAACACAGAACGTTTGTCCTAGCTGGATTAAGTGATGTAATTAATATACGTTACATGTAAGCGCCTGCGATGGTCGCCCCTTTAAGGATCTCCTCAATCCTCCACTACAAACTCAAACTTACCCTTGCTTCAGAAAGAAACGCTGCCGCGACGATGGTGAAGATTATCCAAGCGTTCTTCATTATTTTCTAAATCGCACGTTATGATACGAATTCGAGATGAAATACGTCCCGACAAACCTCGATACCCTATTCACTTGTTTGTGTTACTTTTCTGCAAGTGCCTCTTTAAAGAGCGTTAGGCAAAACAACAGGATAACTGCTCTTTGATATTCTGCTGCGCAGTTACCAAATGCACACGTTTACGTTTGCTAACAGTTGATGTCGGTACTTTAGGCGATTTGTTCTTTTTCTTTCTTTCCACTTGCGTGGTTTTATTGTCCATTAGAAGGAGCTCTCGTGAACCTGGCAGCCATATCGAGCCCGTACGGCACACTGGTCCAACAGCGCACCCAGCGCACTGTATAGAAAGCAGTGCAGCAAAACGGCTGCATGATTGACACACGGTCGGACCATATGGAGGGATTTCCTACAAGGAAAGGAGGAAAAGGGGGGTGAGGGAGAACCAAAGGGACTTTTGTCAGATGCATTAACGAGATGTTTATGTTTGCCAGAGAAAACATGTAAAGTTGTTTGTAGTGGAATATGCGATTAACAAAAATAACACGGATAAACCAGGGGCATGCAAGTATTGCATAGTAGTTGTTTTTTTCCCCTTAAATATTCTAAATTATTTATGAACAGCTAACCTACAAACGTATGCAGTTTATCGACGGAAAAAAGGAATAAATGACAATTTACAGTTCATACGATGATTGCTTTCCGGTTGCAGGGAAAATATAATGTTCTTAAATAGGGCTAACGTATTGAAATAGATTAATAGATAGGTGTGGGGAAAAAGACATAATGCTGTCTTATTCGGAGAAGAATGCTAGAGTTTCACTGTGTAATTTATGGTCCTGACCTTGAAGACGAATTGGCAGTTTTTGCGGGTTTGATTGAAAGTCTTTAGATTTAGCTCTGAAACCCAATATTTATCCGTGCGCTCCCTTCGTCATAACTACCCTCTCCGACTAAACGTTAGTTCGACAAAGGGGAATTTTCGGGTAAATTCGGCATTACAGCAATGCGTTCCAAAGCTGAAAATACCTAAGAGCCCCAAATTTAATTCCTCAAAATTTCAAATTTTATGCCAGAACATGGTACGGTGTTAAGCAGTACAGCCGTTCAGTAATCTTTGCAGACCACTCAGTCAGTTCTGGGTTACTGTGAGTCTGCTACCAATTCCAAGGTGCATAACTTGCAAGGCAGGGTTCACCCAGGATGGGATACCAAACTTGACACATCCAGGCAAGATTGGAACTGAACCCACCATTCACAAGTGTGAGGCATCTGCATGCCCATTTGTCTCTCCATTATGTTTTTAGATGGACACCATCAAAGAGGATCGAGACATTAAGGGTGGAGTATATCTGTGCTCAGGGTATCTTCGTATAGCTTGGACAAGGACCAATGAAATCTGTTGAAGTGAATATACACATAAGACAATTTTTATACTGTTTAGATGCAGTTATCTGGAGTGTTCTTCTATTGTAAATATTTTGTGCAATTGCATCTTCTGAAGATCCAGGTCACTTAAGTGTCAGAAATGTAGACTGATAGGAAATCACAAACAACACAAAGTGTTTTTTTATTGAATTTTTTATTGAAACTACTGAAATCTAGACAAGTGAGTCATTTATACCATACCATTCGTATAAAATGCTTCTTTTTTTAATTTAATACTATAAATATTTATTATATTGTGCTCTGGTGCTGCCTGAATACTGGTAAGAACATTTTATAAATGAGACTTGATTCCTGATGGCCCAGTGGGTAGGACGTCAGGCTGGGATGCGGAAGTCTCCCTGCTCAGGACCAAGCCCTGTTGCCAGGCGCGTCCTTGAGCACACAGCTCCCCGGGCACTGCATGTGTCTGCCCACTGCTCCGTCCAGGGGATGGGTTAAATGCAGAGGACCAATGTCAGTGTAAGATATATATAATTTATATTTATATGCAATGACAATAAAAGCTGTTTCTTCTTCCTGGCTTCTCAGGGTGATCTACTAGTAAGTCAATTTACCTAAGATCTCCTCTCCCACCACACTGGTGAGCAGGTTAAGCAGTCAGGTTGCACAATCCAACTATGTTTATAACAATAAATGCTGTGGATAGCAACATCTCCGTCTCCAAGCAAAGGTTATGTTGTTTGTTTTTGACTTTTGACTTGATCCAGCACTCATCCGTCCCACTCTTCATTTTATGTTTACTTTGCAATTTACTCCAAGCGCCTACTTTCTCTGAAACTTCCTATGACACAATCTTCTCTGGAATGTTTCCTGCCTCATTCTCACATTCTCGTATATTTCTGTCTGTTACCTCAAGGAAGCAAAATTATTCCATTACTTGAAATAAGGACCCGCCACTGAAATTATCTCATAGTTTCACTGAAAAGTTTGTGTTAGTGGTAAAACATCCTGTAACATCACAACCCTGAACTCACATTTGTGGGCTTGCCACACCTACAGAGAACCATTCTGGCTCGTGCATTAATATCCCCTTCATCCCCAAGAGGAGATATTTCATTAAAACTGCCCACATGTCTGGCTGATACATTGTTTGGGGCCTTTTAAGGAGGCGGATGATGAAGACAGAGTTTCTGTATAATCAGAGTATCTGGATATCCTGGCAAGTCTGAACAAAAACAATTTACTGTGAAATGTTTTGGCTGCTGTATATTACTGGAGATTGGTTGGAAATTTTCAGCACATTGATGACTTCTGGGTTATGACAAGCTATTAGTTGTGTATCTTTAAAAAGTCTAGCGGTTGGGACGAAATTTTTCACCACTTATGTTATAGATTTTTTCAATTATGTGTCAAGATGGGTTATTCCAATTTAAATTATAACCCATGATTCTGTATACACTGTATTTGCATTCAGTTGCAGTATGTTCTCTTTAACAGCCATTTCATAAAGAAAACTCAACCATCTGTGATGTAATAACTTACTTAAAATACAAACTTAGTAATATGCTTTATTGTCAGGAATGGGTGTATAGCACAATTACATATACCGACCGTATAAGTGATTCTCAAAGTGTGGTCTGTGGATCACTGCTAGTCTGTGTGTTCACCAGGTTGTCAATGGGTGAGCATCAGGTGGTCTGTGAGTATATACCACGTGGTCTGTTAGCGTGAGCCAGGTGGTCTGTGAGTATATACCACGTGGTCTGTTAGCGTGAGCATCAGGTGGTCTGTGAGTATATACCACGTGGTCTGTTAGCGTGAGCATCAGGTGGTCTGTGAGTATATACAACGTGGTCTGTTAGCGTGAGCATCAGGTGGTCTGTGAGTATATACCACGTGGTCTGTTAGCGTGAGCCAAGTGTCTGTGTGTGCAGTGGGTGGTCTGTGGCCTGAGCTACCGATCTTCCTAAAAAAAGTGAGCATGGATGGAAGAACCACTAATTTATTTAACTTCCAAGTAATTCAGCCGCGTTTCTGTTCATGAGCCCGACAAGGAATCTTCTGCATTTGACCTCAGCAACAATGCCATTGTGTTCTGCAACCATGATTAAGCTATAATGCACCTTAAGTTCAAAACGTGACAATGGCGCCTCCGCGTGTTTCATTTTCTGGTTCGCGGCGTTATGTATATATAATATGAGGTTTGTAAGAATCAATGTAATGTAAAGGAAAGAAGTGCTATATCAGAACGAGTGGAACTTAAACATTCAGCAAACCATAGTGTTCTTTGCAGAGCGCATCCGGGATCAACACGTGTTCATTGCCACAACGCCTCCAGCTTCCTCGGCAGCATAACGTCAATTTGTATTAGGGAGTGATGTTTGGCCAGTCGCCCAAGAGCAAACGCAAAAATCAGAAAAATTGATAGAACGAGCATGTTAATCATTTAAGCGTCGTTAGCTTACACAGCAAATTAAAAGTGCATCTTATTAGTAGGAAGCAAGATTTATTTATAAACTCACAAGTACGTCATGTTTCCTGCCTGCCGATGTAAATCTCCAGACGGGACGTTTCAAAAAGGCGTCCTTCACGACCTATGTTGGTTATACGTGCTGGCTAATGTATCGCTTTCTTTACATCAAACCAAGCGAGAGATCCGAAAGCTAGAACTGCATCGGGTCCTTCCTTGAGAAAAGGCTTAATGAGGAAATTTTAGTTCTGAACAAATATGTTTTATTACCTGTTTTCTGGTGAAAGGAAGTGAACGTGTCTTTGCCAAAGGAAATCAGCAGCAATGGAACACTACATGTGAAAGTGTCCGTGCAACAGGCTGGTGTCTTCCAAAAACAACAGACAAGTTCATTATGTTGTAAAGCTCACCAAACATATGCCAGCAAGACGTCAAGAATTGACACCTCTGACCAGAAAACTGTGGAGGTAAGAAAGTTCTTAAATGAGCTTCTAGGCAGCATAGTAGTCTCAACCCTCTCACTAACCTAAGTTAAAACTGGAAACACTCGGAGTAGCTGCTAGAAATGTTGAAAAATTAACCAGGTTGTTCTCGTGTTCTGTTCTTGTCAGTGACAGGAGAACTCTAAGCAGACGAGCCGGACTCACGCTGGCGTGCACGATTCAGCCTGTATGTTATGTCAGAGGATTTAATATTTGACAGACGTGCTCATCCCAGTGACCATCACTAATACCTCAAAATGTGGGTCTTTTAAAAACTCATGTGATGCTACATTATGGTCTATGACCATGTGAGCACAAGTGGACAGCAGTTCTGACATTTGACAGAATGTCCAGATTACCAGTCTGCCTATGCCTGCATATAATTTTCTTCAAACCCTTAGGTTTGACAATAATAAAACTACAAAATATCTTCCTGTGTTATTTGTTGATGAATTGAGCAACAGAGCAAAGGACTTAATGGTAGGAATTTTTTGTGAAAAACAGGTTAAAGGTTTCCTTGTACTTTTAAAAACATAAATCAAATCGACCTTTATTTTTATAGCACCTCAACAACAACTAAAGAGTTGAACGTAGGTGCTGAACAAAGAAAAAAAAAAAAACAATAATTTGACACAAAACAACACACAAGTAGACATAACAGTTAAGAGTACTAAGATTGGTTTTGACCTGTCGTGACCCTCTGCTAGGTACCAAAAGCTTATGTTAATAAATAGGTTTTCAACCTAGCTTTAAACACAGAGAACTCTTTTACAGCATGAAGATTGGCAGATAAGGAATTCCATAGTTTGGGTGCAGCCATAGAAAATGCATGGTCTCCCCAGGATTTGTATCTTGATCTTGGAACTTCCAACAAACATTGCTCGGATGACCTGTGGGAGCGGCCAGAATGTAGGAGGTCAGTAAGGTAAATTGGAGCCCGGCCATTTAGCACCTTTAAGACAAATAGCAAAAGTTTGATGTTAATTCTAAATTGAATTGGTTGCCAATGAAGAGAATGGAGGACTGGAATAATGTGATGGTGCTTTGAGGTATTTGTCAGAAAATGAGTAGCCGCATTGTGAACCAACTGTAGCCGATGCAATGCTGACTGATTGATACCCATGTATAAGGCATTACAATAATCTAACCTAGAATCAATGAGAGCATGAATGGCTTTCTTTAAGTCTCTCTGGCTTAGAAAAGGTTTAACCTTAGTTAGCAGGCAAAGATAAAAGAAGCTTGTTCTCACAACTGCATTCATTTGGCTTTATTGCCAAAAGTATTGGGACGCCCCTCCAAATCATTGGATTCAGGTGTTCCAATTGCCTCCAGGGGCACAGGTATATAAAATCAAGCACCTAGGCATGCAGACTGCTTCTGCAAACATTTGTGAAAGAACATCTGTGTTGCTCTCAGGAGCACATTGAATTCAAGTGTGGTACCCTGAAAGGTTGCCACCTGTGCAAATCCATCCGTGAAATTTTCTTGCTACTAAATATTCCACGGGCAACTGTTAGTGGTATTATAACAAAGTGGAGGCAACTGGGAACAACAGCAACTCAGCCACGAAGTGGTAGGCCACGTAAAATGACAGAGTGGGCTCAGCACATGCTGAAGCACACAGTGCACAGAAGTCACCAACTGTCTATAGAGTCAATAGCTACAGACCTCCAAACTTTGTGTGGCCTTCAAATTAGTACAAAAACAGTGCATAGACAGCTTTGTGGAATGGGTTTCCATGACCAAGCAGCTGCATCCATGCCTCACATCACCAAGTGCAATGCAAAGCATCAGATGCAGTGGTGTAAAGCAAACCGCCACTGGACTCTAGAGCAGTGGAGACATGTTCTCTGGAATGATGAATCGCGCTTCTCTGTCTGGCAATCCGATGGACGTGTCTGGGTTTGGCGGTTGCCAGAAGAACGGTACTTGGCTGACTGCATTGTGCCAAGTGTAAAGTTTGGAGGAGGGGGGGATTATGTTGTGGTGTTGTTTTTCAGAGGTTGGGCTTGGCCCCTTAGTTCCAGTGAAGGGAACTCTTAAGGCGTCAGTATACCAAGACATTTTGGATAATTTCATGCTCCTAACTTTGTGGGAACAGTTTGGGGATGGCCCCATCCTGTTACAGCATGACTGCGCACCAGTGCACAAAGCAAGGTCCACAAAGACATGGACGAGCAAGTTTGGGGTGGAAGAACTTGACTGGCCTGCACAGAGTCCTGACCTCAACCCAACAGAACGCTCTAATTCATCCCAAAGGTGGAGACTGCGAGCCAGGCCTTCTCGTCCAACATCAGTGCCTGATCTCACAAATATGCTTCTGGAAGAATGGCCAAACATTCCCATAGACACACTCCTAATCCTTGTGGACCTTCCCAGAAGAGTTGAAGCTGTTATAGCTGCAAAGGGTGGGTCAACTCAGTATTGAACCCTATAGACTAAGACTGGGATGCCATTAAAGTTCATGTGCATGTAAAGGCAGGCGTCCCAATACTTTTGGCAAAATAGTGTGTATATATATTTAAAAAAAAAAAAAAAAAAGTGAAAATAGGTTGAGACATGCCATTTTGACTGCTAAGAAAGTTGCTAACTTTTGATGCAGGACATAGGATATAGTTAGTGGAAGGTCTGTAGTACTGGTTTCTATGTCACTGTGTTCCTGTGGAAACTGCGGCTCTGGGTCCTCGTACAACACGCAGTTCATTTTTCTGCAGGAGTTTGGTAAATTGCTTGTTGATCATGGGGACACGTGGCCAAGTCTCCGTCATTTTGTGGCCAGACTATGCTTGAATGCAAGGCTGGGTTTTCTCAGAATTGCAACTATATTATATTTAGCATCTTTGACATTGTTTTAGTTCTAAAAGGTTTTTGGTCGTTGCCGCTGATGCTTAATTTGTTTTTCTGCATTTATGGTTTTCTCATTGTATTTTTAGGCTTATCTGAGAAGGATGTGGATGAGCTTAAAAGCATATTTGTGGACACCAATTTGAATTACCTAATGCTGACTACATTTGTGGTTTTCTTGCATACGAGTAATTCCCTGTTCATACATTTGTTACACAGTGAATGCAGGCACAGACTGAACTCTGGGTCAGTATTTAGCGCAACAATATGCGTGTCTGTTTCAGCTTCCGTTTCATTTCTCGAAGTTAAGAAATTGTGTTTGTCTACAGAAAGCAAAGGATGCAACACTGGGAAGAACAGTAGAACAGGTAAGGAAGAGAGTGCAGTATGTTTCAGTTCAGAGGGGTTGGATAACCCCAGTAGATGTTAACATTATTAGTCTCCTGATGTTTCTCTACCTTCTGGATGGACAAACAAGTTTGCATGTCCTCATCCCTACAGCTGCTGTCAACGTACTCCCGTTTTGTCTGTGCTCAGTTCACAGGCATACGAAATGGCACATCGTTTGTTTTCAATTGTTTTCCACATTGATTACGCTGCTGTTTTAACTGTGTAGTTAACTGTGAGGTACAATGCTTGCGTTTTTAATTTTATGCCAAGAATTTGGCAGGCCTTGCTTACGTATTTTAGTTGATCCAGATGCAAATCAGTCTGTGCCACCTTTATTCTATAAACATCTCATTCTGGATTCAGTTGCTGAAACCACAAGTTTTGCATGTAACGCTATATGCACAGTTATGTCATGATGCTAATATTAACATGAATGATGTAGCTTAAAGTACAGAAGAATTATTGACTGAAGTATTGTATGTACAAAAAACCACTATACCTGATAATAGGTTTCCTCTATTCTCATGCTAGTGTAGATGTGAAAGGTCTGGAAAGCCCATGAAATGCTGTTTTTAGGTTGCTCACAGTCTACATGTTTAGTAAGTTGGCTTTCTTTCCACAAATCTGCAGTTTAAATATCCTACACATTGTACCTTTTTCATTATGCAAAACTGCATACAACCCATAAATTCAATTTGTAAAATGAATTGCTGAGAAAATTGAATGGGTTTTTGCAACATTATTGTATGGTAAAATTAGTGATTTATGCAGGTAAAGTTGGTAAACTGGCTCATAAGTAATATTTTCAACTCTTCTAGGATTACAGGTTGAAATCTAGTTGCAGGTGAACTGATACTCATAAGTGTCTACGGCTATATCAATTGAAACTGGTGATTGTGAATTGTCTTTAGTGTGCCCATTTGTTTACTCCACAAGGGCACAGTATTCTGCAATGTAAACCCCTCCTATATATTGCCTTTTTAAAGACCGTGTAAACCGAGACGCAAAAAAAAAAAAAAATAGATATAGAAAGAATATGGATAGGTGTAAGAGGTTAAGCTACTAAATGAATAGTTCTTACTTACATTGACTTGTACAAAATAGTTTCCTTGGCATGGTGGAAGATCTGGAGATTTGAGGAAAAAGCATGAAGATTACAATATTCAGGTAAGAAGTGGACCTGAAATGTAATTACAAAATCCCAACTGTATATGCTGACCATGGGAAATTTAACACAAGAATGCCTGGAAGTAGTCACTCAAATTTTCATTTTCTTCTAGTCCATGAAATACTCCTCATGGTTACCGTACCAGCTGTGTTTTCACAGAGCTATTTACTCAGTGCTGTATATGAAATACAAAAGGTCAGAAATGATATAGATCCACTAACAATGCTTTTTAGTTCTAACAACAAAACTAATATAAAAGTCTTTCTTTTAAAAACAGTTGGTGTTCCTGATTGCTCAACAGTCTTGTCACAAGTAAGATTGTGTATAAAGTGTTTTACATCATATATATTTCAGACCCAACTGCCCATCTGAGATTTGCAGAGGCACAAATGTTCACAAAACAAATCCACTCATGGTCTTGTGATGTCTGACTGGAATTTATGCATCTGGTTTCCTTTCAACGCTGCCTCAACTCGTCGTTAAAATATCAAAAAGGATTTTCACCCTGTGATATGTTCATGTATCAGTAAAAAAAAAAAAAAAAAGCTTGCGTCTTATGTCTTTCCCCCTCACATTTACTTCCAATTGAAGTCGGTGACGCTTTTGAAATCAAACAATTGGGTGTAAAGTGAGTCTATATGAATGACATTGTCATCTTTCTGTTATTGTCAGAATACATAACATGCCATTATCATAGCTCAGCATCAGTTAGTTGAGAAGGGCATATCTGAGAAGTTGACTCGAAACTGCCCTGTTGATTTAATGTCTTTTAATCAGCTTTTTCAGGTGTTCAGAACACTTCATTGGTGACACATTTCCCATCACTGTCAGCATGTCCAATCCTCACCGTCTCACCGATTTTGGCAAAAACGTGCTCTTCTCTGTGCTCATCTACCTGTATCAGAGATGGTAGGTATCTTAGGTTGCTTATGTTTTGTGGTTATGCAATTGATGCTGATACATTGTTACTGCAACACAATGGAAAAATGCAACTTAAATACATTATTTAAAAATAGCTTACCTATGTTTCCTTGTCTCTCAGGCTTTATCCAGTAGACAAGGCCAGAGGTGATCTATATGGAATGGCATAGTCTGACAAACCCTAACAGAGACTCCATGAAGACTAACACAGGAACCATGTTAACCTACATTCAGTGGTATGGTAACTTTGTCCCTTTGTCAGAATCGTCAAAGCAGAGTGCTGAAATAATGGTCTCCTTTCCATAGTACTCACTTGTACCTACCCACTTTGTCATGGTAGCACTGAGATGTGAAAACCTCGTACACATGTACACCAGGTTATACTGTTCTCTTTCATTAATTCTTGTGGAGCTACTTTATCAAGCTGTTCAAACATTATGGGCCAGGAAAGCCATGTAGAATCGATGCAAGATCGGTCAGAGTCGATACCAAGGCAAAGGTGCAGCCGCAACATTAGGCGGCATCTGAGGTTTGAAGATGGACTGGAAAAGACCAAACAGCGACGTTAGACTGACCGCTGAGTTCAGCACCATGTCTTGTAACTCTTCACCCAGTATGGTGGTCAGCAGCTGCTGTTTGGCTCCACTGATCTGATATGTAAAATACTTGCGTTGTGAGACCTGCATGATGTTTGCTTATGGCGTTTAATTAGATTAGATACCATTTGCTTACTGTAAAATAAAATAAGGTTCTGATCTTTGGAATAAGTGTTAAACATTGGCATACAAAATGTTTAGCAAGTTTTTACCATTTCTATTTCATTTGATTTGTAATGTATAAAGGAGAAATTACAATTTTTACATTTGTCATTTTATTTAATTCCCTCAATGCCCCCTATATGATAGAGGTGGAAACAAAATATATACTTAAATTCTCCACTCCATGCTGGAAGTAGCATTGTAAATGTGTCACAAAAAAACACACAGGAGCCACTTATGATGGAGGACTCAAAACCCTTGGATGTCCCAGGACTATGTACAAAACAGCTTGGAGGCTCTGTTTGTTTCCTCAGATGTGCCAGATGTCCTCTGCTTTTGTTTCTTCTAAATTACAGCATCACCTCCTTAAGTTTCAATGAAATCTTCAAATACAAAAAAAAATGTACAATCAGTTGGTGCAAAAATGTGTCTTTGAAAAGTCCTGGGAAGGATGCAGTGGCAGAGGAACATCCTCTGGTTTCATTGGCTGAGCCCTGTTACAGGGGCGGGTCTTCCGCTGTGCTAGCGCACGGCAAGCATCTTGTGCCTGGACCGCTGGAGCTACTGAGGCCGCGGCTGGGCCGCCATCTTGAGCCGCACCTGGTCGATGACGTCCAGCAGGTTCTTGGCGTCCACGGCCAGTGCGTGTGCGGCGGTCAGCATCTGCTTCTTGTAGTCTTGCTGGAGGCTGGTCATCACATACTGCTGTGCCAGCTTCATCTTGTTAATGAGCTCTGCCAGGTCTGAGTTCAGCAGTTTCTGAGCCATCTCCACCTGCACAACACGACAGCGTGGTGTATGATGGTACTTCACCTGCCGAATACCTGTTATACAACACTACATCTGTTGCATGTACACACTGTTTAAATTAACTAGTGATGTTGCACTGCCTGCTCATCAGTAAGTAAGAAAACACTAATTATATATATATTTTTTGAAGATTAATTTACTTAAAGGACAGTGTTGAAGGGTGGATTCCAAAGGCCAGTGATTTTCAGGGGCCCTCAAACACTATAACAACATAACACCTAATGATCTTTCATGATACCAAAAATCTCTAGTAGTGGCCCTGTTGCTTAATGCGCAAACTCTGGAAACACAGCAGAAACGTACCTGTTATCTCTTAACTAGTTATGACACGTTACCATGCGGGGTGCTTTCTTAGGTGGAGATGTGATTGTAGTCCCTTATCTAGTCAAGGAATTACGTATACAGCCCTTAAACAACACTTAATTAGGCCCTAAGGATTAGCAATTGTCTATTCCTAGTAAATATCAAGACAGTTGCACTGTGAGAAATATTTTTTTGCTGCTAATGAACAATCTTTATTAATTTAAATACATCAGTTTACCTGGAGGTATGTATGGTTTGTATGACATGGTAATGCTTCTTACCTCCCTGTGTGAAGCCGATGGCAGAGTAGGTATTGTTTCATCGACAGCAGCCAGCAGCATCCGCAGGGCCAGGCCCACATCCTGAAAACCAAATGCAGTGACAGGTGTACAGCCACCTGGTAGCCATGAAAAAGGGCCGCAGTCTACCAGCAATTTGCTGGAGTTTCCTCATTACATTTACGTTACCTTTACCAGGGGCACATACTCCTCAGGGGTCGCTGGCTGTATTTTGCTGGACATTTCGATGACAGCTTTCACCAGCCCCGTCACGTTCTCATACACCTTGTCGTTGGAGCGGTCCAAGTTGGCCGTTGGAGGGGGGTTGATCTCTTGAGGTTGAATCTGAACAGATGACAAGCTCTCAAGGTAGGGTCTATCAATGTACACGCGGTACTTGAAAGTACTATGCAGAAAAAAAAAAAAACATTTACAGTGCTGCCACACATCCACATGCAAAGCTCTGCTGTACTTAAATTACACAAGAGAAAATTTGAAGCATTTGATATACGTGGGCTACACAGTTTAGTGAAGCATTTCCCTACGCATATAAATTATCCTAGCATGTCTTACATTTTCATAGTACAGTTAATTTTACTGTTAAACAAATATATTGGAAGATTTACAGTGTGCATTCTAAAAATGCATGCTTCACTGAAATTATTAAATCACAGAAACATAAACAGAATGCAAAAATTTACACATATTACAGACAAAATGGTAGACGACCATTCTGAGACTGTGCCTGTTTACTTGAATTAGTGCCACTCTAGCCAGAAGTTTAAAAAAGAAATTCATGACAAATTATGCATGCATTGAGGGGGGAACTGTCCTTGCATGATCATTATTCCCTAATTCAGGCATGATTAAAACCCAAAAATACTAAGATAATATACACTGCTATGGTTTCATTAGGAGGTAAGTGCAGTACATGATGCTAGAATGCGACAGTACAAACTCGTGGGAAAACGGGTGGGGAAGGGGGTTAAGACAGGGTTTCAATTAGTCTCCTAAGGTTTGTGGGCTAACTGTCTTATCTGATAGCTTTGTGTGGGTTTTAACCCCAGCAGAGCTGTCCCTGTTGCACATCATGCCATTACAGTATTTACATTTACTTCATATTCTACATCACCCTTCTTGCATTATACTTAAGAATTCACATTTATGATTATGTAGGTCTCAAAATATGTACTGGTTGTTTTATTGAGAACCACAGAACAACCTAATAAAGTAATAACTTACTAGAACCACTTCTTAAAAGCATTCCCAACTCCCCCCTACATACACACCTGCTGAAATATGACCCCTTGGCTGAGAGAAGGAAGGCAACAGACCGACACACAAACATGCACACACAGACATACGTTTACACACACATACGTGATTCTTACCCTCCAGGGCTAAGTTCAACAACAGTGAGTCACAGGCATAAAGGAGGAACAGATGGCCCAGAGAGAGGAAGAGGAAGAAAATATTAATGCCCCAACAAGCACTAAAAAAAAAAAAAAAAAAAAACAGCACAAAGGCAGCATTGCAAAAAAAAGAGCACAAATTCTCTAGGGTCGTCTTAGCATAAGAATAGTCTGTACTTCATATGTAGTGGGGAAAAAGGAAGTTTCATTTCCTGGCATAAAAGAAGTGAATGTTTTCTTTTAGAAATGCACTTGCCATATTCAAGCACAGATGAGATTCATTCACTATATTTTGTAGTTAGGCATAATTTAGAAACTTTTTAATTCAAAGGACCTCACATACAGCAAGTGCATTGTGAACCATTTACACAGCTACACCACCATGATCCCTCAGCTGAACACAAATTACATCTTCTGAGTCACAAACTCAGGCTCCCTGTCTGCTGTATAAGTGACATTTCACAGCCTCACATCTGTGGAAATGGAGCTGTGTACATGGGACGGCTTTGATGCTGCCTGCCCCCATCCCTTTCCAGCTAAACAATGGCTTTCCTACAAAAATGGATCCTTCATCCTAATTACTGGTAGTGATGAGAAGAGCCAACTGTCCACATGTCCACACCCAGAGCAGCCTGTTTTCCGTTTCATCCCAGTCTGTGTGTGCGCTCGTGTGTGCGTGTGTGTGTCTGAGAGAGAGGGACAAAGTGAGTAAGCACTTGCCAAAGCTGGGGAGGATGTGGGCTTTCACAAGGGACATGGTCTGTTGATATGGCTTCAGGGTGAAGGTTAACAGCAAAAGAAACATCAGCAGTGGTAGTGAGCCCAAATTAAACTGGCTCGTACACACACACACACACACACACACACACACACACACACACACACACACACACACACACACACACACACACAC
>JABJVR010000106.1:2816763-2833067 GCA_025773905.1 Chitala chitala | reverse complement strand
CCCCCCCCCCCCCCCCCCCCCCCCCCCCCCCCCCCCCCCCCCCCCCCCCCCCCCCCCCCCCCCAACGACACGGATTAAGAAGCTTGGATAAAGTGATGCAACAATCACAGTTTCTGTAAATGTGGGATCACCCCTAGTGAGTCTCTAGGTCTAGTGTCACTCCATCTGTGCTGATGGTTCAAGCATCACAGACTGAGAACTGTTTTTACTTCATGACATAAAACATACATAACCACATTCAGTACAAGAACAGGATCCCAGCACGTCGCCATAACATACATTAAAAACCTTCTTCGTTACGTTTTAGAGAAACAGTCCATTCAGCCGAGGCACCTTCATGCGAGAATAACTCGTCTCATGTTTTCAGTCATTAGGCATCCCATCAGCAGGAAGCCAAAGTGCTTTATTTATAGAACAGTTTAAGTTCCCCTGCAGAAGCAGATGGGGCATTATACAACACATCCCTCAGAAGACAGGCACACAGACAGACTGCCACTGCTCTGCACTTCCCAAGTACTGCTCCGCAGTGCAACATCAGACCTCGATGCTGCAAGTCTCCTAGTCAGACACTCAAACAATGACAGCACTGACTTGGAACGACTCATAGGAAAGTCAATGAAAAGCCATAATGCTGAATTGGCTCTTCTTTCAAAAAATGTTCACTAATTGATTCTCCTTTTGTTAATCATAACCGTTAAAGCAGCAGTAGATGATGGTACTCTGTTTATCAGTGGGCATGAACGCAGCCAACAAGATCGCCATACTCGTTTATCGTGTCATTGCAGGCATTAAATGGTAATAACTTCCCAGTAATCATCGACTTTGCTCTGTCCCCAATATACCCCAGTTCATCTACATATGGAGATAATCTGGGATGATGAACATGACCTCACAACCCAAAGGTCACAAGTTCCAGCCTCAGGAGGGACGTGACTCTAGTATCCTTGAATACTTGAAATTCCACAGCATCAATTAATTCAGTGAAAACGTGATACAAAAAGTGTTGCAATATCCTTTGTCTTCAAACATACAGTTTTCAGTGTGATTTTTCAACATGTCCTCTATCAACCTGTAATGTATCATTAATCATATTTGCCTTAAGCCATAATTGTTTAAACAGCCGTACTGTACAAACACGTTTCACAAATTAGCTAACTTCTATGATACTACATGTTTGGACAAACTACACCTGTGTTAAATAAACAGGATGTGTAACAGCAGAGAAGGGTAAATTAGAGGAAACTGGTATCACCAAAAGGTATCAAGACCCCCTCATACACTTCTGTAGGCTACATTTTTAAGCAGTGGTCTCCAGCAGAAAAAATAACATTTTATTTGGTACCAGGCCACATAGAAACAATAAAAAATATATATTTTTTAAATAACTATCGGACTCTGCGTTGTTAGGGTTGCTCCCACTGATTCAGCATTACGGTGGCTGGGTGGCACGGGGGTTTGCATCATTGCCTCGCACCTTCAGGTCTGTGTGCATGGAGTTTGCATGTTCTCCCTGTGCTCGGTCGGTTTTCTCCAGGTTCTTTGGTTTCCTCCCACAGGCCAAAGACATGCAGGTTAGGTTTATTGGTGTCTCCCAATTGCCTGGTGTGTGTGTGTGTGTGTGTGTGTATGTGTGTGTGTGTGTGTGTGTGCCCTGTGGTGGGTTGGTGCCCTGCCCTGTGTGTGCCCTGTGCCTCCTGGGATGGGCTCCAGGCTTCCCAAAACCCTGACTTGGACAAGTGGTATATGATGGATGCTTGGTAATGCGTGCAGAATGGCTGGTCTGTGGAACGAAAAAGGCTGCAGACAACTGTTTTAAAGTGCTGCTTACTGCCATTACTTTTAAGAGCACCTTATGGTATTTCACTATTAAAATGTGTAACTGGGATTGCACTTTATCTCCAAGCTGGAACCATGCCTGTCCCTGGTGTCCGTAGCAGCAAAATATCACCTGTCCAAATTTCTCTGAAAAATTCAACACTAACAGCAGCATCAAAACTCTAAACATGTGTAAAACATATTAACAAAAAAAGGGTAAGCACTGATGCTTATTAGACTTTGTTGGGAACATCTATCATATTGTAATGGTCCAAGAGAGCTGGCAGCTTCTGAACCAGGATTAGTTCCCAGTGTCAAGATTTCCTAAAATTTACTATCAATAGCTGTAGTGCTGGGATAAGAAAAGCATAGACCCAACATGGGCAGTGGACTTTCAGCACGTCTTAAATCTGACAAAGGCTCTGTGTTTTTTTTTTGGTGTGTGTGTGTGTGTGTGTGTTTTGTCCTAAAGTTCAAAAAGGCCTGTGGGGAAACAACAAAGTGTGCTTCCCTTTGACTCTGTGACAGCCTGCTGCCATGTACCTTAACCTGGCCCACATGCACGCACACACCTGCAGACAGGCATACTGGGCACTTTGCTCTGTTCTCCTCCGGTCTGCAAGAATAATTTATGCAAATAAAATTAAAAATGCATCTTATAGGTTTTCTGTCCAAATCACGTTCATACAGGTTGACCTTCGTGAGAGGTTAAGAACCTAGATGAAGGGTGATGATGCAGGACCATATCTGATAACTGAACTCCCAGCAATCACGTTTTAATGCGATTATGTCCAATTACGCATTCAATTTCCAATATTTTTTTTACATATGAATAAAACCAAAGTTTATTTTTGCTTATATAAACAAATTTTTCATCGCACTGTCCATATATTCAACAATTTCATGCTTTTAAAAATCCATTAATTTCCAAAGACTTTAGCAAATTATAAAATGAGCCTAGAGCGTCAACTTCTGCAATTGTTCAACACCCCTGACACTTCCTGCAGAAGTTACAGCTGAGAAGGGCTGCGCAACTTCAATATCGCAACGCGCCTTTTGCTTTTCACCCAGAATAAACATTACTTAGTAAATTATCTTAAAAGGATCTGCTTTGTGTGTGTGTGTGTGTACTAGCAATATCGCTCAAAGACGTGTCTCTTTTAAAACAAACGTACAACAAATAAACGATAAATCGGAAAAATTCAGGTTTAAAGGTTTAAGATGAGCCTGAGGAATGACAGGTCCATAACTTGATATAAGTTGTATTCAAAATCAGAATCACACGTATTGCCAAGCGCGTTTTCACATACACGGAATTTGTTGTGGTAATGTGGTTCAAAAACTGTTTAGAGAGAGACAAAGAGAGAAAATTATTATACAGGAAAAGGTGGGAAGGGTAGGAAGTACTACAACTAGATGACAGAAAAAAAATACATATGTTAGCTTGTGCTCAGTATGAAATAAAGACTGAGATACTTTTGATTACTGAATAGTCCAAACTAAACACGTTTGGCACACCCAGTGTACACTCTTGTGCACATGTACTTTAATCTTACCTTAGACTACTGTAATTCATTACATTTTTTGCGTTCTCCTTCCGCGTTGTACTGTTTAACTTTATATTTTCTTCTGCCTTACTGTGTCTGGTTTGATTTCCATTGCCATCGATATTCTGTGTGTTTCCGTTCAATTGTTTCAAAGTTATCTGAACAGCTCCAGCAAAAGTCGATCTTCTTTTGAGAGTGGCATTCATTTTATCGTTCATTCCCCTTTTCTTTTTAAATATGCATCAAATTCCCATAATTTTTTTTTTAAATTTGCTTATAGTTATCGTCTTCGAACTGCTCACAGACCGTAAATCGGATGTTGAAAACCAAAGAAGTGGAGAGCGAATCTTGCGGAAAAACTCGTGGCGGAGACCGAAATGTATCAAAATTTGTTGCGGGGGTTGTGGGACTTGAAGTCTTAGTCTAGCCCGTAGGTCCACAGACAGCTAAGTTACCGTGCTTTTTACACTTTATCACTGTCAAAAATGCTGTGGGTAAACTTTGTGCTCATTCTCAATTATGCTATATTAAAAAAATGCATACGTATATTTCTAACAGGTCATGGTTGTAATATAATAGTTTGAAGGTAAGTTAAATGTAGCTTATATACACCACACTGGGAAAAAATTAATAAATAAAAATTAATGTTCTTTTAATCGGTGTAAAAGATCTTTTGGTACTGCAGACTTTAAAAAATATTTAGAAAAAAAAGAAAGAAAAATGTAGCTTTTGCAATACGAACAGGTCGACATTTTCATACTAATAAACAGAACAATAAAAACAACTTTTGGCGTTGCTCCCATTTTGCAGAAGTTTGATTAAAAAATCATGATTTGTGGAGGTACATAAAACCATCCCTTTTGCCAAGTAAATATTTAAATTAATTTTTTAAGACAAATTTTGTTCCTTATTTGACAATCCATTTACTGCATAGGTGTCATGTATCAAACATGTTTATTGAGCACCACGATGAGTACACAGGTGTTCTTTAATATGAGGATAATAAAACAGTATTTCAGATATGTGCACTTTGTGAAGGGAAAAACTGTCACAAATTCTAAAGGGGGGGGGGGCATCATGGATACTGCAGGCGTGGCAACTAGAATTGCTTTCCACAGTCATGAATGCCCATTTCTCTACTGTAAGCTGCCTCAAATACCATTTCCTAGCTTTTGGTAGTGTATTCAACCGACCTCACAACTGCACACCACATGTTACCATGCCAACCCAGGATTACCATATCAGGCTACCCCACCTGCAAAATTGTCTCGGACTGGCCACATAGCCCGCTGATGAAACGGTTGATTTGAAAAGTCAAAGAACATCTGCACAAACACATGGAAATTGTCCTAAGGAAGACGGTCTGTGTCACGAGTTACGGCAAGGAGCCTGCACGCTGACTGCAGTAAGATAGAATGGTGACTTAATCTGAAAAGTAAGCAAAAAACAAGGAGAGTAGATTGTATACAAGGCAAATCTGAGAGTAGAAAAATAGGGCCAAGGTTAACACATCATGGCTAACAAAAAAGGAAACTACAAACAGAAGATGAAGCTGGTGTTAAATGAATAAACCCAAATGAGACATGACAGAACACAAAATGAACAGGGTGGATCTTAACAGAAACCTAGAGAGCACAACAGCTGTGAGGCATATTTGCATGGTCCACCTCCTTTTTGGGACACTAATATTAATGTAGAGCCATATCCAAAGTGAGAGGACTGGACTTCACCCCACAACGGCCGCCAGCACGCTGGGGAGCAGTCGTACTCACAGATGAATCTCAGTTTCAACAGCAGTGGCCAGATGGCAGGCAGAGTGTGTGGTGTCACGCGGGACAGCGTTCTGTCAGTGTTGTGAACAGAGTGGCCTACGGTGGTGGTGGGGTTTTGGTATGGGCAGGTATGTTGCACTATGGACAATGAACTAACATGGATTTCATCAATATCAACTTAAATGCATGGAGATACCAGGATGAGATCCAGAGGCAAATTGTCATACCATTCATCTTGTGCTGCCACATCCCCTTTCAGTAAGACAACGTGTCATGTGGATCTGTGCTGTTTCACATTGGCATGCGAAAGGATTGGCCAGCTCCCTGAATCCTCAGACTGTCCCCAGGTTCTTCTACATTATACTCATTAGACACATCACCCATTCAACATATAGGGTATACTTGGTCCAACCAGGTACAACAGCACATTCCTGATCCCAACTATATCAACAGCTTTACCCAGCTATAATTCACAGTCTACAGGCCACAATCAACAACTTTATCAACTTTTTGTGAATGGGAAGTGCTGTGCTCCTATAGACAAATGATGGTCACAGCAAGTACACATTTGGGAGATCTGCTCTGCGACAAGTTAGTTTATCAGGATATTTGTGAGCAAGGAAACCTAACGAAGCAATTACATGGTTGCATTTTCATTGATTTATTGTCGGCGACATGTTTGAATTGGCTGCGTGTTGTGTTTATGTTTGTTCAGAGTGTATTTAAAAGAGGTATGAGCTGTTTGAGTCTCTAAAACTTTTAAATGTAACTGCCTTCTCTCATGTAATTGACTGACTATAGTTTAAACAGGGAGTACAGGTGCAGAGTGGGGCGCCACCTCTTCCTGTTTCGCTGCGTTAAACAGAGCCATCATGGTCAGCCAGCTTCCAGGGTGAAAAGAGGGCCCTGTGCAGTGTGGGGGTGGGGGGTGCACGGAGCTTGTCCTTGGAGGCAGTAATGAAGCTGTGTGTCATTCTGCACACTTTTGTTCAGAATCATTAGTGGCCAAAAGGCAGTTTATCTTAGTGGCCATCTTGGCAGGCTGATAAGCACATCACAAACGATAGCCATGTCAGCACTTTCACAGCCGAGTCAAGGACTGCATCGCCGTGCTGTCTCCTCCCAGACAGCTGAGAGAGATGTAGCCCCTGAAAGAGGACCTAGGTTATCTGTTGATCTTACAGACACACACACAAATTGTAAACCCTCCTATTCATTTCTTGGATTTTCTTGCTATGTTTTACAGTGAATCACATTTTGGTACAACAAGGGCATCCAATTAACTCAAAGCTTAATGAAAATACTATTATTGTATGGCCTGGTAGTACTTTTATTTTATTACACTACACTAAATCCAGTGGATATCCAATAGGATTAAAGCTTTGTGAGAACTATTTAACAAAAAAAAAAAAAGAAAGACAGTTTAAAAAATTACCAGGTTTGCTCAGTTGCCAAACATTAATGCCGTAGAAGTTGGATGAGATGAGCTAGACAGAAAAGTTAAAGCACACCAACTCAGAAGTGCTCTCGCGAATCATCGCAGAAGGGCTAGGACAGACGGCGCCTGCTGAAACTTGTCAAAAAGAATGCTCTACGTTTGTGAATCTATTAAGGAAAAGGGTCACTCTACAGACAAACCCAAAATATACAACCAGTATACAACTTTACTGAACACTGGTTTAACAATCTCCCTGTTTAAGGATATCCTGTTTTTGAACACATAGAAACACAGCTTACAAAAGAGTACAGCATATATTACATGATATTCACTGTAACATGCTATTGGGGAAAGTTTCCTCCAAGTTAAGGATTTTTCACAAAAAAAAAAATAAAAATAATAATAATAATTAACTGGTTGTTATAGTACACAATCAGGTAGTGTATAACATATAAAATACATTTACGTGTAAAAATGCACCAGACCTTTGTTAAACTTCCAAATTCCTTTTTAAAAGCTAAATTTTAAAATAAAAATAAATTGAACATCATTTATGCATCCAGGGTACTTTATTGCAGGCTGGTTAATTAAACAACTATAATGAATTCACTGGAGGTTTATTTGGAAGACTTGTGCTGTTTGTGTAGGATTAGTTTAAATGGCTTCTTTCCTTTCTTCTGTCTCCATAAGCCTATCCCCCTTCAGACTCTGGATGGAAGCCAAAGAGGGCACTCTGCTGTTTGAAGTCTGGATAACAGCGCTCAGGAAGTGTCATGTGCTCTGCTTCGCTGGCGGCTGTCATAGCGAGCCTTAACTGTTTCAGGTACTGTTTTAACCAGCACTTGACCAGCCTGGCGGACATGCGTTTCAGGGGCAGGTAAGCTTTCATGCGACCTTGCGGAGCGTTTCGTCCCCCTCCCCCCACCCCCAGCCCGTTTCGCACCGGCTGTCAGGGGCGGAGTAACCGAGGCCCGGTGCCTCACGTCCCAGATTCCATGGAAGTTCGCAGCGACGCAGTAGTGCCGTCCCGAGCACCTGTGTTCGCTGCAGCGATTACAGTGCAGGGACGGGGCCGCTGTAGGAAGCGGGCACTGAAGCCGTGCATGATCGTGGCACTTTCTTTGCCACCACTGGATGTCACGGCACAAGCATTGTGCCACTCTTGCTTCTAAATGAAACATTCATCTTTTAGGGGGCGAACTATGTTTCTGATGAGAACGCAGTATAAATACAACAAATATTTTCAAACATGCAATCAGAACATTGCAGTTGGCACCTTTTCCTAGTCAAACAAAGCAATGTGTATCATAAAACTGTGAACTTCCTGTGGTTGTGAATTACCATGCACGCAGAACACTTGTGGCTGCGCACCATATTTTCAAAAAACGGCGAGAACTAACAAATTAATCGAGAAGTGTCAGCGCTGATGACGTTTCCTCAGAAGCAGAAAATGGCAAAGAGGAGCCCTGTCTATGCAATGATGTTAACGTCAGTGCGAGTCTGCATGACTTAGCAAAACAGGGATTTTCGAAATTTCGCTTAAAATTTAAGAGGCTATTCCAAGGACAAGCCGTGTCTTATAACAGATACTGTCTGTCTTAAAACCGGAACCATTTTAAAACACACATTAGATAATCAAAAGGGTCTGAGGTGATAAATGTCTTCCATATTGAAAACATTAAAGATAATACAAACTTATGCGTTATGCCCCCCAAAAGAAAATAAGACATGTGGAATTTTATAATAATAAAATTAAGCCTTAAAAGACCTCGTGAATTCAGTCTCTCTGCTTGGCCGCTGGATCCAATTTTCGGACCTCGTGGGGAGTTTGTCCAGCAGGTGGGGATGTTGAGTGTTGTTTCAGAGTCACTCCATTTTAGCTGGCATCTTTAAAGCTAATATAATATAACAATGTCCTGCCTGTCTACATCTGAATCCTTTATATCTAAACATTACCTGTCAGGTAAGAGATTGAATTTGTAGATCTCATTTCCTATTGGGGGTTCAGTATGTTATACAAGGTTAGGCAGAAAAAAAACTGCCATTCAAGGGGGATCAATATATATTTTTTCATTCTACCAGGTTTTGCTGTAGCATCCCAGTGCAATGCAATTATACCAGCTGGTGAAAGAGCAAATCCAGAGTATTTCTGAGTTGAAGCCAAAGACTGTACTGTTTCTGTCTCAGTGTCAGACAGGGACTAAAGACTCTTCTTTTGATTTATTGCCTGCTGACACAATAAATAAGACATGTCCCTAATTATGGGCATGCCTAGGTTTGCATAAATTAGGGTTCGTCTAAGCATCTGTGGCTTCATAGGGGGCCTGGGGTCCCCCCCTCCTCCGTATTGTTATTGCAGACGAAGGAATTAATGGGTATGCAATGTTAGCCCCCCTGTCTGCCCAATTTTCCTGCCTGACCCGAAAGCATAATATTTCCCCAGTGCATGAAATCCCAAATGCACCTTATCAAGGGTAGTTCCACTCTCCCTTGTCTGTGTTAACAGTGTCCACTCAGCATCAGGAAGCAAAGAAAAACATAAAATATTGATTTATGCAATTTATACATAAATATTTTATTACAGCACAATTTATACACATTCATTAAAAAACCAAGTGTGTAGCTGGGAGCCATTAGACAGGCCGCTTAAGCGTGGGACCATTCTTACAGTGTGACAGCATTCGTCATGGGTGATCGGGCCACCGGTTGCTGTGTCTGTGCTCTGTGGATTAGTCACCACGGGCTAGTCTCACGGAAGGGCTTGTTTCCCAGAATGTTCATGTAATGCGGTGGGCATGCGTGTTTCTGCGTTTGCGAAGAACTGATGATTAGTGTGCACGACTGTACGCTCGATCGTTGGGGTTTTCTGAAGGTCAGGTTTTGCTGGGCCCAACTTGCCACCGTCTTGCACAAGGCTGAGCTTGGAGCGGGGCTGTCAGAGAATCGTCTGCTGGGTCACCCGCCCTCGCTGTGGCAACTTACTTCGTACACGCTCAGACGTCAGGCGCGAGCGATCCGCTAATTGCCGCCAGTCCTTCTTCTGTTCCGGCTGCTGAGTCAGACCGTGCCGTTTGTCGCTGGCAGCTGAGACGCAGGGCAGATGGGAAACTCTAGAAGAGGTGTGCTTTCACAATGCAAGGATTCTACTTTACTTAGGGTGCCTTCCAAAAAAACCTCACCTGTTAGATCACAGAAAAAACCTTCACTGTAAAGAGCATGCTAAACCTGTTCAATTATACACTTCGTTGAAATAAAGTACCTCTCTCAGCAGAGGGTGGTAGCTCTTATCAGCTATGCTACCTACTGTCTTTTCTTTAACATGGAACAATGCTGATCCGGACAGAACAATGTGTGGATGAACCTCCTCACTGTGTGAGGTTTCTCTGTTTGCTCCTAGTGCTCAGGCCTCTGCTACACCTTTGAGCTTCTCTTTACCTGTGTAATGTTCTGAAGAGGTAGGTGAGAGAGGCGACGCCTAATGTGCTATATGGGAGGTTTATTCTACAACTAAACAGGGTTCCAAGGTATGAAATAACAAACAAAAATCTACAGAGGCAAGCACAAACACCACAGCGAATACAAAAGCTAACACATTACAAGTACAACAACCAGCATGGAACTATAACAAGAAGGGAGTATATGAAGGAACACTAAACAGGACTAATGAGACAGGGCTAGAGAGCACTAACGAGGCGAGAATCAGCAGGAAAGAACAGGAGGAAGGGCGACATCTGGTGGATAGAAGGAGCTTGACAAGCAGGGCATGACAACCTGAGAGTGACCAAGCAGATGAAGGTGCACAGCAAGAGGTAAGATTCCTGTCTGCAGCCCTAGCTGCAGGTGTGCTTACCATGGAATGCATCTTAAGTCACATTTTAGCTGGACTACTGTGCATATCTGTATAGTTCCTCACGGTGCATTCTCTGGGAGTATGGCAGAGAATATATGTAAGACAGAACTCTGCACACCCCTTTTCCTCATTACCCTTTTTTACATTGTAATTATTGGTTCTGTTGGTTCTAACACTTTCAGACTCTGGACCTCAGCTCTGTTCTTGATTATACAATGTCTCGAGTTATACTTTTAAAACTCAGTTTGTTTTGTGATAGTTCAAATTCAAATTTTACTTGTCACACACACCATTCACAGTACAACATGCAGTGAAATGTCATGCAGTTACTGTCCGTGACATAAAAGTAGAATTTACATAAACCAGAATTTATTATGAAATAGGTAGGAAAGTGAGCTATAAATACACATAGAAAAAGTACAAAGTAGATACTATTACCTAGTACGAGTACCTTACTAACACTAAAAATAAAAATACCTTAAAAATACGGAATAAGAGATATATAAGATTGTTTAGCAGCAGCAAGATATGCAGTTGAATGTGCAATAGACAACTTTAACAGGAAGGTAAGGGCTGTGGAGGTATTTTATAATGAGGGTCATTCTCAAGGCCTCTTTAGATTTAAAGTGAAACCCATTACATGTTGTATTTGCCTTTCATGTGCATATCTAGAGATCCTCATAATCACCCTACTTGCTTCTAACCAATCACTGTTTTCCGTTAGTCTCCTGCACTTTGTTCTGTGATGGTAGTGGTGGTGGGTGTGTGGGGACAGAATGTACAAAAAAACCAGCAGTAAACAGAGAGGCCACCTTCTGGCTACCTTCACATATACCTGTCAGGTGCTTAAATAGTTAACCTCGTGGCCCAGGTCAGTGAGGTGGTACTTCCAAATGAATCATAAATTCCAGGAGGACTGCTGAAACGAACCCATCGATCTGCACTATTGTCATGGAGGAAGGGTGAGTCTACCCGGGTTGTAAAATCTCTGGATTCCTCTTGCAGGCATCCCCCTCCTCCATCTAACAGCTAAACCATACCGACAGTTAGGGCTCCCTTGCCAGAAGTATGAATCTCAACAAACTAATTGAACATCACATCAAGACAGCAGGAATTAGAATTCAACGTTAAAGTGAAATGAGTGTCAAAACTCAAGAAGCACTTTGGGAAGACGGAAAGGCTCAGCGACTGGAGGACGGCGGCTCCTCACCTCTTGCGGGATTAAGATCCCATATTAATAAATCTCCTCTCACAGGTTTCACACTGTTAAAATACAAGTTCAGAACTTAATTGCTCTGGTATTGCCTTTTATGTGTTTTCAACTTTATGGCATTAGCTTCAAATCATTAAAAAAAAAGTACCGGAAAATGAGGATCAAACACCTTTTTTTTTCCCCATAAATGATATTTTAAGACATTAAGCTCATATTTGTGTAGATAATGCAACCACCTCTCTGCTGGTTGATGGCTTTCCACAGCTTCCCCCTCAGTTAGTTTTTGGAGGAATTAGACTTCAGAGTCCCCTGTGGGAGGGGTTACTCCCCGCTGTCAGTCAGGTTTAACCCAATGGCGACCAGGAGCCGATGTTTAAGGCAGATGATGATTGGCGGAGTGCCGTGTTCTAACCCGCTATGTGTTCTGAAGCTGCAGTTCCCCTATCACCACCCTCAGCAGACTCGACTCAGAGGTACCTGTGGCGCCTCAACATGACCACTGTGTCTATTTGAGGACCTAAGTGTGGAAGAGGCAAGGCAGAGCTTTATGCAGTGACACCCACTTCTGCTTTTGGCACCCCCCGCCCCCATAACTCATCCAGCCAGCCATCCCCAGGTGCCAAGCAACCAGCTGGCTGGCCAAGATGGCCACATGGGCGCTGACTGTGGCGCAGACCTCTCTGGACTGCTGTCCCTCCTAATCCCAGTGCCAAGATGAGCTTCTATTGAAGCACGATGGAAGCAGCCAATCGTTTGTCGCACGGATTTTTGTTTTTGAGCCTCTGTTAGCAGGCAGCGTGAGACTTTCTCGTTTTGTAATCATAAGCATTCCAGACGCTGTCCCATCAGCACTATGACTCAAAGGCTGCAAATTGCTGATCCACAGTAATAGAGGCTGGAATTATTTAGCAGCCCTTATTCTGTGAAATGTCATTTGTTAAAAAAGAGAACTGGGGGGGGGGGGGGGTTTGGGGTGTTTGTGTGTGCGTGCACGTGTATGTGTGTGTGTGTGTGTGTGTGGCTGTATAAAGGGGGATTGGGGGATAATTATGAGAAGTAGCATTGTCTTTATTGCTCTGTGATATTCATTTCCCAATTTAGCCCATTTAAGGGAGGATGTTTCAGTTCCCCTAAAAAAAGCCTTCATAAGTGACGAGATATTCCAAGCTTCCGCGAATTGCTCAGCGCTAAACTGATCTGAGGTGTGCTCACAGCTGTCTCTAGCATGCAACGCACCTACCTCATGACGAGGCGAAGGGATGGTGCTCACCTCAGATGGAGCCCAGGGTTTGTGACAGCGCTGTGCGGCGCCCCGGGACTCGCCTGGAACCGCTACCACCTGCCGGTGGAGATCCAGCATCAAGGCGCCGCCATCAGCCTCCTTTGTTAATGGTGTGTCAGAGCCACAGGCGAGGAGCCGTGAAAACTCCTGCCGAAACACGCGAAGGCGGGAGGGACAGTGGGCTGGGCGCCCCTCAATCAAAGTGACTCGACGTAGAGTACAGCCAGCCGTCGTATTCGGTGGTCAACAGAATTACGCTGCAAACGTGGGCGACGCGCGGTGCAGTTGTTAAGCTGTCAGGGGAGGTGGACACCAGCTAAAAGGAAGTTTGAGTTCTACAAGCAGAGCAGAGCAGTCCTGTTGTGTCTTTCATCTTTCATCAAAAAACTTCACCTCTGTTACTGGTTTAAAAAATTCAACTGTACATGCGAGTGACATTTTTCAGTTAAAAAAAAAAGCAACCGACAGTAAAAGTGGCAAGAGGAGATGTCACAAATGAAGTAATAGCTGAGGATAAGCATGTTAGTCAGGCTGAATTCCTTAGTCTTGCAGTATTGCTCCAGTTTATGAGACAGAAATCAGGCTGAAAAGGCCTCTTTGTGCATCTTATGGGAATACTTAAGTTGAGCAGTACAAAACACTTGTTCACCTGAACTGAAATGTCTTTTAAAAAACTGCTATTATTTGTGTCTTTGGCAAAAGAACAGGAAAGTGAGCTTCTTCCGTAATATGTGGCATTTGTCAGTTATCTGTCTGTATTGTGTGTGTGTGTCTGTATGTTGTGTGTGTTTCTAATGGTGCTGCCCATGTCTTTCTGATAGACATAATATATCCATGTAGCTGACAGCTTTCTTAGCCAAGCATGGACAGTCAGGGGCACCAAACTGTTGTTTTTTAACCCCCAAATTCAGTTTTAGCTTTCGACTGCATTTGACAGCTAATGAGGCCTTAGCTTCTGTACCAAATCTTTTTTTTTTTTTTTTTAACAGGATGAGTACAGTGCCTGTAAAGAGCAAGGACAGGAGCAGCACTTTTGAAACCCTTCACACAACAGTAATTAATTTAATTAGGCTGTTGCTGGAAATGAAAATCAGTAACCTTCAGGCCTTCCAGGATCACATGATGAACCAGGATGTTTCCTGATTAACAGTGATCGCTGAAGGAAGTACATACTGCCATTGAATTTATTAAAGGGCTTGAAATGTTTTTCTTAGTGACAAAAGAAGTACACATACGTTATTGCACTCTTTTAGACACTCTTATCAAATGGCAAATTTTAAAATTGATACAAAGTCTAACATATATATGTATTTTTCAGGTGAATTGCCCACTCTGTTTCCCATCATGTTATGTTTTTTAATGTCTTAATTTATATCTGTAGGTTGAATATAGCGCTATATAAAAGCAACATTGGACAAAATTTTGCACTGTTAAGCCTCATATATGCTGATTATGTATCTTTGTTATATAAACTGGTAATTATACTTACCTGTGCACATTTATAAAGGAAGGAATGTAACAAAAATATTTGAATAAAGGCACTAGACATCAAGACCTTCATAGCATTTGACTTCCCTAGAAATGTCATATAAACGAAAGACATTCCGCTCTTACTGAACACAGAAAAAGAGAAGTAAAATCGAAAATTATTACGGGAGAATTTATTTACCTTCTAATGGCCCACTGCTGTACCTCCGGAAAGTAAGAAATTTTCAGGATAGGACAAACTTCAGCTAATGTTTCAGAAGTTGGCAGCCTGCCGTGAGACAAGCCACCTTTCAGCTTGTGGGGAAGGTGCCTCAGTAACGGCCTCTGTGAGGCAGAATGATGGAATGGAGGCAAGAATTGAGGACTCAGTGCAGAGAAAGGGAACAAGAGATCGGACACATCTCTTCGGCCTGCTGTCGCTCTGTCCTGAGGGAACGTTGTTTCATTTCACTGTCTACTGTACCAATTGTAAACAGCTGAAATGACAATAAAAACCACATCCTATCCTATCCTATCCTCTTCTACATGGGCATGACTGAGACAGACAGCACATCTCCTAGGTTACAGCCCCTTCATCGTCATAATGACGATAACGGAAAAAGATGCTGGTTTGCATAGAAAGGACAGCAGGTAGTGTGGGGCTGACGTGGACCCAGTTAGCAGATTACCCAGTGAGTAGGTAATGGGGAGCAGCAGAAGGACAGCTCAAAAGTAGTTTTTAAACACATGTATGGATAAAGCTGAAGGCGAGAGTCTCCTTCACTCTGGACATATGACTGTATTATGTCTCTCTGAAACCTTCATTGTTTATTACCATTATTACACTGTTTATCGGACAGTTTTTATTACACAAAGTGACAGTTTTATCCATTGATGCTGCTGCCCATCCACAGGAACTGTTCAGGTTAAGGATCCTGTTCTTGGGTGTTGCAGCAGAAGCCCTCGAGGGATTTCAGCTGCCATCCTTCAGCCCACAGCTCCGTGTCCTTACCTGCCACGCTACCTGCTGACCTGAAATAAATTACATGCGTAGGTGTGTAACCCAAGCAGTTTTCCCACATCTGTCACTAATTATGGTTATTGCCTCAAGTCACAGCCAAGCTGGTTCACAGGGCTCTACAGAAGCCATCAGGGTGGCTCGTGCCATCTGATCTCCAACACATTTTCTTTGGGGGGGTCAAAAACACAGGATGCTCAAGCAGCCAAAGCTTGTGACTGCAATGCAGCTGCAAATGAATGGAGAACCAATGATCTAAAGCAGCTCCTCTGTGCCTGAATCCTCCTGGCACGACATAAAGGCAATGAAGTGCAAAGACCAGCTCTGTGGAGACTACTGTAAAACTGTCTAACTAATTAGGATATTCTTTAATTACACCTTCCTGTTGAACAGAAATGCCATGCTGGTATTTTGACGTAACTATCTAAATATTGCAGGAGCCTTAAAATGTTAAACTATTTTGTTCATTCATATTAAATATATGCTTGCTAAATTGCTCTCTGTACTACCATACCCATTTGTGAATCAATACTTCTGGCTCCAAGAAAATATATACTATTTCGTGGCTATCAGCTCCGGCTGAAAACTATTTACGTTTTAAGCAATGTAAAGCCAAAGGTATTTAGTTCAGGGGTCTGCAGCCTTCGCTATCAAAACAGCCCAAAAGAGCCATTTTTGGTCCCTCTCCCATTACAGGGAATGTTACTCCAGAGGGGTGGACGAGCCTTGTGCGGCTCCAGAGCTGTGGGTTGCCGACCCCTGAGTTAAACCAGACTTGTGTCCCGCAGAAAATTTATGGATATTCTGACCTGTACTGGCATTTATATCAGTCACAGTTGTTATACCAACTGTGTAACTGGGAGTCAGAAAGTGGCCACATGGGAGAAGTCAGACGTTTTTTT
>JABJVR010000106.1:2788742-2816663 GCA_025773905.1 Chitala chitala | reverse complement strand
GAGGGACAGAGCGAGAGAGAGAGAAAGAGAGAGAGGGACAGAGCGAGAGAGAGAGAGGGACAGAGCGAGAGAGAGAGAAAGAGAGAGAGGGACAGAGCGAGAGAGAGAGAGGGACAGAGCGAGAGAGAGAGAAAGAGAGAGAGGGACAGAGCGAGAGAGAGAGAGGGACAGAGCGAGAGAGAGAGGGGGACAGAGCGAGAGAGAGAGATTGTGATCCTGCTTTTAATGCAGGCTGAGATGCCCACACATCTTCACACTGACTTCTCCCAGTTAACCTAACAGGTACTGAACACACTGAACACACGTGAAACCACAACGGTGTGCAGCCAGTTTGCAGAATCCCATTGTATAATGATGCACTCAGTGCACAGAGACCTGGGCTTTAGTGGTAAGGGGGGCAGCTTTTGTCTTGTGTACAGTTACCACTTCCATTTATAATTTAAGCTCAGTTCAAACAGAGGCCCCGGTACCATTAACACGTACAGTATATACTGAATTCTCAGGAGCCTGTCCTTACCCATTGTATTACAGTTAAATAAAAATACACTGCAAAGGGGGCTCATGAATCTGCATGCAACACCACCAGTAAGCAATTAGTCTCACAAGGTGGATCGCTTTCACTAATAAAGAGTTATCCAAGGCGCATCACATCAGCACAATACCGGTTAATAGACCCGTTATGTTGCAAGCGTGTGACTTCCACAATATGAATAGTTATGGCATGGTCCTAATAAAACATTTCTCAGACATTGTGTTCAGCACGTTAACTGCTTTAATTAAACTTAAACTAACATATTGCGCAGTTTATAGCATATTGCAGTGTAGTGTCTATTCTCTGCTACTCTGTCATCCACTTTTATAGTGCACTGTATGGCAGTAACACTAATTCCACAGACTCACATCCACACACACGCGCACACAGACACACTCGTGTGTTTATGCCACTGACAGGCATTGGTGGTGAAACATTCCACTCTTTAGTGCATACAGTTTAACACAGAGGACTAACACCAAACAAATATAAGGACGTTTCATACATTTGGACCAGTAGTTGTTCATGTGTGGCTTATTCAATATACAGCCAAATGCTACACATTACCACAGCATCCTTCAGAGTCTACAGGAGCCCACCAATCAGCTTTGTTTTGTGCAGAAACACAGAGGTGTACTCCCACTCTCTGTACACATTTTATTCCAATATTACACACATAAAAAACAATCATCTTACCGCGACCTTCTCGTGACCTTAGAGAGGAGCACAATCTCTATCTCGTGGCTGGGAAACTGCTTGGTGACACTCTGCTGAATTGCCATACTTTGGCTTTGAAAGCGTCTCCTCCCAGAGAAGTGCGCCCAAGCACCGGGCACAAATCACTGCGTCCATAACCAGGAAACAGCTTGCAGGAATCCCGTAAACATCAGGGGTGAGAGCACATATTACAGCGCCATTCCGGGAGGCCCCATTCCGGTCTGTCTCTTTCTGAGCAGATCTCGCATGCCAGTTTGTCTTTATTCCTGTAAATATCACCCTTGCTCGTGAAATCAAATAAGATGCCACAGGGATTTTTTTACATGTTATTGTAACGTGTCTTCTATTTTACATTTGTAGGTCAGCTTATTTGCTGAAAACAAATCCTTTGCTATCTGTAATATGCTATAACAGTGTGCAGTACAGACTGTTGTAATATTAACTAAACAAACATTTGGTAAAACAAGTTGGCACGACAGGTAATGCTGCGGTCCTCATATTCACTGCGGTAATTGCATGGAGTCGATGCGTCCTCCACGCGTTCTCATGCGCTCTCTCGGCATACTCAGGGTTACCTGCCGGCACAGTGACGGCGTCTGAATGGGCGGCTCCAAGCTGCCCCTAGCAGGTCTCTGTGAGAAGGTGTGTGCTCCCCATCTTGTTGTACGCTCTGTAGCATAGCCTCAGGTCTACTGTGACATTGACTGGAAAAAAGCAGTTAGTGAAAGTAGATTTCAGAAAGGAGTATGAGTGATGGCAAGCAGAAATAGTATTGGGCTTCTTTAATGTTTACTAACATTCAGGTAGAGTCATCTATATATATATATATATATATATTCCAACACATGCACAAACAGTACATATAACATATTGTGCATTCATATTAAATATATAAAATCCTACATATTAAATATACAAGATCAAACAGTGACAGATTTAATACATAAAAACTGACTCAAACCTCTGGTTAATCCCTGCTTGGCATCTCATCTTACATTATTTTATAACTGTCACCTTACTGTCAGGGTTATAGGTGAACCTTTTATTAAGGAGAAAGTTTAAGCAGGACTGAGGTTCACATTTAACATCATGCAGAAATCAATACTCTAATATCTCACAAGGTCCAGAGGATTTTTGACAAGACGTTCTGTCTGGGAAATGATCCATCGTGGTAAGCACACACACCAGATTCCCTGAGGTATCATTTCTGCTCTCCCCTAGGTTTTGCCAACGGCAAGAGGATGGGGGTCCATGCAAATTGCTCTCAAAAATCTGGTTACCCTGTCGGTTTTCAGTTGTACTCACATGATGTTGACACATGGCGTGATAGACAGTATTGCACGCTCTCACTGCAAGGTCTGTTCCTAATGTAGTGCTCGATTAGCACAAAAACGGCATGGCAGTGTTTATTTATCAACAATTCGCCACACTACCAACCTTATAAAATAAATTCTCTTTCATTGAAGACTGCAGGAGGAAGACCAGGATGGTAGCTCAGAGCGAGTATAGTGCTGTTGCCTCACACCTCCACTGTTTCATTATGCCGTCAGGGTTTACACAACTCCAATGGATGTGGCCTCAGGAGGACAGTCGATTTTCAAACTGGTTTAAGCAAAACCCACTTTTTATTAGGAATGAGGAGGTGTCCCCCATGATTAGTTCAATTTGGTGTTTCTGTTCTTTGAATCACCAGGAACACTGCATGTCAATCAACAGTCAGCACATGGAAAGACTCATACAGTTGTACTCTAGAAGGGGAGGAGACAGTCACTGCTGAAGTTGTAGGGTAGTCTGTGTTCTTATCAGTAGGTTTATGTGCTACACAAATGCTCCCATCTCCAACCAACCCCAAAGGTAAATTTCCAAAATTCCTCAAAGCACTCAGAGTGTAGAGCATGTATGTTCACAAAACTGTGTGTGTAGAGGTTGCGTGTTCTCCCTGTGCATGTATGGATTTACAGTGTAAATTCAGGTGTTCTAGTTTTTTCCTATGGTCCGAAGACATACAGGTCAAGTGAGCTGGAAACGTCGGTGGGCCCAGAGAAAGGTTGGAACTCTGTCCAAGGTAAGCAGTGGGAAAATTTATTATAGAACATTAGGGTTAGTTTTTGTTAGCATAATAATAAACAGCCAGGTACAATGCAAAGCTACAACCTTTTAACATTTCTAAACAAAAGCGATGACTTTATACATACTATACAGTTGAAAGATACAGCCAAAATAAATAATCCTAAAATAGGTTAGAATAAATAATTGCATGTAAAAATAATTTCAACTAAAGCTTAAACTTGCGAAAGTGATAATTATAGGAAATGTCTGTATTTCGGGATTTCGGAGGTCTGAACCAAAGCATGACATTTTGTTGATGGTAACAGCTGTGTTGAGGATCAGAGCACCTGTCACTTCCTGCAAGGACACCAGTGTTCCACTGTGACACAACAGCCACAAAACTCCTGCTCTGTCAGTCTGAGTATGTCAGGGAAGGGGGGGTTCACATGCCTCCCCCATGATTCTCCTGCTGTGGTTTAATTAATAATTTTTTTTTTAAGTATGTCATAAATCCCAGAGGGACATTACATCTCTGCCTTTGGCCCATCCCCTTGGGAGGGGGGAGCAGTGGACAGCCAGCCATTTGTGTTGCCCGGGGAGCTAGCATTTGAGTGTTTTGCTAAAGGACACACTACACTCTGCTGGGACTCAAACCACAAGACTTCTGCATTCCAACCTGATGGAACCCATTGAACCAAAATATGTCCGCCACCTTTACACTCAGGTCTTAATAAAAGTGTATTGCACAACCATATTTCATAACCAAAACGAGTTAATTGTAAACTCATAGTGACCATGTAGCCGTTAATCATTAGTCTTTCAAAAGAAGAATTACGGAAAACTGTTTAATTCAGGCGCATTTTGTTTAGAAAAAGCATATCTACAGATATTGAGGACATGCAACCCATTCTGATTCCAATACAAGCATCACAGACTAATGTAATGGTTTAGTTATAATCTGCAAATTCTCTCTAGTTTAACTTTTTCACTATGAGCACGTGTGTACACTGAAATAGGGGTTTCTGTCTCGCGAGAATTTGGAGATGCATATAATGAAGGCAAAGGCATTGGCTGTCTTGTGCCTTCCATATAAAAATTATCTCAGATATCTACAGTGGCAAATAGAGGTCAGCAGCTTGACATGCTACCATTTTCACAATGAAAGACCATTAAACATGGCTGTCCATTGTACTTCAGAGAAACATTTTCAGTTGTTAAAAAAGAAAAGTAAAGAAAAAACTGACAAACGTGTAATTCTGATTGGGTGGCACAGAATTTTATGCTGTTTCATGTGATTCCAGTTGACAAGCACAGATCTCTGTTATAAATTCTTTTGATCTCAAAGATTCACATTATCACTCTGGCCAAGAAAAATGTAAGGAAAAGATTAATATTTAGGATTCTGGTTTTGATCTGAACATTTCCCGTAAACTCACACTTCTTGAAATTGCTAATGTCAACACTTCAGTTTCTTCCAAAAGCTGATTTGCTGAATTTTTGATAATGTAAACTGTCACGGTGAGTCACAGGTACATTCAGGTTACACGGAAGGTGTGAATATGGGGGATACAATACAACAGTGCTGATGCAGTGTCGAGTTTACAACTGCTGCAATTGTTTACTCTTTACCAGTGTTAAATACTTGATTATGATTGGCTAGCAAACGTTTCGGTGGGGGGTGGGGCTTATTTTCATTTAACCACACTGCTTGG
Source organism: Chitala chitala (assembly GCA_025773905.1). NCBI lineage: Eukaryota > Metazoa > Chordata > Actinopteri > Osteoglossiformes > Notopteridae > Chitala > Chitala chitala. The sequence continues at coordinate 2,811,653 of JABJVR010000106.1, read as the reverse complement.
AGGAGGCTTCTGCTCAAGGCCACTCACACTTCAGTATTATTATACCTTCCTCCTCCACTCATCCTACAGTGCGGCAATTGCTCCTAGCAATCTATCAAAGCAGAGTTACAGCACAATGAAATGCCAGCGACTGAATAGGTAGTCATACAAAACTGAAAATGCCCATTGTTTGGTCGGGCGTTTTCAGTGTCGCATATCACAATTAATGGAGGAGTGCAGATCATTTTCCACAAATCGTAAAGCACTGCAGGTGACAAGATTATGATATTAATTTGGAGTGGCAGACCTTCTAGATAGTTAGCTAGTAAGCTAGGCAGCTAGTAAGCAATATGGATATAAATTGCTAAATTAACTTATTTGTTGATATTGTCTGCAATGTTCAACTCTAATTTGAAATGAATCCATTAACATGGGTTTTTTAATGACAAAAACATTGTGTTTTTATGACATTCATGTTTTCAGCCATTTAAAATGCCTAATATGGCACAGCTGTGCCATCCAATTCCAGACAACAAAGGAAGCAGTACAGGGTATACCCTAGACAGGGTATCAGGCCATCACGGGGCATTCACACCCCATGGGCAATTAGAGTCACAAGATCTCCCAAAATGCATGCCTGTTCACTGTGGGAGGGAACCAGGGTGCCTGGTGTGAATCCACATGTGTGTGAGGAGAACTTGCAAACTCAACACACACAGTGCTGAGGACCAGAACACACAGCCCTGGAGGTGTGAGGCAATAGTGCCAGCCACTGAGCCACCATGCTGTCTACTTTTAACATTGTTATTCTGTAAAATATTTTAAAATGCATTGTAGCTTTTACCATTTAAAAAGGTTTTACGTTTTAAAATAATACATTATAATGCATTCTACCTTCAATCGTGTCATTTTGAGTGAGTTAAATATTTATCAAGGCATGGAAGGTATGGCAACACCCAAAATGTGAAAACAAACGTTTACAGTTTTCTGCAGAAAGACTTCATCGTGGTATTGGTTTCTGACACAGGCAGTGCCCAGAGGTATCAAGTGCTCCCTGTAAATTAAAAGGTGAGTCATATCAGATCGTAAAGTTTAATCCAAATTTCATTCCAATATTTATGCAGTGTGCTGATATCCATCTGGAAACGTGAAGAAAAATATCCAGTTTAATCTTTCAATTGATCAGAATATAATTTTGCACAAAAATACAAACCTGTACACAGCAATATTTAACAAAAGCTTTATTGAGGCAACATTTTAATGAATTTCAACATACTTTTTTATATGAAACATTGCAAAAAGATTTACCCACTATTAAACTCTGTTATCAGTTTTATACAATACATAATGTACTGATAAGTATCTACATGTACTAAGGGCTTCAGGTTGAAATCCAGTTTAGAAGCTGGCACTTCAGCAGGAATGACCTCACCTGGAATATTTCCTCTTGTTTTTTTTCCCCTCTATTGTACTCCACGTGAGAAAAGCAGATTCATTGGGAATTATGCAAATATTAATGAATTCATTTCTGTATGCAGGTACACAGAATTGGGAGCCTGTCAGCTAAAACGCATTCACACTGCATCGGCCCATTGTGAGCTGTAACGTTGGGGTTACTCTGCTCGACCATGCCCGGTCTTATCAACAACTTCTAAAGGATTTTCTGCTGCTGCACCTTGAAACCTGATTAATTGGCTTGTCAGCAAAGTATTTTTATCCCGTTCCCCAGTCGGATACGGATTCACAGTCCTTCCCATTGTCCTCTGGTGTCCTACAGAGTGCTGTGCGACGGCCGCAGCCGGGGGCCCTGCCTGGTGCAGGACACAGTGCCCCATTGCTGCAGGTCCACATGCCCTCTAAACACGCACCCCCCACCCTCCCCAACTCCCAGCCTGGACTGCTTTGAGAAATGCACACGACGTGCATTTTGAGTGTGCGTGAGTCAGAGAATAAAAGAAATCCTATGAGCTTTGCTGCTTATTAACAAAACACAATTGCAATGCTGTTCTGCTGCAGCTTTTCTGCCCCATTTTAAAGGCGTTTGTCATATTTTGTGTGTCACACACCCATTGTGGATTGGTAGCTTTTAACCATTCCGCTTTTATTCCTGAAACATGAAACGGTGATTTAATAATCATTTAATTCTGCAGTTACACCTCTGTGCCATATCTACAGTGATCTAACACCTTGTCTCAGTTGGCCAGTAGGTTATATTTCCAGAGGAAAAAACTGGGTTAAGAGAGAGCGCAGTGTTCTGGCAAATGGCAGTTATCCTCCGAGAACCCATTAAATTCTGCAGACATCCCATAATTGATCTTGTTACATTTGCATTTAGCCACAGGTCTTTTTTGCCTGTGCTTAAAGCTGTTAAAAGACTGATTCACGAGTGTTGAAAAGCGCGCAGGCAAAGCCAGGAGTGGCGGTGTGAGCTTCTTCAGGTACGGTACCACGTTTGTCAATGGTGAGCTGACAGTCAGCACGATGCCAGCTGTGCCCAGCTCTGACTCTGTGGAAACAACTGAACATCGATTTCGGGGGGGGGGGGGGGTGAGGTTGGGGTTACAGACAGCGGCAAGGAAACAGGAGTGATGCTGTACCTCCTTCAGCATGGCCTGCTAAAAAGACATGTTCAATACCCATTTCAGGATTGCTTACAACCAAGGCTGTCACTCAAACAGGGTCCATGACCACAGTTTCAAAGCGATATCTTATCTGTGATAGGCCATAATGTTTTGCCTGAGCATCATCTAATGCAATAAATGTTAATCCCTAATTTCTGCCTAAATACCTCCAAGTGATGGCATGCATGAAGACGTGATGTCTATCTATACATGTGCCTGAGAAGCAGAGTATAAACTGGGGTATACACATCCAACCAAGGCTAGAGGTTCTCAGTCTATCTGCACTGTAAAAGTACAACTCCAACAAGACAAACATCTCATTCAGTCAATATTGGAACAGTATTTAAAATAAGCATTATTTAATAATAGAAACTGGTTGATACACATCTGAAGCGGTGAACTCTACCCCTTGCCTGGATTTTGCACTTGATTGTTAATGGAAAAGTCTTGTTTTTATGGGCGTGATCTTGACACAGCCACAAGTGTTAAATACTAACTGCTGGATGCTAATCACAGAAATACAAAAGGCAGCCAGTGCCCACAACTTGGACGTAAGTCTGAATCAATCGCTTTGCTTCGCTGACAGGGCACTCATAGTGCGTGCGCACGGATGCGTGCGAGCGCACGTGGGAGGGTGACTGAATGTGCTTTTCTATTTACGGTTCGTCCAGGGAAGACTGGAGGAAAAACGCGTTGCTATGCTGGCGTTACTGGGCCCCAGTATCCCGCGTGAGCGATCAACACTACACCAGTCAAGTCTGTAAGAAGCATCTATGGCGACCCACAGGAGCGGACGCAAGACAGCTGTCACTGTAGTTACTCCTTTTTCCACAACAAAGACAAGCCAGGCTGCATGCGTGGCAAGGCAGAGGAACATCTGAGGGCCAGGGGTCAAATGTCATCCATAACGATGCTGTTAGGGTTGAGGACAAAACGTGTTGTTTCAAAAGCACAAGATACTACTTACAACTTCTTTACAATTTGCAGTTTCATTTTTAATTGATCTCAATTTGAAAAGAATGTACAGTTTTTTCATTATAAAATGTATATAGTTATAGATACTGTATACAGATGTTCTCAGTCACAGTGAATTAATCTGATGTGAAGAAAGGCAGGTGTTTTATTTATTTCAGTTTTTTGATACTGGTATTTTGCAACAGCAATTACTACCCACCCCTGTACACTGATGTGTCAGTCTTTGTTCTTCACAGTCAGCTTCAATCAAATAAAATAAAAGTACACAAGACATATTGCTCTTCATACATCAGTCATAAAACACACGATGGAGGTTATGTAGGTCAGCCCTGTGAAAACTGACATTCTACCACGATTCCCTCACCCATCAGCCTAAACAAATCATAGAACAGTCTAGCTATGAGGTTATTGTTTAAAAAACCAAAGTTTGCTTTATAGCAGAAAAAAAATTATTTGATATATGTCTCTCAAAGTCTAAAAGTTCCATTCATTTTGATATCTGAAAAAAGATATGAATAGTTTTAATGAAGAAATTACTCTCAAAATTTTAATGTGGAGCACTAACTAAAAAACTCACTTTTTCGTAAAAGCGAAACTCTCGAGATGTCACACCTGACACTTCACTAAAAACAGCCAGAAGTGTGTAGCACAACTTAAACCACACATTGTTCATTGTCCATTAGTTTGCACAGTATGATGACGCCACTCATTAGACAGTGCTGCCTGTAACGAGCGCATCCACGGCGAAGTCCATTCAAAGACAGATCCTAGTTAAAGCGGGAAAAAAGATGTGTGGAAAGATGAATTGGAGAGCGGTTTGGCAGGCAGCCAAGCAACTGTCCAAGAATTAATTTTGCATCTCTTGACAAATACACAAAAAGCTGCTGTCTGAGCAAGAGCACTTAAAAAAAATCCTGTGTTTTAGGTAAAGATTAATTACGTTGGATAAATAATTCATTGGTCACGAGCGCAGCTGTGCCATATTAGGCGTGACACCTTGTAGACGGTTAGGCATGGCTGGCCAGCAGTCCTCCACCGGCTGACACTGTGGGTATGTGTGGCCATATGTGGAAGTCAGCAGGTCACCCTCATGCCATTCATAACTGCAGATGTGGGAAATAAACCTGGACCCAGGAGTGGACTTCTATGACAACTGGTGTTTGCAAGTGCAGCGAGACCTTGACAAACGGTGATCATTCACACACATCAGAATGAATCTGGCTGTAACATCGTCTTAGATACTAAGACGAGTCCTAGATACTAAGTTCTTTCCACGGTCGCATATGGGTTAAACTTCCAGATGTGGCTCACACAACTAAAACTCCTTAATTTTTTTCTTTGGTAGCGTATATACAGAATAGTTTTTATGACATTTGGTCTGCTCTTTGTGCGAAGATTTTTAAACATATGCACGAAGTGGCGTGACTGCTAATGGAGTAAGAGAAGACATTTCCATTCACGGAGGTTCACTGACTGCACATTAAGGGCCAGATGAATGTCACTGTTATGTGGGACTGGTGGGGACTCCAGTGGCCCGTGGTGTGAGCTGCGCCCTTGTGCAGAGCTGCCCTTCAAGGTGAAGGAAGAGGGAGGCCGGGTCCCGTCCCTGTGGCTCGCTGTTTGAGGGGGCCCACTGCTGGGTTGGGGCGGGGAGATCTGCTCACATTGGCTCTCCTCAGTGTCAGCATCCTGCTCTCTGGGGAGGATGAGACCGTGCTCAGCTTTGCCAGTGTGTGCGATCCTCAGAGTAAAAATAGAAGGGAAGTGTAAAGAACAGGCCACGCTGCACAGCTGCCTCACACGCGTGTTTCTGTGCAGAGCCCACAGCTGGCTCACACGCGTGTTTCAGCGCAATAACCCACAGCTGTGCTGGGAAACGAACCACTGCCCTTTTTCATCTTCGGGCCTTCTGCGGTTCGTCCCATTTGTTTACCGTCTTACCTCAAACAAAATGGTCGGAGCAGCACAGAGCTCGTTTTTTTTTTTTGTACGATGTCATGCTGTTACTTTAATGAAATTTCAGTGAACATTTTATTTAAATTTAATTAAGCTGTTAGTGTCGTTTTGTTTGACAATTGTAGCCTATAATGAAATTCAATGGCACAGTTGGTAATTACAACATGTAACAGTAATAGTAATTGCAACATGTAATGTTGCACCAAATTATGGACTCCTAATAAGAAAGCCCACATCTGCACAAAGCCAGGAGACAGCGGTCCACAATATTTCGTTTGTGTAAAGACGATTGTATGATTCACAAGTTTTCACCTGCGCCATTACTACTCTAAAATCATATAAAGTAATAACAATGTATCTTAGAGTTATGAGAAAAACACCGCAGTGGGGGGATGGAGGGAAACAGCATCTGTGGCTCCACTGCTTGTGTTTCCCACTCAGTATACAGGCTCCAAAGCACAAGAAGTGACTTGGTGCAATAAGTAACTCCACCTAATAGGCGAATCAGGTACATTGCCAGTCTCTACTTATATAGTACGGCATTAGGTTGCTCTTCCTGACAGCAATAACATAGTTAATTAAAAACAAGTAGAGCAGGAACTTAGTGACAAGTTATTTTATCCTTTATTTTCTTTAATTTGTTTTTGTTTAAATTGAGGGTAAGGCATTAAATTCAAAATTGCAGAATGGTGTAGACAACCTATCCAGAACAAATTGTTAATCCAAGGTGACAGTTTCTCCCCTGATGTCCACAATGCATAATCAGAAACAGAATCATCCATTGGTAGGTTATGGGCTCCGAGGAGTGCCGTGTTCAGGGTGCCGCGGAGGGCGTCCCATCGAGAAGTGTGAGGGGAGGCCCAGGTGCTGCAGACCCCTGCCTGCTGCAGAAATGTGGGAGATATTTGTAGGGAAACGCTGGTGCTCTGAACACGTCACCTGAATGTGAGTTTGGGTGCTGTCTGCAGGGGAACAGACAATACTGAGAACGGATGGATGTGGAAGGAAGAGGCACTGATGGCTTGGATGAAATGTCAGTTCAGTGGCTGACAGTTAGGCTCCAACAATATAACCTCCATGCTACCAATATGCAACAAAAACCCATCTTCTTAACTGGGCATTAATACTTGTCTCCCAACAAATTAAAGGCACAGCACGAGTAAACATACATTCCTATGTTTAAATGAGGCATGAAAACTAGCACTAGCACTTGTACAAATCATTTCAGGGGAGACAAACACCTTAAAAGGCTAAAAATCACACATCCTACAGAAGACACAATCGACTAATGCCCTGACCTTCAGTTCTGTTGCAGGTACGGCTAAAGAACTTCTTGGAGAGCTAAATGCTAATCTACAATGCTGATAAGATAAATAGATTTTGATAATCAAGCTGTGGATTAATGGGTTCAATGAGCCATTTAATTAATCCAAAAAGAGACTGATGAGCTTAGTTGAAAATATGCTTATTTCCAACAGAGTGAAGTAGTGACCTCTGAGTCACACTGCTGCTTTGGGGAACGGCCACCTGGGACTTCTTTTTGTGGATGAAGATCGAACAGTGGAAAGCAGCGGTGGCGATCGCAGCACCACAACAAAGTAGGAGGCGGGCTCGATCTTGTACCCGTTGTTGTACCTTATGTTAAAGTCGGAGGAGGAGCTCTGCAGTTGAACTTTCAGTCACTGCAGTAAAACATCCTGCGTTTTATGCTCTGCCGCTTTCAATAGAAACATCAGATAAATAAGAAAATACGAAACATCTGCTTATAGGTCATTTTAATATTATCAGTCTGACGCTGTTCTTAAAAGGGAAATTTGGTGACTAATAAAGAGGATAGATGACTAGTGATCCAGAGCTGTGGATAAATGCTGTGTTGGTCCACTGCTGTAGGTATGTGGGATTTAAGATGTTCTCTTTGAATTGCATTTTCACTCCCAGTGAGTACCAAGGAACTCCTGTTCTCCTCCCATAATGCAAGGGGCTGCCATGCAGCCCAATTGACCAGTGATAACAGGCTGCAAGTGTGAGACCGCTCTTTGACAGACTGCCCTCTTTTCCAGAGCTTCAGTTCTGCCTTGCATGACAGGTCAGATACCACAAACTCCTGATGGATTAAAACAGTTGGAGACGCGACGTGTTAGTTTTGGCGACAGAACCACTTTCTTACATGACGACATTGAGTCCTCAATTGTTTTTCCCACAACCTGACAGAAACAGCATTTAGATGAAGGCTGAATATTCTAATGCATTTAAAACACCACCCCTGAAATTTGTGATTAGCTCATTTGCTGATTGCAATTGAGACAGCACACCGCAACCTTTATCACAAACCTGTCTAGAAATTTAATCTTGAGTTGCAATAGGCAGAAACTCAATACATTTTCAGCAAAATTAGGACATTTTAAAATTCAAATGACCTTTAAGCAGATTAATGCAAGCACGTCATTCTGAAGATTTAAATCCAAATCTGATCTCCAGAGGCACAGAACACACTAAATAACCATTTGATTTGAAAAAGTGAAACATCCATGTCAACTTTTTTTTCCCGGAGCTGTTTTTTGCCAATCTCCTTTCAGTAATAAGTTCAATTTCCAGCTAATGGAGAGTGCAGTTTTGATAAAGAAACAAGACCTTGTATCTACATTTCATACCAGACTTTATGCAAACACAATCACTGTTGTATAATGATAACTTCATGGGATGAACCTATTTAACGGTCATTACACAAAGAGCACTCATGAAGAACAATGCATATATTACTATTCAAATATCATGCATACTTAAGTCTATGTTCTTCGCTGCACTTCTATTCTCAATTGTCAGCGTTGCTGTTTCGGAAACATCCCTCACCGAACACCCTCATCCTTCCATCCACGTTACTCATTCCTAACACATCCCCATGTTCCATTAACTCCCAAAATATTCCCATTAATGTAACAGGAGGTGATCCCACTTATGAATGAAGCTTACACAAAGATTATGCACTTCTTCCCAGGAGCTCATTAACAGGAAGGTGCCAGTAAAAACAGAAACCACCGTAAAGCCTCAACCCTCCCTGCACAGCCAGCCCCCCCTCAATCCTCAGCAGAATGTTACTTTTACCTTTCACTGACTGCACTAACCAAGTGGGCTGCTTCGGTCGATAAATTGAACATTTTAAATGTTCTAAAATTTTGCCAAAAATATATTTTCAGCAGGGTCTGAGTCTGAATAAAATAACGTGGCAAGCAAGATGATGGAACAACACACGTGTTATAAAAAAAAAAAAAAAAAAAAACCTGCTGATTGTGCAGGCCAGCCTGATAAAGAACAGAACAAGCACACTGGGACCGGATGCTTAAATGAGGCAGACCAAGGTGTACACTGACAGAAATTTGGAAGACAATCTAGAAGAGACTCTCAGCACCTCTCCCATGGGGTGTCCACTGCATATTAAACAGACAAAGGGGGGGATGTTTCCACCAAACATCACCCTCCCGCCACCATCACCCGTTTTTAACCTGTCAGCCATTTCATTTATTTAATGATGAAGTCATCAAGGGAAAAGTTTTCTCCACAAGACCCCATAACTGTCACTGGGACTCTGCTGCAGCTGGAAGACTGATAGGTGATGTGTACGCCTGTCTTGCCGTGACTTCTCCTGACTCTTCCAGAAGCGCTCTCGTTGCCAGTGCCACCTCTTGGTGACACACACAGCTGGGATGTTGACGTTCCCTTTGAAACACTTCTTAACCCTCTGAGTGCATGGGATGAGGGGACCTTGTGAAAATGTCAGCCGCATACTGGCCGTACACGTTCCGTTTATCCTCTTAAACATGGCGCTGAAACCCAAGGCAGGATCGTTTATTTAAAACGTGAGAAAATATGCAATTTGCTGAGAGAAGTTGTTTCGACTTCCATCAGGACTCTCGTTTTTGAATTTCTGCCAGTGCCGTATCCTTTCGGAGTGCGTTACTTTTGCTTAGGCAGAGATCAGAGAAGCTAACCTTCTGGCTCAGAATGAACGGTTCGACCAGCTCTCAGTGGTTCTGCCCAGTGGTTCTAGTGCTGGAGCGATCTGAGCCTCACACCGGACCTCAGATCATGACCTGCCCTGCAAGTTTCTGGCTTACCTTTCAAACTGGTGTTCTGAGGGGGCCGCTGCAGCAACATCAGGTCAGAATTCTCCCCAGTCATCATTGGTCATTTTTACATTATTGTCTATATTTTACTGAATCTTGAAAGAGAAAAATGACAAGACTTCCATCCCTCACCCAGCTCAAATTCCTGCAGTTTATGTCATGCTCAAGGACTCCGGTACAAACCAACAGCGAAGTCCGAATCCCAAAGGACCACATTCAATTAGATGAGTTTCAATCAGACAGACAGAGAGAGAGAAAAGGCAATAAACTAGTATATTATGTTCCACTGGTATGATTTAATTTGTTTGGTGAGCAGTCGGCATGCCCAGGGCAGGGTCAAATCTTCTCACACTCTTTCACCTTCCTAATAAGAAAAAACACTGAATTATTCTTCCCTTTATTAACATGTCTTGAATTATATAAAATAGTTTATGTAAATTTATTTGAAATAAAAATGCAATTGTGTCCCAGCATGTGCCCAGCCCACATCCATGAATCAAAAAAGAAAACTGGGAATTACCTGCAGTTTACCGCGGTACAGAATGGGAATGAGCCTGCTCTCCTTTACAGTGGTATGGGACATTCATCTAGGCCAGCCACTTCCACTTGTCTCGTGGCTACATACACTCCTTTAGTCATTGTCACCTTGCATGCAGTCACAAGGATGACATGGAACATAGTGCAGCATATGACAGCTTCTGTTACAACATAATGAGTAGCAATTTCCTGCTTTATTTAATCAGCCATGAAAGGCAGAGTAAAACCCACCTGAAAGGAAAGAAAAGGTGTGTGTGTGTGTGGGGGGGGGCTTTTCAGACATGGCTATAAAACAACCCTGCCTTCATATGCTGCACTGCTGCACATTGGGGCTTTGACTGCTCTGCTGAATTTTCCAATAACACAGCCCCCCCAGCAGCAACGTCCTTAAAGCACATGCGGGCTCAACGTTTCTGCACTGCACAGACATGCATTTACACACCATTATAACTTGGGGGTGGGGTGCACAGCTTAAGTTCCACCATGATGTTAAAGAAGACATTTTCATAAAGTAATACTCTCCACGCAGGAATTAATTATGCCATATTACAATTAAATTACATCAAATAAACACACTCTAAATGATACTGCCTTCAACGTTTTATAACCAGCTTCCCAACAAAAGCAATATAAAAGCAATATAATCATGATAAAGCTGCAAATAATCCAATATTGAACAGAACAGTTACATGACGTGGGTAGGCTGTAAACGTTTACAGGGTGTAAACATTAATATTGCAAACACAACAGCTACGATTTCAGCAGCTATGTTTCAGAAATGCTGTAGACATCAGTTAATTGCCTTTAAAGGTTAATGAAGATACACACTGCTAGTTTTACATCATAAAACTGCATGCGTGAAAAGGGATCAGTGGCAGTTTGAAACGTTGCATTAAATAATGTGCACGAACAAAGCCTGTCTTACATGGACTATAAAAAGGACGTGAGCCAGTTCACCTCTGGAAGGCCTGTCACCTTTCTGCCATTATTACACACAGCACTGTTGCACAAGCCAGCACGCCCACCTCGTTCCAGGGCTAACGACAGGTAAACCTGAGTGTTACTAATGACAGGTGTAAAGACGCTCACAAACTTGTGTCCTGGTCGCAGCTGGACACATTACAGCACAGAAAGAATATTGGAGCCTGTGCACACACTGAATTCACTTGGAGTTACCAATTGGATTTGGGGTTCCCAGGTAGACATGGAGATGAACGCACGGATGCAGTTCATGTAGGCCTGTAGATTTTTCCTTAAGGTCCCCTAATATTTATGGATACAGAATGTGGTTCCTTTGTGATGTGCTGCAGTCACAACCATACAAGAATGCATCACCAGATGTTCCATTTCAGCTCTCTCTCCTAGCCAGTAATTAATCACAAGTACTGCATGTGAACTTTCCCTCAAATCAATAATATTTACTATCAGCTGTGGGCTACAAAGGGCCAAAACCCAGCATATTTAGTACAAATAGATCATATATACAGTATACTGTATACCCATACAGTACAAAGAAAACTGTCTGGCATATAAAAAAGGTTGAGAGACTGAATCAGAAACATCTGATGAAGATATTACTGGCAGCACCGTGATTTATTGTATTTCAACTTAACAGCAGACAGAATAATGAACAAGTGAACCAAAAGACGAAAGCTATAAATATTCTGTGGTTTTATGTTTCTGCAAAAATATGTACTCTGTATTGCTTTCATAAAAATTCAGCTGTGTAAAGTACAAAGTGTACAAACCACTTTGTTTAATTGTGCTGGATTAGCAAAAACTAATAATAAAACACACCTTATAGATCCATATCTAAAAGTAATACATTAACTGAATACACATGTTTTTGTGGATGCAATGTTACATAACAAAGCATTAGGAGTACAGCAGAGCCTGTCCAGTAATTAATGGAATCTGATCTCCATGCTGTTATGTACTTTAAATATGTTTGCTGAGGACAGAGGGATCCTGTCTTGTTTGATTTTTTGTTTGTGTGTGTGTGTGTGTGTGTGTGTGTGTGTGTCCATCCGCACAGGTGTACACATACAGTACAAGCCTCAAAAGCTTCAGGAGAAGCACAGCCTTTTCTGTGTGCTGAAGTGGAGCTGTGAGACCAAACATAAGTGCAGTCCACATGGCCACTGACTGAAAAGGCACAAGCAGGCAGTGACTAACAAACAAACATGTCTTTACAGCCACTGCCTGGGAAGGTATCACTGCTATGTCATGGTACTGGAAATATGAAAAGGAAACATAAGAAATATGGTTTAAAATATTTGCTGAATTTATACTGAAATGAAGTTTAAACATACAAGAAAAGAAAGAACAAAATGGTAAGGCTGTTAGATTTTAAGAGAATCCAAAACATTAACAGGAACGTCATTCTTGATTATTACTGTCAAACACCTCTGATGGGTTTAACCAAAGTCAGGCGTAAACAGTCCTCTGTGGGACACATCTTGTCTAAGTGGACTATAGCAGAGGGGACCAGGGACTGTCCAGGTGTTCTGACAGTAAACACATGGGTCCTGCTTACAATGAAAGAGGACTGAGGCCAGAGATTGTTTTGCAGACAGCCTGATCCCAGCCAGAACCTGCCGTGTTTCACAGAGCTGTAGCAGCAGACCTGGAGTGCTTCTGTCAGGAGCTGCACCTGACCCGTGAAGGCCCTGTGGACAGTCAGGCTGAGCACCACTGTGCAAGGCCCGCGCTGAGTCACGACCACGAGCAAATCTGCAAAGATCTCTACAAACCCTGTGCTGGAAACGGCACAGATCCTCTGACCAGCTAAAGCGCACTAACTGCTAATCACACCCTCTCCAGCCGCGTCAACAAAATTCTAAGCCAAAGCCAGATGTTGACTGTACATTTTCTTTACAGAAATAAGGCACCGATAACATTCCTGTCACTTCCAGTGCTCCGTGTTACACTCAAATTAAAGAAACCGGGGGGAAAATGCTAACTTGCAACAATTTCTCTCCCCTCAGGTGACTTCAGCAAATGCGGTGGTTTTCTGCTCTGAACTTTGCTAACCTTGTTTACCATCGAATCAATTTTGTACACTGGGCAACAGCCCTGAAGTAAGAAACTGACTAATTATATTAATTTAAAATTATCCATATACAGCACATAAATCAATCATACCAGGCTATAGACCTGAAAATTTGAGCTATCACAACTATAAAAATGTTTAATGCATTTGCTCTGTTTTATTTATCTTTTTACATGCATGAATTGTACATAAAATAATTCCACGTAAAACACTACAGGTCTGTGCACAATTAGACACATTAATGCCAAGTCAAACTATGAACTGCACTGTTAATTTCTCATCCCAAATACATCTCTTGTAGTCATAACACAACAGTCTTTAAGACCAACATGCCCACACCCACACGCACACACACACACGCATGCGCACACATAGTGAATAGATAACACATAGCTTCTTGCTGGGTCTTTGCTACTGTACATCTCAGATGGGTTCCTCCACAGTTCTTGCCTTTATTGATGATCTTCCCTATTGCCCTGGTGACCTTAGCTGTCGTACTTTGAGGATAAACAGTGTGTTGTCCTCTTAAGGCTGTCAGAGTCCATGAGTTGAGTGCGACTCAATGACACGTAATAAGGTCTTTGCTATCCCAATAAAGCACTGACTAGTGGCCAAACCTGTTTCATGTAGTCACATGGACATAGCTGCCAGATCGTTCCCTGATGGGACATGTGAAATCTTGAGTTCGTTATTATAAATGCTAAATGCATGCTTTTCTCATCTTAATACAGAAAGTAATTTTAAAATGTTATTTAATTAATTTATTTTTTTTATAAAACTAAGCTATTGCATGAAGTAAACATTGTTCTTGCATTACTGCTGACAATGCCATTGCAATGGCATTCCAAGACTTTCTCAAGCACTTCTAACTGTAAGTGGTTTCCAGAAGATAGCGTAGCAACCTAAATACAATGTATTTGACAAGAAAGCAATTTGAATAGACAAACATGGCAGCACTGGCTGAATGTGGATCACATGGAGGTCATAATGGATGTCAGTCTAACAGCCCACCCCCCCCTCCCCAGCTTCCTGACATCATTTATTTTTCCAGTTAGGGCTGTGCTGTAATCAACAGATCTACCTGACCTGCCATGGATTCAGAATCCAATCCATTTGCACTGTGCTGCAGTCACAACCGAGCAAGAATGCAACACCAGACAAGTGAAGATTTCAAATTCATAGATTGAAGTTTGCAGGCAGATTCCCCAAACAGACACAGGTGTGTCAGGCGCAGGTCTCGCCTACCTTGAACTTTATTACTTACCTGAGAGCAAACTGCTGTGAGCTGCCTCCGGGCCATCGTCCAGCCATCCAGCACTCCCTTAATCCGGCATTGCGGAAGGCTGCCAGGGCTCTGCAGCAGACGCCACAGGCAGACGTGACCCCTGAAGTGCCCTCCCCTAGTGCCAGTCCCTCCCTTCCAGGGCACCTCGAAGTGCCCTTGGTCCAGAATGTGTGGCCCTAGCCAGATCCCTTCACATCATAGGCCAAGGTTTGCTTCACGCTTCCTGTCTCCACTGATCAAGCCACACCCATTCCTTTTACCTTCAAATTTGTGCACATTAGTGTGTACTGTAAATGTAACAATGTGTTTTGTATAGGTTTTAATGTTGTGAAAATGCTTCATGATGAAAGGCGTAGTACTTGCTCCTGCACAACTCAGGTTCAGGCAAGTTGAAAAGAGTGGAACATCCAGCCTTCTGACTCTGCAAGACAAAATGTCCAGTCACAGGACAAAAGGCCATCATCATGCAACCTTTCACAGTTTACACTGTTGTGCAGTTATCCTCGCTGCTAACAACATTGCCAGTTGGTGCTTAAAAAGTGCACAAGCGGACCTGGAAGCCAAGGGCCAGGCAAGGGATGAGGAAAGGGAATGAGAAAATAGTAAAGGTCGCTATAAGGCCTCTGCACTCTAAATAAGTCGTCAGAATGTTCCAGAGAATTCCGATTACCCCGGCCACAAGCCCATGCTAAATTTCCTCTCACTGACAGTCCCCTGATCTTCAGCCTTCTGATCTGTAAAAAAAAAAAAAAAAACCAGCCACTTTGATTTCCGTTGCTCTGACTCCGTCGTTGTTTTGCCCTCAGACGACCTATGGTACACGGAGAAGCATCACTCTTGCTTTTGAAACGATACGTCAATCCCATTTCAGTCTAGCAACAGCTCACAACATTTTTAATCTATTAACAGTATGCCCTCGTTTACACTAATATATTGCAAGTGCAACTTGAACCTCTAAAAGGCTACATAGTAGGCCCCCTACACACACGCATATGCAAGCATGCAGGTGCACGCACAAACACACAGATGCACACGCAAGCACACACACAAACAGACATACAGACCCACACATGCATGCACAAACAGACATAAACACCTACACTTGTGCGCGCACACGCACACGCACACACACACACACACACACACACACACACACACACACACACACACACACACACGAGACTCAGTGGCCAACAGCACAACTAAAGCAGCTGGAGACCTCCAGATAATTACACGATGTATAAATCAAGGACTACCACACGATGTCCTGCATGTAATGCTCTCTAATGTCCTCTCGAGATTGCTTAAATTTTCACCCTGGTCGGTGTTGATTACTGGCATCATCAACCAGCAGAAGATCCGCAGTACATAAATAGCACACATAAGGCCTATGTGACTGATGCGCTTTGAGACTTACTTGATCCTCAATTTACTTAAGCCAAAATAATAGACAAGCTTGTCATTGAAAGATAAGTTTCCTGAAACAGCCAGAGAGGATGAGGGAAATCAAAGTCGGTCAAGGCAGTTGTGCAGTCATCTTAAGAAGGTCCATATAAAGTCTACCGCAAGATGCCTTTATGGAGCTATGAGCACATTTGATGTTAGCGCAGGCCTGCATCATTGACCTGCTGTTCAACCTCACTTTCACGGATCTGATGCTAGATGCACAATTCGTTGCATCCCGATACAGTTGAAAGGTGCTCCTACTCTCACCTGGACACATTTTCTAGAGCTGGGAGCATGTCTCAGGGTTAGGCTTGTCATGAGAAGAAATTTCAGATTCATATCTATTGAGCATTGCATCATTACGGTGTAACCTCTGCCGAAGTGGCACTCAAACACTCTCCGTGTCATGACACATACAAAACATCTGTGTGTACGTTATGATTTTCCCTTACATCTAGTACGGGTGTAGTAGTGGCACATACCGGCTGGGCTAGAATCTGGACGAACGCAGGTATTCTGACGCTTCACTTACCTCAAAGAATTAATAGGAACGATCTCGTCATTCAACGATCTAAGAATTCTGTTTGTCCAACAAGCGACACACTTTTTGTTGTTGTCTCACTTAAGTGGGCTTTGGTTAATTTATACCCAGCTACTCTGCTCCATGCTCCAGTCAACTTAATTAACGTATTTATAAAAACGCGACATGACATCGAGCTTTCGTTTTCGTAATAAATAACAGTTTTTTTTCCACGGGATCAAGTTAGTGTGACAAACACGGAGTCAAAACTTCAAAAAAGTAATAAATAAATCTAAACACTTGAAAGATGAGCACGTGCAGAGCGCTGTATAACGTGGCAAAAAATAAACCCACAGTCGCACAAACTGAATAATTTAAGTTTTGAAATAAACGCGTCTATATAATAAGATTTTGTGCTTCGACAAGATGTCCATCGTACTTCATTGGGATTGAATGATTCTTTATTTTTACGGGTCAGCTGGTGCTATGTAAAGTAATACTGCACGGGAAAATACAAACACGTCAAGAATGATTACAAATAATAGACTTTAAACGGCATGATTTAAGCGCCTGACTACAAGAAATGATTTGGGCAATATTTAACATTCGATTTCTGCATTATAATAGAACATATTATCCCAGCTGGTTTGTTGATACAGGATAAATAGATAACGCGTTTTTAATAAAATAACAAAGTTAATGATATGGTGTTTTATTAATTGTAGACAGTTGGTGTCGATTCAAATTTGCCTAATCAGCTGTGAAAAGACTGGCTGCTTAAGGTGAGACAAGTTTATCCCCTTTGGTCTCCTGTTGCCTTTTTCTAAGTATCCAAACCCACTGAAGAAATGTTTAACTAACTGTGTCCCATGTAAAAAAAAAAAAAATCCTGCACATTTTGATAATCAAATGCACCGAGTTACTTTAAATGACTAAAGTGACACAAAGTTCAGGAACGGCCATAAATATTAACTAATGAAAATAACTTGTACGATGCAATACGTGATTTGCTTGATTACGCCAAATTCTTAACCTGCGCACGCCAAATGCGCATGACGGGTACAATATATACACGTGTACAAATTCATAAGCCTACATTATTTTTCAAGGCCAACATCCTTGTGCATTTCCTATGTAAACTTTATTAATGCATTCTATCTTATTTTGGGACTTGGGATATTTATTACACTATTTTAACTATACTTTTTTAAAGAAAAGGTTCACTTCTACAAAAGTTAAAAATGGTTGCCCTTTGAGACCTTAAAATAGAATCCTTGGTATCATTCTAAAAACTTCAGGTTCTATTTTTTGCCTAGTCCAGCACAATTTACCATTGGACAAAAGGTGTTTGATTAAACTGCCCCGAAAAGTGCCCGTGGTGTCATGCTGACCTGTGGCATCTGCCCACTGTTTAGTTCCGTGTCATTTGCCAGGTTTGGCGGCTCCGCGGCCCTGTTGTTGGGCAGCAGCGGGCACTCCGGCAGTGCCCTGTGCATGTAGAGCCTCTGACAAAAAAAGCAGTGAGTCATCAGAGCCGAGCCTTCGTAACTTCTGAATAAACCCTGCCGAGATTACCATGCAAAGGTCAAAAGCGGCACAGGCTGTCGCTTTCTGAGGTGTGTCGGGAAACAGTGTGTCACGTTTTTTGTTTTTTTACAGTAGCCAAATCAGGTGGGAGGGGGGGTCTCTACAAGCACTCAACCTCACTCTTTTATTGGAATCTCCAAAACACGGCGGTCCTGGCAGAGAGGCCAAATCGCACCCTGCTCCCCCCCACCCCCCCCAATCTCCGGCAGAGATGAATGCAGCCTGTGAGTGTATGTGTGTTTGAGTGTGCGTGCACGGCTGTGGAGAACACGATGTGCCTGGTTTCCCCTTCAGGGACCGTTGAATCGATTGGAGTAGAAAGTGCTGAAATAGCATCACAGCATATCCGACGCAGCCCCAGTGACTCACTAGAGCTGAAAACACGAACAAGAGTGCTGACTTCTGAAACAAGGCAAACACTCGCAACGTTACCGGAGAACGGCAGTTTTCACATAACGCTCATTTCTTAACTCTCTGCCCCCCCCCCCCACCCCCCATTGCTGCATTTCACTGCAGTGCTCTGGAGAACACTATCCTCTCTTCCAGGTAGTCTGCGTGGCAGCCGGACTCCGTGCCTGTGATAAAAAAATGCTCACTATGAATAGCGTCTGTATCAGATCTGCAGGAATTCACAGCAAAACCCATGGGGGGGTGTAGTCCAGTAAACTGAGCATACCAAGGATATCGTTTAACACAAATGTGACCTTTACTTTTTCTTTGGAATCCACTGTCCTTTTCAAAGACTGTCCTTATTTATTGCTGCTTTTGCCTTTTGTGATTTCGCATATGTCTCTTTTATTTACGAATTTCAAGAAGAATATGTACCTATATACAAACTGCAAGATGTCACAATTTTTACTATTAGATCAAATACACACTACTAAACTGAATTAAGCATTAAAACCCTAAAAAGTCAATCAAGAGTCAGAGAGCTGAGAATGCTCACTGTACTTTATGTTGTAAAGTCTTGTACTCAAAGACAATGTACATCAGGTGTAATGTCGTTCTTAATTTTGCGAAGTGAAGATTTTCACTAAAATGGCCTAAAGGTTGAAGTTGTGGCTTGATGGTTACTATCTCACACCTGAAGGACCATGTTCCTCCCATGCTTATAAAGGTGTTTTCTGGGTGCTCTGGATTCCTCCCACCTAACAGAGACTCACAGTTCAGGTAAAGGGCAAAAAATACCTACAGACTCACGTACTGAGACAGCTGCTGGCATTTTGGACTAAAGGTGGATTGGTGTTTACGCTTCCATGGGTGTACTGTAACAGGTGGTTTTATGCAACACAGGGGCAGTAACCCTGTGGGTGACTTCCAATCCCACACACACACACACACACACACACACAAGGGGCAATAATGTTTATTTCACCTGGCACTGGAAAAAATATATACTAATTGCAGCAGATAAATGACAATGTGGGTGTGTTATATAAGGTCAAATAGGAGAGAGTCCATAGCAGCCAACACACTGCAGACACTGTTCACATGACTGACTCCATGTCGACTGTCTGTCCACAGCTGCAACATCACTGTCAGCTTCAGCCCTTGCTTTACATAATTTTTCATCCTATTTGTGTGTAACATCAGATATTAATGCATACATATATGCTTACCTGAAAACAGTAGAGTGGTAGATGTCCTGCCCTGAGCATGTTAGGGTTCAAATCTGTTTGTAACAGGTGTATTTATCTTTCAGGCGAACCCTTTTATAGTCAAAGTGGTTTTTGCTGCACAAGTGCACTTCACACCAGATTACCTGTTAACTGCTGGGCACTTTCCCAGCTGACAGCACCTGCTCCGTCTCCTGTTCAAATTCAAATTTTGTGCGATGCCCGTGACACAAGAGCGAACTGAGAAACAGTGCCACTAACAGTGGACGATACACAAGGGCAAAGTCACAGCAACGATGACCTTCGGATGACCTTCCTTAACCGTGTCTAACTTTGCCGGTTAAGGAAAAAGAATCAGAAGAGTGGGACATACAGCAAGGGTAATTATGCTGAGCAAACCATTCACAGCATGCGTGTAATAACGTCAGCTAGTCTTCCATGTTCCTTCAGTACAGAATCAGAACCAGAATGTACCTATATCAGCTGTCATTTGTCCGCCGCCCTGAGGAGTCCAACTATTAACAGGCTGGCTACAGAAACCCTGAAACGGGCGAGCAACCCCGGTTTGTTATATAACGTTTATCAAGGGGGACAGGGCTGAGGCGCTCGGGCCGAAATCCCCTGCCGCAGAGGAGACGGGCAGACTAAGCCTGTTTGGACATGGGCGGATGAAGCACCGCTGTGCCACGCGGAATAACAAACGAGGCCGGAAAGGGAAGATTCCCATCCAATTTTAAACACCTCTTAGAAGGCTGAGCGCACAAAGGCAAAGAGACACACTTGGTATTTTCAAAACAATAGATCATCCATCAAGTGCTTTAAAGAAGGCCTGTTCATTCCTAAATGCACAACCGTGTTCTCATTTTCGCTGCTGCCTTTGCAGTTTTTGTTGCTGGTCATTTGCTGTCTTTTATTTTAAGATGACTGGGAAATAAAATGATTATTTTTGTACTAATTATACTGATTAAGAATTTTCAATATGCTCTTTTTTGCTGGTATTCTTCCCTTTTTAGAATGGCTGGAAAAGTGATATATGGTCAAAATGGGGCAAATCAGTAAAGTCAGTTATTTTCACTGAATGCTTAAGCTTCACACACCTGCTAATTTGTGCTTTCATCTCTGTTCATTCAGATTTTGTCAGGCTTTGACGAAACCAGCTCTTGAATGCAATAGAAAGAATACAGACACTAGTATTAAAATTGCTGCAGCCTGTCGCAATCAGTGGCGTTAGCGAAAGATTATTTAGATCAAAGCTAATTGGAGCAACACTGCAGGACTTGCATTCATTGAATATGCATTGTATTTTAAGTGATTTAAATGTACACGAAAACTAGAGGCCAAAGTGAAAATAACACAAAAGGAATTTCTTGTATTAGGTATAGGTCAGTTGAGACAACAAAAATAATGTGGCCAATTACAAAAATCATGTCTAGTCATAAATCAAACATTACATTATAACAGTGCTTATTTGCCATTCATAAAAACACTCGCAAATATTAATAACGTGGCAGTCATCTGCTAATGTCTCTCGTGACAGAAAATTAACTGTGCGTGTCAGCTGATCAATAAAACTGTGTAACTAAATTAATGCCATCGTAATAATTAAAGAGCAATTTGAAGGGCCAGTCACCACTTACACTGAAGTATCGTTTTTTGTAGCAATTTACGGTTGCAAAAATGTTAGCGTCAAGCTACTGCACACACGAAATGTTATTTAATGATATGGTTCTTAATTACTTCTTTTTTCTGTACACTTGGCTCAACAAATGTCTGATCAAATAATTTTAAGAGAATCCAGCACACATTACAATGTAACAGTTAAATCATACTTGGAATTAATAAGATAAACAGTTTATTAGACGCTCGTTTAGTTTCTGCCCAATGCTTTTTTATCCGTTGGCAGGTTGGCATCCTGACTAGGTGGTACCCCGCGTTGTGCTCTGTGCTGTTCAGGATTAACTCCATGCCACCCACAGCCCTGTCCGGGATAAACGGTTGAAAAATGAATGAATGAGTTGGGAACCTTAAATGCGGTCAAATAAGGCGACATTCTTACATTTAACTGTGCTCGAGGCACAGAGGTGTTACGTGACGAGGCAAACCGGCTCGTTGCCATCATAAATATAGGGCAAGTTAAACAAAGATCCTGCCTAAAAAATACTTGTTGGCACTGTGCTGTTGGAGACGATAAATAATTAAAGGTAGGTTTGCTGTAGCTCCTCCTCTGGAGTATGGAATGTGACAGGCTGGTTTTGCCAGCAGTCGGGATCGCATTTAAAAACCGGTTACAGTGGAAACTGGAGCAGCGTTACCGCAAATGAAATTGCACGACAGAGTTTGAAGTTGGAGATCTGAGTGCTGACATTTTCAGCATGCCACTGTCATAAGCTGTTCTTTGGTCAGCGGTGGCATTTCCACGGCTCAGATTATGAATGAAGCCTTAAAATGTTTATGCTATTACAAAATAACCTGCAAAAGGATTATCATAAGAAACCTTATTCTATGAGAATACAAAGGTAAATAAGCAGCTGCGGCATCACAGTTAATTACCGCAAAATACGAGGAACACCAGAGCTTTTCTCAGCATTTCCCATCAGGAATGAGAACTTAAAACTTTCAATTTTTTGTGCTACGAATCAGGATGAAGGCTCCCCTTCTGAGCCACGTTATGCAAATCTGGAGAAAGAGAACGCTTTGTCTTATTACGTATTTCTGTCCTCCGGGCAAATGTTGAAACAATGTTTATGAATCTTGAAATAGCTCCTTGGATGATATCTGCTTCTGTTGTTGAAATGAACACCACTAGGCCAGCACTAACTTTAAAGGTTACTCTGCGTCTACAGCGTCTTGCTTATTGCGTTGAACGTTGGGCAGCAAGAGACACGCGCAGGCTTCTGGAAGAGGAGTCGTGCAACGCGATTAAGTAAATTGCACGGCCGAAATTAGTGGAAACAGGATAAAACGAGAGAGCGTCTGGCGTGTCCTCATTTGGGTCGATGTCCAGTGTTCCGCACAGCATCCTGAGCCCAGCCGCCTGCTGCTTCAACCATTCAGCCAATGAGGGGGGTGAGTGCAAAAATGCAAAGGATTGCTGTTGCAAGTGGACTCGCTGTGCTACCTTGCAGGCTGCTTCAGCTGCATGTTATCTAAACTGGGTCAGCAGCCCCACCCGAGCCGGGGGGGGGGGGGGGGGGGGGGGGGGGGGGGGGGGGGGGG
>JABJVR010000106.1:2774890-2788642 GCA_025773905.1 Chitala chitala | reverse complement strand
GTTTGTCAAGCCACAGCCCTTGTAGGGAGCCTGCTGTTCGCCCCACAACAATTTGAATTGCTGATTTTCCACGAACACCTTAAAGTTTATCCGAGATGTTATAAAACTGACAATAAATTTCATTGTGATAGTAAAACTTGTTCCTCCAAATCTACAGTTTTATCTGATAACAAAACAATTACTGCTCCGTCAGATGGCCTCACGGCCTCTATGAATTATCAACAAACAGTTCAAGTGAGATCAAATAATTTTCAGCATAACTATAAACGCACAAGTTTTATGCCTGCCACCTGACTTCCTGCCTTATCTAGTTGCAAATAAAGCTCAGTTTCAGCCATGTGCTGAATTCACAATATCTGAAGATGCCTCTGTACGCTGCACCAGTGACTCGGTTAACAACACTGCTGTAGTTTTTGACAAACATTATTCAATAACAATAGAAAATGGCAGAGAATTGAGCTCGTTGCTGTGATATGTGAATATTTTTTTGCTCGTGTCATTTATGGACACGAGCAAAAAAATATTAAAAAACACCTTATTTAGTTTTTTAATGGACATCTGACTAATTTCCAAAGAATGCAATGTTTTCCGCATGATGCTGGCTGTGTCTAAAGATCATTAACACTTCCTACTTCAGAAATAATTTATCGTGTCGTGCGTAATGTTTCCATACAAATTGCACTTGCGCGCAATTAGGGTTAGCAGTGCTAAAAATCACACAAACGGGGTGAATGCACATCCCAACGTCATATGTTGCAACACGTGGATAAAAGCACTGCAATACCAAACAGCCAAACTGTTATTTGTGTTGAAAATATTGAAAACACAACAGAAATCTGTTCTTGAAATACACTGCTTCTGTACTTTGATGACTTTTGAGTTGTCAGAGTGGGTTTGAGGAACCCATCAGACTGCAGCTACAAAGTTCAAAGTGCCATATCCCTGTAATACTATATGTACCGTCAATCAGCAATGCTGAAGCAACAGCTGGGGAAAGAAAGAGAATTGGTACTTTATGTCTATAGCATCGTGGGAGCGAGGAGAACAGAAAGGCCTCCCAGTGTTTCATGGGAACCGAACGAACTTAAACCACTCCGACTGGAATGTAAAAGCAAACAGATCAATGTGTGTGAGCCCCCCTTTATCTGCCTCCTGTTAAGTAATGAATTCTGCTGACATAGTCCTGCTAACACAATTACCCAAACCTCTGGAGAGAAAGCAGAGGTTTCTCCCTGTAGTAGACAATAAAATTCCAGGAAGCTGACAGCGTTGAAACCTACCCCGAGAAAACATAATTTATAGAGAGTGAGAGTTCAGCGTTGACGAATCTGGGACATCAGACTTATTGGAAAAGGTCAGACAGAGGTAAAGGTGACGCTGAAAGCAGCTCAACATGTAGTTCAACACATAGCACAGGCGTATTATAAAGGGGATTCCCACCGTTTGCTGTGTTATAACATCACACGCTGCTGCTATGGCATTACTCGGACATGACATTGAAGGAACACAGCATTAAAGTACACTTCGTTTAAAGGGCCTCAAAAAAGGACTTTGTACATCAGAGCATCAGGCTGCTTATGCACTGAATAATATTTTGTCTTGTCCTACATGTGCATACACCCTTATGCACTGGACTGTAAAAACTGAATATACCAAGTCTCACAAACAGAAAAATGTATGTGTGTTTTAGAGGTTAAAGAACTGGTTTTTTCCATATACCATGTGTGTAATCCCCTAAAATTCTGATGTACTGATTGGCACACAGTAATTTATCAAGAACTCTTTATAGGATTGCCTACAAATGGCCTTACTTACTATAACAACATGAGTAAAGTGGTATAACTATCAGGTATCTCACTCATTTAAAATCCTATTATTTCCAGTTGAGTCCTAAACCTGAAAGAATCTACTGGTCACTTAATTATTAGACATAAATCACTGAGTCATAATGTCCTCCTGAGATTGTTCTAGATGCCCTAAGTTCTGCACCAAAGCATTTGGGGCAATTAAGTACTCTGCATCTTTGGAACTAATTAATTCATTTTGGAACACTTCAGCAGATTTTGTTAGACACACTGTTGTCATAACCAGACACAATTAGTGATTATTACACAGAAAACTTCTCCTTGGTTTGTACCATCATTGCCATCATTGCATTGCTGTGTTGTTTTTTTTCTGACTTAATAGAGTTCAATGCAATCAATTTAAAAGTAAAGACCTGAGCCTAAGAAATTAAACATAAGATGACACAATATTCTCAGTGAAGTAGATATCGATTTTCCATTACACATTTATTTAGACTATGCTTTTCTCTGGTCACATCTCATTGAGAGGCATAGCAAAGCAAGGTGGAGATTAAGAACACTTCATGAGAGGCATACTTATGTCATTTACTCAGAAAATTACAACCAAGTATACCTTATCATTCTCTGACCAACACATTATAGGTGAAACAGATATCACAGATTTTCATATAGCTTCAATATGTTGTCTCCTTTAAAAATATACACTATAGTAACCAACAATAAAAGAAGAACAACAACTGAGTATTTAGTTATTCTTTATTATGAAGTGCAACAAAACGCCTAGTGTCATTGTGCTTACATCATTGAATACTGGCTCAAAACTCTGCAGTTAATTTCCGGCCCTGGAAAGAAGACACCTCAGTTCCTTGCAGGTACAGTAAAAATTCTAAATTCCAAAGGATTTCTTAACAAGCATTTTTGCAGTTTAACAGTTTTTCAATTTTTTTTTAATTGTTAATACAAAAACAGAGGTCAAGCTATTAAGTTCCTTCTACCTGAATCTATAAGATTTTGTGCTACTTTTTAAATTTGAAGTGTCTAAAATTAAGTGCTTTTAAGACAAGTCTATGGGACCTCCACATGGCTAAATCAAGGCATCCTTTGCTGTCAGTCACACTGAGTCACAGTGCAGTGCGACGTGTCTAGTTCTGAAGCAGCACTCTTTGCTGCAACGTGTCCTTTGTAAGTGAAGTTGTGATGGAGTGTGTGCCCATATTTTGCCTTAGTGGGGTTTTCGAAGATCTGAAGAAATGTTCGGAATTGCTTGGAGCAGACTGCTCAGCACTAAAAGCCTACATCCTAAAACTACTTCAAATAAGAGGCAGGCAGTGCATAACCATACATGAAAGGAAGATTTTCTTTTATTTTTATTTAACCATTGATTTTTCTAACACTACATTGGCATTTTCCCTGATATTGTCTTTGTAGGATTAATAAGAATACTGGATTAAACCATACCTGATTTTTTAAAGTGTTAATTATAGATTACTATTTCTTTACTTTTAAAAAGTACCATGCATTAAGTAGTTATTGCTGTATAGTTCCGTGTGAGACTCTCGAGAAATATTGCCCACTGATACTATATGTAGATTTTGGCAAAATGAAAAGCTTCATAAGATTGGCATAGATTGTTTTTTTTTGCATGCAATAACTTTAAAAAAGAATTAACTCAACCAAAAAAAATGATTGTTCAGAAGGTGGCAGAAGCTTTGGCATATTAAAGATGAGAGCTCAGCAAATTAATAACTTACAAAGTGCAAATAATAGTTTTACATGATTTGAGAAGTAAATGATTCAATAAATAAATAAAATAATAAATAAATAAAATAAAATAAATAGCTTTACCTTGATGATGAATGCTGTGTGGCCACTGGCAGCAGTACAATATTATCCAATAATAAAAAAGTTTGACCTTTGTGAGAAATAGACATTTTTTTAAGTCTTCCAGCAAAATTAACAATATATAAGTTCTAAAGATTGTATTATACCCCTTTGAGGAAAAAAAAAGGAAGTTTCCTGTAGTTACATGCAAAATGGTTTCCCCAGTTCAAAGTTCACTGCTGAGGAAATTGTGCTATCGTCAGGTAAAGAATGAGGAGTAAGAGCTTTTCATCTGGGAGGTCATGCTTCAAGTGGACTCAGGGGAGAGAAGGAGCCCTTAAAGCAGGCAGACTCGTAGTGCTTGTTCAGGTAAGACTTGAGCGCGAAGGTCTTGTTGCATCGTTTGCACTTGAAGTGCTTGAAGGCGGAGTGCGTCTGCATGTGCGCGCGGAGGTTGGAGCGGTCCGCGAACGCCTTCCCGCAGTGAGCGCATCCGAAGGGCTTCTCGCCCGTGTGCGAACGCATGTGTCCCTGCAGCAGCCAGGGCCGGCTGAACGCCTTGCCGCATATGTCGCATTTGTGCTTGAGGTCATGGGTGAGCAGGTGCATGGCCATGGCGGGCATGGACACGTACACCTTGCCGCAGGTGGGGCACTTCTTGGCCATCTTACTGTCCAGGCTGCGGTGCGTCTGCTTGTGCCGGCTCAGGTTGGACGAGGTGGCGTACGTCTTGCCGCACTCGCTGCACGTGTGCCGCTGCACGCTCCGCGGGCTGCTCATCACCTTCCTCCGCGACCGCCCGTCCGTGATGAAGAAGGCATCTACGGCATAGCCCTCGCTCACCGCGTTATCGCCGTTGATGTAGCCCGACGTGATCTCCGACTGGGGGCTGTCGGGCTGGTCGGAGTCCGGCGCACCATAATCACCATGCATGCCCACGTAGAGAGGCTCAGGAGATGGCACTTTAATGGCACCGTCACTGTCGCCGTCGCCATCGTAGACAGATGGGGTGATGTAGTCACTGATGTACCCTGGTGTCAACAATAAGAACATCATTCAACTTCTCACACTTACGAGGGGCTAACTGTGTTGGTGCTGCTCACATTTTTGCCTGTTTGTCCCTGTTCAGCATGATGGCTAAAGTAATCCTTATCAATATTCAAGTGTTAACAACCAAGTCTCTAATAATTATATAACCAGTTGGGACAACCCTTTTCTATGAATTATTCAAATAAGTCATTATCCTGTCTAATGCAGCATGATAAGTATTTTAAGGACAAAGAAAGGTCGAACCATATGTTCCACTCAGTGTTGTGTTTACAATTAAAAACACTTTAGTGCATTTAAAAAATGGCTACATTACAATATGTTCGCTTTTCGTATAGAGGATTAAAAAACATTCAACTACGTTCCACTAATGACTTTCAAGATTTGATTTATTTCTAGAAGTATACGACCTATGAGATATTACACGGTGAATTAACTACACAAAATACGAGTATGTGGCACTTCCTGAAAGAATCAAGGCACTGTGTAAAACGGGACCGATCGTGGAACTATAAACGTGCACGTAGATGGTTTGCGATGGAAATTATTGTGGATTTTAAGGAAGTTTGTGTTTTATCAGACAACGACAGTATTGCTAATTACTCAAACTCGAAAGACGTATTCTCATAATATAAATCTTAAACTATAATCTGTAAAATTAAATTTAAATTAGAATTTACAACATTAAAGGTTTGTTGTCTTGGAAAAGTAATGTTTTGCATTTAAAAGTAATGCTTTAAAAGTACGTTTTATGCATACATCGTAACGAAGGAAGCAGATAATGAACTTCGCAATAAAAACTAATACGGGAATGCAGGTATCTGAAAGGTATGCAAGACTATCATATTACATTACAGTTGGCTACAAGGAGCGATAAAAATGATTTAATATATCTAAAATTCTAAATAAAGCAGAATATTAAAATACTAATTTACCCTTTTCATGAAGCCGGAGGCTGAGGTCGGTCCTGGATCTTCCGTACGAGCTTTCGAAATTGGCAGATGAAAAATCATCAAGCTTAACCTTTTTTACCAGGAAAGACCTTGGCATGTTTCGTTCATGTACAAAACGCTTGTCCGGTATTAAGTGTTTCTCACCTCATACAACGCTGATAAAGAATAATTCACAAACGACTGGCCTCGCTGTGACGAGATTCAAATACCAGCACAGGACAGACGCAACCTTATTCGTATTGCTCAGTTGGTGCTGTTCTGCAACAGCGCGTCTCACTCGATGGAAACGCAACTTCAGCACTGGATAGCTCCCTTTCCGAGGTTCGCGCACGCAACAGCTCCTCAGAATAGCTTCCCGCAGTGAAAGGTCCCTGCTTGCGCCCTGCTGCTGCTGCTGCTGCTGCTTCTGCTGCTGCTGCTGCTGCTGCTGCCGGCTCTGTTAAACAACTATAAAAGGAGCAGTGTAAAAAAACGTAATCGCGGTTTCAGAAGTGGTAAAACCCCAATCCGGGTCCGTTTCGCAGTCAAACACTTCTGTTGCAGTGGTTTCTCATTCAAAGTGTTCTGTTGCTCCCATTTACGTAACAACCTACATTTAAAATAATATTCTTTTAATAGTCTCACTTCCGGTCCCTCTCCCTAGTAGTCTCCTTAGTTCAAGGTCTTGGATTTCTGGAGACTGTTGATCAGCTGGTGGGATTTATAAGGCAGCGATCAGGTGTGAGATGGAAATGGAAGCGCTTAATTTAATCCAGCACAATTCTCCAGGGAATAACACCGGACCGAACATTATTTATTCATGCTCGTCATTCCTCTACCATATTTTTGACAAATAAATCGCTATGCATAATGCAAAATTTTTATGTTAATGGGTATGTAATAATAATTCTAATACTATAATAATAATCTTTATAATTCTTTATAATAATAATAAACATTGAAAATAATAATACCAAAGCCTGGAAAATGCCATTGACTATTGTTCGTTACATAACTATGTTTATTGATGTGACATGAAAAGTGAGATTTAGTCAGGATTCCTACTTTTAATGAAGTAAACTTCATGCACTTAACACAATACCTTAAGAAATCTATGCATGCTGCCATGCAGTATGGTCACAGTTGCCTTTTTAAAGTTTATGGTCAACTTTTGTTTTCTTGTAGGTCTTATTAAATAGTTTCAACACACCCAAGTGACACAAACCATTAAATCAATGTGTGGATGTTATGTGAAGTTTTTTCGGTCATGTCCTACATCACACCAGATCAACCAATAGTCTTCTCGAATTGTAAAAGTCAATTAATAGCTACTAAAATTTGTGGTCCCGAGCGTATTTTGTCTGTGTTTCCTTTTAACTAACATAATTATCATTTGTAATTGAAATGTTAGTTGATTACGGTCCTCTGGCACTTTAAATGACTCAAATTGAGGAAAGTCAACACTCCTTGGGACATTAGCAAGACTACTTTAGCAGAACTTTTACAATTATTATTATCCTCTAATACGCAAAATGGTGTCATTATCATGTTGATTCGTCCTTAACAACACATTATACCTCGAATTCCCCTAGAACAAACTCAGGAATAAATTCAGCATTTAACAAGTTAACGTTCAAGGTATCTGAGTTTTAAAACCATTTATATGTTGTAGTATGTTGACATCTGGAAGTCAGTGGCAAATTACTTTAGGAGAGGCTTTGAGACAGTCAATTAAATTTACAATTCATGCACCAGATGTACTGTAGACATCGATACCTGTAGGCAGATAATGCTTGTTACATGGAAGACAGGCTCTTTGAAGTGTCTTAATTTCAGAGAAATCTCAGTGTTTTTTCACAAAAATGTCTGGAGAGCAGACTTAAAAAAAGACCACAAATATATTTTGTTTTCATTTTGCCTTAATATGGAGGTCTTACTAACCATTTTACAAATGCAAATAAAAAATAACCACATGGCCTTACTCAGGAGTCTGGTTCAAATTATCAGCATTTGATTAGACAAAATTCTGACTCATTCACAAACACAGTGCCCCATTGAAACCTAACAGGCATAAGGGTGTAAGGTGATGACACAGCTTCTCATAGATGCTGCACGTCCCAAAAGAACAACGCGCTAGTCAAACTAGCTATGTGTTCTATAAGGAGTCAAGCACAATGAGGCCTCAGTTATTATTATGGGGTGTAATGCAGAGGGAGTGATGCTACTGCAGGACTTGATGTGGAAGACAATCCACAAACCATACAAATATATCAAACAAGGTAAAACAATTAATCAAGCACTCAGCTGGAGAGATGACTCTAATGAACATGGTGTACGTTGAATGCAAATTGAACCGTAGGTAAACCAGTGAGTTATTTTAAATTTTTTGTTGACAAAATAATTATCTTTGTGAATGTCTTCTCTGTGAGCGTTTGTACTATTTCAGCTGAATGAAGTCTGCTCTTTTGAAGACTTGATAAAGATTGCGTGGTTATTTAAAAAATGGTC
This sequence comes from Chitala chitala, assembly GCA_025773905.1. Lineage (NCBI taxonomy): Eukaryota > Metazoa > Chordata > Actinopteri > Osteoglossiformes > Notopteridae > Chitala > Chitala chitala. Next base: position 2,780,529 of record JABJVR010000106.1, on the reverse strand, counting down.
AAAGAAATAAAAAAGGTCCGATCAGCATCTATTGCAGATAATTCAGCTAAAACGGTACTTTCCAAAATAAAACCTCTTAACTTCAGGCATGATATTTAAAGCAGACAATGTGCTTAAAGAATGAGTGGAAAAGTAACCAAAACCTTTGAAAAAAATATTTTATTCCCTTTGAGCATAACATCCACACTAGATGCAATATTGAATTTTTGCAAAAAATTTAAAAAAAGCACATACAGACATCAACAAAATATATTCCCATTTAGCTCCAAACCATGATGTAAAAGTTGTAATGAGAAAGTAATAATATTTCATATACAATATCTTGGAAAAACCCATTTCACAATGCATTGTGCAGTGCAACTCAAATATGCTTCACAACAATAATTTAATACTGTTTTACACTGATAACTGACTACACCAAGAACAGTTTACGTACTCTAGTACATCAAGCCTTACAAAGGAAAAAAGGCACAGATCTTCAAAACAAAATAATTGTCTAAATCTCGGGGGGGTGATTTTATTTTAAAATAAGTCCGATTATGTTCCTTTTTCCCTTGAAGAACAGCATTCCATAAAGCCATTGCAGCTCTCTAAAGCAGATAAAAGAATAAAATATATTGTCCCTCATGCCACCGTTGCAATAATACAAAATATTGCTGAGTCCTTCCCTCATCAAGCACCTCAGCATATACATGGAGACAGAAATGCTGCAGTAGGACCGAAGAGTCTCCGCTCTACCTCCAATACTCGTTTTTATGATGACGGCATGTGAAATAAGTCAGACCGCCTTAGTAAACAGCTGGATAAAATGTCCTAGATTTTAAAAACGAGCGAGCAAATAATGTAATAGGAAAGGCTAAGGTAGGATAGATTTTAGTCTATCAGCTCAAGCTGCTGTGATGTCTGTGTTTGGTGTAATAATGATTTATTTTGGTTTAATTATTTATTAGTTCTGAAGGAGCCTAACTGTGACCTTGGAGAGGGTTTTAAGGGTTAAAGTTCACAGAAGAGCTGTTTTAGTGTAACATGTGACACTGCTGTTTTAGCTTGTGTGATGATATTTTTAAAAATACAGAAGAACTGAATGCTGACAAGAACGAGAATTTAACATTTCTACAATATTAAATGGGTGGAAAGAGAATTCCTGTATTTGCCTGCAGTTTTATGATAACTTCCTGGGTATTTTTAATATGTAGTTCAATGTTTAATAGAACTCGACTTGACAACAAATGCTACAAGGATGTAGGCACAAAACAAGCTGTACTTTACTTCTTTTTGAGCATATCTGAGTTGCATAGCTTTTATCATATTTCCTAAATTTTTTTGCCAGACATAAACAGTGTTTTAAAACAGAACAAACCTGTTTCTGAAGAAGGGAAGGTTTACCTTTTTTGTGATAGTTTTATGTCTTAGTTTGCTGTGATATGTTCAGCAGTTCATCAAAAGCATTCTGATTATGATTAATGTCAAACAAGTTTTTAAACCTCCATAATATCTTCAAGCATGATATTAAACCTCCACATTGTGGAGCTTTTGGTTCCTCTCCTCCATTGTTTGGCTTTATCTTTAACCACAATCATCCACCTGCCATTAATTCTATATTATCTCATTTCTTTCTGTTAAGCACTTTGAGACAAATTGTTGTGAAAGGCGCTATATAAAAATTAATTGAAATTGAAATAATTACTTCAATAATGGGAGCAAACCCAGTAATTGATTAACCATCTAATCTGCAGGGTAAGATGGAACAAGATCAGAGCCTTAGTATGTGACTGGAAGGTGTTGTTAACAATATGACATCAAACTGAAGGAGGCACATGGTGTGAGTACTGTGGTGAAATCATTCAGGAGATCTCGAAATGACGACCATGGAGGGTGACATATGGCCAGTTGGGTCTTCTCCATTATTAGCCCATATGTTTTTTGGGCACCCTAATAACTTACTCAAAGTTCAGATAAGGGCGACATACTGCAGACCAACTGCCATAGCTCAGTACTGAAGCCTGGGTAATTTTTAATTACGTTATATTTTATTCAAAAGTTCAAGCATGCCACAGAAGGGATTGACCACCTTATTCATTCAGCAAAGCTCCTACAATCCACACATTCACCAGTCAGCCCAGTACACTGAGGTCTGAGGGTAGTCATTTATCTTCCTAGTCATAAACAGGATTCCCACTGAATCTGTTAACAATTGAGGCCTTCCTCTGAAAAGCTGCTGTTATCTCATCTCAGGAGTCTGAGAGACTAATTAGATGTGCAAACAATGAACCTGAAAACAGGACAAAACTGACAATGGTGTAAATTTTGTTTGATTGTCCGCCCCCCCCCCCCCAATTTCTAACATGCTCTTTCACAATGTGTCTCTCACAAGACCGGAAGAAGAAATGGCCTTAAAAAAAGAGAGTGACTTCTTGAGTCTGTGAAGGTGATGAATCAGCTGTCTGGATTGGAATAATGGGACACCTTGTGTCAGAATATTTCATAATTGAGATTTTGTTGCTGCCAGTGTTGTTGCACCATGCAGAGAGAGAGAATTATGGAGCACCATCAAATATAATACAGTTCTTTTTCTGCTTAAATTTTGGAACAGTAATTGCATTTATGATTTAGGGGTGTAATTAATTTCTGTTCTTTCAAAGGTGCATCATTCAGCATATAATCTGGAGAATAGATGTAGTATACTTTTGAATACCTTATTAATTCTTTTATTGATCATTCAGTCATCTTATAATTGCAATAAAAGTATAAAATGTTCTAAAATAGCTATGTTATCTGTCAAAACTGGAAAGAATGCATGCAAGAAAGTGTTTGCCACAAAAGTATTCTCTACAGTGTGGTGACAACACGATACTGAAGCAGCCGTTTACAGTGTGGTGCTGGAACAGCCATTCACAGTGTGGTACTACAACAGTCATTCACAGTGTGGTGCTGGAACAGCCATTCACAGTGTGGTCCTACAACAGCCATTCATAGTGTGGTACTAGAACAGCCCTTTAAAATGGGATACTTGAACAGTCCTTCACTGTGATACTGGGACAGTCCACAGTATTTCAGTAACAGGACAGTCCTCCACAGTGTGACAGTATGACAGTCCAAGGTATGTCAGTAACAGGACAGTCCTCCACAGTGTGACGGTATGACAGTCCACAGTATTTCTGTACTGTGGGAGTCATTCACAGTGTGACAGTATGACAGTCCACAGTATTTTTGTACAGTGGGAGTCCTTCACAGTGTGATATTATGGTAGTCCACAGTATTTCTGTACAGTGGGAGTCCTTCACAGTGTGATATTATGGTAGTCCACAGTATTTCTGTACTGTGGGAGTCCTTCACAGTGTGATGTTATGGTAGTCCAGAGTACTTCAGTACAGAGAGAGTACTCTGCAGTGCAGTGTTTCACAGCATGTGTTCACACAGAGAGGATGAAGGGACACGCTTCATCTGCTCGCAGGAGAACAGTGACTCCCACAACACTGGGACGTACTGTGTGCAATGAGCACTGCTGCTGGCTGAGCTCCGTCCCTGCTCAGGGAGGATGACTTTGAAACTCATAAATCAGTGGTGGGCTTGAGTGTGAGCAGAGCAGCGGGCGAGCCATCACGGGCCCCTGTACCGAGCCCTCTGCTGTCTGCCAGCCCTGCCAGCTCTGTGCCCGCTGCTACGCTTCATCATTCAGGGGCTGAACAGCAAAAGCCTTTTGAAATTCTATCAGAGCAGGTGCCCCCCTCCCCCCAGCCTCAGTCCGTCTCTCTGGCGTGAGCCCAGAGTCCTCCTCAGCCACGTGGTTTGGTAATTACTCTCCCGTTCTTTAGCGGGAAGGGTCACACTGAAGGAGCCTCTGCAGAACTCCACACCACTCAGCCAGGCGCTTCCACAAGCCCGTGCGCCTCCCTTCTCCTCCCCTGCTCCTGTGAGCGGCTGTGCAAGACTCCGGCCTCATTAGCCCCTGAACTGGAGATGCAGTCTGTCCACGGCCAGAGGCGGGAGTCATGTGGGCCAGCTCCAAGGTGCTCTGCAGATCTGTCGCTGAGCAGCTCCCCACCCTGCACGGACCAACATGAGGTTGCCTCGTTTGCTTCCCACAGTTAGGTCTTCATTGACACTTGTAATACGAAAACACATCGTTTTAAATCTAGCCTGCATTCCCCTTCCCCGTCGCCCTCGTGTAAGAAAAGTAAACAATCACAGGCAAAGTGCACTTCAAAAACAAGATTAGCACTTTTAAATGAGAAGTAGAAAAATTAGAAGCAAGCTATTAAAACGTCTAATTAAGTCAACCCTTTCATTAGCTATTAAATTTGTGCTCCACAAGCTGGCTGAGCCATTTAGGTTTAGTTTTACTGAGAGCCATGATGGCCTGGTGTGGTAAAATGATCTGAACTCAACTGTGATGTCGCTGTACTGTATACCTTTGGTTAACGTTGTGAAGATCTTCATCCCTCTGTGTTTTATTGCCCTATTATCAGTGTCCCGGTGGATCTGGTGGCCATGGAATAATCTGTGATTTAGAGTCTGAGAATAAAGTTGCAGCATTGTTTCTGAAATAATGTCCCACAGCCCGGCGGATGGATTGATTATAAATTAAAACCCAGGAGAAAATGCTTTGTTCAGCGAAGATATTTGTGTGTACTTAAAATACTGGGTGCTTCTGAAGGGAGACAGAGCAGTGTGTGCTCCACTGAATATCCTGGTTTCCTCAGAGGACTATTTTTACCCCATTCCAAAGATGTCAAGATAACAAAATTTAGATCATTAAAAAAAAATTTAAACACACAACACATGCAAATCACACTGAGCTTAAAGTTTTGGATTTATGAACAGAAATAAATTGGTACAGTTAGACTCCAGCTACAGCATTTAGGCAACAATTTACATAAACCGTCAAAATGCTGTAACAAATAATGCCTACAGATTTCAGTTTTAGGACCCATTAAAACTGGACACAGTATACCTGGCTGTGAAATGTCCTGAGAGCTCATTTGAAATATTCACACCTTCTCATTATAAATTACTAATACTTAATTTTTCTCCTTATGATCAAGCCTTTCCGCATAAACCATATTGTGCAAATCTTTACACTATGCGTCCTAAGAAGATTGGATTTAACTCTGAAATATGACAGGTTACCATCTGTAATGTACACGCTCAGAAACTCCTGTAAATGGAAGTAAAATGTGGGCCAGATTCATTTGGTCCACTGTAATGATCTCAAACCATGGACCATTACAAAGACTCAGTGGAAACAAGCAAAGAGTCGTCGTGACAACAGAACTCAGAGTGACAAATAAGTGCAGTCAACCACCGGAGTTCTGATTGGTAATCCATTAGTTTAAGGGTCCTCCCCCTTTGCATCTCACAATGCTCAGCTGCTTGCCCCCTCCAGATGGTCTACAAGACTCTGCCTGTCTGCTGCTCATTTGCTGAGGAAAATGAAGAGCGTGTTCAATCAGAGCCACGGTCTGCAGTGGGATGTAAAGACGCGTGTTTCCGGACTGCAGTGACAGGCTTGATTAATTACTCCACATTAATACACCTGCGATTACGTAAGTGTGCTCTTAAATCCCGGGGGGGGGGGGGGGGGGGGGGGGGGGGGGGGGGGGGGGGGGGGGGGGGGGGGGGGGGGGGGGGGGGGGGGG
>JABJVR010000106.1:2747847-2767429 GCA_025773905.1 Chitala chitala | reverse complement strand
GGCCAGCTGTGTCACAGGTACATCTGGATACTTTCCCAGGTACGCCCTGTTTTGGCCAGCTGTGTCACAGGTACATCTGGATACTTTCCCAGGTACGCCCTGTTTTGGCCAGCTGTGTCACAGGTACATCGTCCTCTGTGCACCGCATATATTCTCTTTTTTACGTCTGTCTGTTAGCAGTACAGAAGGTGTCAGCAAAAAAATTTCAAGTTAATTAGCATTATTGTGGGAGGCTTATGACAGCTGTCTACCAACAGGGGGTGCATGATCTGTATACTGTACATTGCTCAGACAGTTCCCAGAGAATGCTCAGACAGTGTGAATAGAAAGTTTTAGTGTTCACTTGAAGCTAGAAATGTTTTCTTCTACCTGGACAGGCTCTTAGGTCCTGCACTCACAATGGAGAGAAAACAAGAGAACATGTACATTTCAGGAATACGTATTTATGCATGCATTAATGAAGTACATGGGTGCAAATAATCAAGGGCTAAGAAGAAATATGTGGAACTCAATACTTCAATACCAGTATCTAAAATATGCTTTTAGTTCTGTAGCAGCATTACAAAACTACAATAACTATAATCAATTCTGTACTTGTGAATAATCTGTGCTGGAAAACAGCAAAAAAAATATTCCACAAGTCTACCTGATGTATATATGCATGTATGTAAACATGCTGAGATGGGTATTCTCACCAGCCCGGTGCTAGGAAGCAGCTACAGGTATAACAGTTCGGCTCTGGGAACGAAGTTCAAATCTGTCAGTACAGCTGACAATAGCGGGGAAGTAAATACTAAAAATGAAATATTAGTCTACATTTCAAGCACTCAACACAAAAACACATTTAGTTCTCTTATCACCCCACCTTGCAATTCACTTGGGTATTTACAGCCAAAAATAAACATTTTTCTCCAAAATCCCAGAGATGAATGAAGATGAGGAAGAGAGGAGTGGTCACGGGCGGGGGGGGGGCAGTGAGGGCTAGCATATAAGCGTCAATGACGCTTTGTTTCACATACCGGCGTACTCACCGTTCCTGTGAGCAATGTGAACTGTGAACGTGATTTCTCCACCATGACAGGGTTACTCACATGAGTGGATTACTTTTGGCAAGATAAAGACAAGTCTTCACTTTCGGTAGGTGAAACCAGACCTCAGGAACGGGCTGCAGAGGAGCACATGGGAGCTTGTATGACAATATTGATAAATGGGCCTCCTGTGGGAGGATTTTCATAGTGTTGATGTGATGAATTTTTTTTCAACACCAAGAAAAGCACAGCACTTTTGACTCATGCACACAGTGCTCATGAGAAAATGATTTTTTGATCATTTTGATATTTCATTATGTGGGTTTTGTCTTGTATCTTTTTGCATTTTCTTAAAGATTTGTTCTACCATTTGTTCTTCAATTATGAAGTAACTGGTACATTTGACAGTTGTGTGCAATAAACATATTTTTAATACTCTCCTCGTTTTACTTGACCTTTACATGGAAATTACCAACAAAAAGTCTTGTGTTGTGAGAGAAATGGCCTAACATTTTACTGCATGTGCATTAAACTTCTATCGTCCTCTAGCCATTGCCTGGAAAATATTCTAGGGGAAACTTGTTTTATTACAAACAAGACTTGAAGAGCTCTTGTTCTGTGGAATTTATTCTGAAGAGACAGTTTGGTTTTGATAGAGCAAGTTGCAGTTATTTCTCAGATACATTTAAGATTAAAAATATGAACATTTTAAACAGCATGTCAAAGCCACAGTTACAAAAATAAATACAGTACCTAAATGAAGGTACAGTTTTTGTCAGCTTGCATACAGGTAATATTTCCATACTGAGTAGGTCGTCACTGGAATCATGTTTAAACCGTTCAGTTAAAGCTGCTCGTTTGAGATTTCATTTACAGTTCTTGGAAAGATGCACTGAGCAATACAGAGATGTGCATCTGAAATATTGCAAGGGACATTTCCCTCTGTGCTGCTGCTTGTTCCCATAAGCCTCAGGTTTGACTTTAGTCTGTAAATGTCTACAGCTCATAGATGACTGTGCAGAACACCTGCTGAGTCTGAGCCAACAACAGACAGAAAACCTGTCAGGTTTTAGCTCTGAAAGTAAGAAAGATAACAGAAAAACGGACACTACCGGCACTATGTCCATTCTGTAAGAATTAAGTAAAACCTCGTTCCTTTTAAACAATTCAGTATTTTCCAATGGGAAAAAAATAATACTTCACTTATATGCATATCTTAAAAAATTTTGAGGCACGCTATACATACATAGTACATTTTACATCCTGTATAATATTTCTTACACAAATGTTTGTACAGAAAAGCAACTCTGTTCTCAATGATTCAGGAGAAAAAAATCCTTTGCTGTTGTTAGCATATAAACTGAAAATCAGGTAGTCCCAAAACACTGGGAACACCAAGCCAGCAGAGGGCTTATTTGAGAACTCCATCCTTCTCAGTTCATGATCTCCCCGTGGTCATAATAGCGTACGAGGTCCGAGAAGATGTCATTGGGGTTCTGGCAGCTGAGGTTGCAGAAGCAGGCATTAATCCACATGACCAGCCAGGAGATGACGGCCCCGTTGGGACATGTGAACTCCACCTCGACGGTCTTGGACTTGTAGGGTGCGCAGCAGCGGTCGTCTGAGCACACACCGCAGAACTTGGGTCGGTAGGGCCTTCTGCTGACACAGCCTGAGATGGTGAAGTTCTGGTACTGCTCCTCTCGGTAGATGTTCAGACACTTCTTTCCGGGCTGCACAACACATACAGAGGTTTCAAGAAACTACAAATTCTTACTGTGGAAATTACATACATTAAATAGCTAAACTGATGTTTATCGAACGGGCTGTTTGTACGTGTTATTTTATCGGAGGCAGTATAGGCCAAAATTCATACAAATTCATCAAACTCTCTCAGAGATGCTATCAAACTCTTACCCACGTTACTTTGTGTGAGTTTTGTTGTGTGTGAATGAAGACCCTGTTACACAACATACCTAATGCTAAAACTGTTACGTGTACCCATGGCCATCAAAGGAGAAATATGAAATATGTTGAAATACATATGCTGTTGCTTTTGTGTGTTTATTATAAATGCTTTATTTTGCATTAATATTGCTGTCTGTCTATTTGTTCAGCATTGTTATAAATGACACTACACTAACCATTTTTTCTAATTAAAAGAAAAAAAAAGGTTAATTATTGTGGGATCTAATGAATTCCTCCTGTGTTTCTACTAGGAACAGCAGAGGGTGTATTGATAAGCCAATCAGAAACCTGTAATTCAAGCATGATTCTATTATCCAATAAAATACAAATGGATGTTTTATTCTAAGAACAAATATATTTTCAAACCTATCAGAAACTGCAACAATCAAACTCCATCACTCTAATATCACATGCTCACACGTACTTACTATCAATTTCTCTCTCACACTTTTAGTCTATGTGAGTTTGATAGTATGTGAATGAGAGTGATTTGAGTTTACGTGAGAGTTTGAGTCTGTGACTTAAGTTTCATAGTGTGTGTTAGAGAATTTAGCAGCATATCTGAGAAAGTTTGATGGTGCGTGAGAATAAGTACGAACTTTGGCCTATGCTGTTTCTCGTGTTATTTTAATAAATCTGATTAAATTTACTGGTAAACTTGCATATTTGTTGTCCTTGTGGTGGAAGTTCAATGTTCCGTTTCTCAGTCTGAGACATTAAGTCCAACTCGTACTGACGCACAAGGTCGAATGGGTTCATCACCTTGATATGCTTGGTGATGTCCACCTCGCAGGGCCGAATGTTGCACAGACGCATCTCCTTCTCCAGCTCACACTGGTCGTTATTGTTAGTTATGCGCACGGACACGCCCCGGCCACAGGTCCTGGAACAAGGGCTCCAGGACGTGGTCTGGGTCACGCAGTTCTTCTGCCAAGCTTCGTTGTTACTCGGTGCCACTGTGTTAGTGTGGAAACAGCAACACAACAATGGAAGAACAGGTGAAGTGTAACAGTCTCCAAAGCTATCTTCTCAAAATTCTTTCTCAACTATAAAGGGTTGTAAAATAATAACTCCTAAGAGCGTTCCCAGTTGGCATGTAAGAATGTGGCCAGTACCTTCGATGGCGCGCCTCGGCGAGGCCTTGCGAGGCTTCCTCGCGGGCTCATCGCAGATCCACTGCTCACAGCAGCGGCCGGGCAGCCTGACCTGCCGGGGTGTCTGGCACCAGACGCGCGGAGGCTGCGACTCAGTGCAGAGAGTCACGCAGCCTATGGCGCCGTTCACACACAGGCAGCGGTACTTGCAACTGGGCTCGAAGCTTTGGCCATTGCGATAAATGACTCCGTTGTGCTCACATCCAGGCCCCACCACATCTGTACCCATGTAACAAAAAAAAAAAACATCGCCATCTTTTGGTGGGTTGTTTGTCTACATTCACTGCCAAAAAGACACATAAACACAAAAAAACACAAAAAACTGGCCTCAGTGATTCTCCTAGTACTGACTCATTCTCTCTGGCAAAAATCAAGAACAAAGACCAGCATCTTTCATAAATTTACAGTCCATTTAAAATGAAGCGATTGTGCAATATTTAATTATCAAAACACACTGTTTCATAGTTATAGTACCCAAATCAGCACACAATGTTATGACTCATTCTTTTGGCTTCTTCTGATTTTATCAACAAATAAGTTCCTATTGTCAACAGATAGCACAGTGGTACAAAAAGGTTTCTCATTCTGATTATTATCCCAATAAGCAAAGCCCTCAAAGTAAACAGACGGGCTCTACTAAATGTACAATAGTATAAACTGATATTTCAGATATTCTGTAGGGATGCGCCTTTGTACTAATTACATCTGAATGCCTATCTGTGTTCCATACACCAGGACAGAAACATACACATGCCCCAGAGAGGTGAGGTCACTTACATGCACAAACTCCTTTTTCGTACCTAGGCTTGTCCGCACTGTAGTCGCAGTACAGACCTCTGTGGTGGTCACAAATGTCGGCCTCGTTGCAGACCTCACCCACCTGCTTGGCGCAGGTCTTGCAGCATTCGCAGCCATCCGTGAGAAGGCTGACCCCCAGGGGGCACACAGGGGGACTCGGGGGGCACTCACAGGGCCACTTGCAAAACACTGTCCGGTTGAAGATCTCCATGTCGGTGGGAGATGGCAGCATGGCAGTGGGATTCTGGGACAGAACCTGTAAAGAGAACAGTTTGCTTTTACTTCTCCTCATCTGGGTCCACTGTACTAGGGGGTGTTTTGTGGGTAGGTGGTCTTTGCTTTCCCTCTGTCTGACCTTTGGACAAATCTGTGGAGTGCTTTCTTTGGGCCAGACTCATTTCTGGTGTGAGTGATAGAATAACAGGTCTCTGGTCATGCATTTCTCATTTTAGAATTTCACTGCAAAAACTGAAAGGGTGACTTTTGTTTGGTGATTCAGTGTCTGACTGCCAAAGGACACACTCTGAATAGTCAATTCATCCAAGACACCAATAAGAACATTCAACAAAGACAAAACACAAAATATTTAAGTATAATGTGAGCCTAGGGTTACTGCTTCCTGGAAACACAAACACTCCTTTGCTTTAATCAAACCAAGATGTGCAAACTTGCCTGTAGAATTTATTTCATTAATTTTATACGGAAATGATCGTCTAATTTGTGGTAAACTAGTGACTTAAGTCATTCTCTTGTATGGTGTAATCATTGTCAGAACTGTTACAAATTTGAGTTATTTTTAGTTACTTAATTTGCTGAAGGCACATTTAACCCTGTAGAACTCAAGCCAAGAGCTAAAGTAGAGTTTCCAAGATTATTTGCTTGTGTTCACAGTGTTGTTAGGACCTCAAAACGTAAGAGCTTATACCAATCAAATGTATGTATTTTTATGTTACATGAGTGTAAGATTAGGAATTAGTGATATAAAAGCCAGTGTTGAACCAAGTGGCAAAACGCTGTGACTCTTAAAGTTTATATTTTACAATTTTACAATATTACTAGTGTTGGCTGGCCCAAGCAATGAGAATCGATAACCAGGAATGACCAGGAGGTTTTTCACACACTGCAGCACTACCACTTAAATCTGAGTGTTTTAAAACAGAGCACTGAAGCTGTGTTCTCTTCTCCTGTAAACTAACCTTATATCTCTGCAATGTTTGTACAATAACTAATATGATTTATAGACAGAATATTAAAAGACTGTTTGTGTTTGGGCTGGATGTCTTCCAGCGGTTCTGTGTACGTATCTTTGGAGTAAACCCAGGAATGAAAACAGTCAGACAGGTCTCAGTCTCCCTGGGCTTAACTGTGTTAAAGAATAACAGATAAGCTTTACAATTAGGATGTGAAAAACAGTATCACTGCTGAGAACGTCAGTCTATCTACTGCCATTCAATCGCATCCTAAAATGATCTCATTTCTGTCATATCTATGCCCTTTCACAGAGAAAACGAGAGCGCCACTAATTTACAGGTGAAATTCTCCCACTGGATATCACATACATTATAGCACTAAAGTCCAAATTGTGGAAAACAATTAAAACAAGTTTGTTTAAGGCCTGCTTAGTTCCTTTCCTTCTTTAGTCTCTGGAAATTCATTCATATTAAATTAATATGAATTTGCATTTTAGTGTGTTTTATTGTGTTTTATATATCTAATGAATATATAACTATGGGTCGCAACATGCAATACTGTTTTAAGATACAATGTAATTATGCATTTGTGTCTCACTGAATGGATGGTCAGTAAACAGTAAATTTATATTGAAATCCATTTATCAATATTTTTTTGATTATCACCAATCTAAGATAGAAATTTCAGTAGACTAACACATTAGTCAATTCTATGAAATTAGTTCAGGTAATACCTAAAACACTGTGGTAGGTTGGCACCCTGCCCTGTGCCCCCTGGGATGGGCTCCAAGCTTCCCGTGACCATGTATTAGATAAGCGGTACAGAGAATGAATAAATGAATCCCTAAAATACCCACAAGAGGTCAGCATAATATTTACTACTATTTTCTCCGTAAATACTGTTTTCTATTTAACAAACTTTCTCCTTCATTCTTATATCTTTGGTAATCACTTAAGGTAACTGATTCAAAGGAAGTCTGAACCTGTGCAAGCAAGATATATATGCAAGACAGGTTTAAAAGGCAAATGAGAGGACTGTTCATCAAAGGACAAGGGACATAGGTGAACACACTCATGGAAAAGACCGATTTAGTCAGAAAATACGATCTTTTCACCATGGAGGGTACCACAAGCCACTTATAAAAAAAATATATGTATATAGATATATATATTCTTGGCTCCTGTCCAGGAATGTCTAGAGATTGACGAGAAACAACACAAATGCAAGGGGGAGGCAGGACAACAGGTCAGAGGAGGGATATCATCATCATCATCATCATCATCATCATCATCATCACATTCTGAGACTGGATACCAGGCCCCACTAATAACAACCTGCAAGCTCAGTACAAGAGCAGCTGACCTGAGATTGAAGGTCATGGCGAGAATGGATATCTGGAACCTCCAATGCCAATTACCAAGACCACGTGAAGTACCGAAATCTGCTAGAAGATGTGAATGCAGCACTACAAACAATCCCCACAGCTACCATCACTGAGGTCAACAAGCTGATATACACTACAGCAACAGCGATCCTTGACATGCTTGGCTATGATATGAAAAAGACGAACTGCCATAAGAAGCAATATCCTCCATGGAGGAAGAGGCTGTAAAACAAGATCAAGGTGGCATGGAGACAATTTAGCCAGCTTTCAGAAATGCAGAAAGGCGTGATGAAGAAAGGCTTGTCTAAGAAACACAAGTTGTCCACACCTGAGTCAAGCAAAGGCTGAGAGCCCTGGCCACCTGCCTCAAGAGGTACACCAGAGAAATAGAAGCAAGGTTAATAAACTGGATGCTCTTCAACAAGCCATACAAAGTGTACTCTCATTGGCAGGGTAGTAACCTGAAAGCAGACCCACCAAGGCTGGAGACTGAATAATACTGGAAGAACATATGGGAGAAGGAAACATCACATTGCAACAATGCCTAGTGGCTGGTGAACCTAAGAACAGATCACAGCAAATTCCCTGAACAGGATCCAGTAACCATGACAGTGGCAAACATCAAAGAAAGAGTTTCAAGCATGAAGAACTGGACAGCACCAGGACCAGCATGATCCATGCCTACTGGCTAAAGAAGCTACCTTCAGTCAATGAACGCCTAGCTACACAAATCAACCAGCTGCTAGTGGATGGGACCCACCCTGAATGGTTAATTGAACGTCGAACAGTCCTAATCCTGAAGGACCCCCAGAAGAGAGCTGTGTGTGGAAGCTACCAAAGAGATGCACTGTCTACACTGCTGTTCTGTATAGGCTTGAACCCTCTCAGCAAGAATCATCACCAAAAGTGGTTACAGATACCGACTACGGAACCATCAGCCATCTCCTCTACATGGATGACATCAAGCTGTATGCCAGAAGTTAACAAGAAATCAACTCACTGATCCATACCACTAGGATCTATAACAACAACATTAGAATGTTATTCGGATTGAATAAGTGTAGCTGGATGGTAACCAGAAGAGGGAAGGTAGTCAGAACTGAGGGGATTATACTACCAGAAGGTAACTTAGCAGATGTTGAGGACAACTACAAGTACCTTGGAATTCCACAGGCAAATGGAAACCATGAAGAGGTCATAAGGAGAGTAGCAATTGCCAGGTATCTACAAAGAGTAAGGCAAGTCCTGAGAAGTCAGCTGAATGGGAAGAATAAGGTCTGGGCTATCAACACCTACACCCTGGCGGTCAGCATCCAGCATCCTGAGACTATACACCAAGCAGAAGGAAGGAGGCCGAGGACTAGTGAGCATCAGAGCCACTATCCAGGATAAAGATCCATGAGTACAACAGGCAGAAGGCCCCAAGTGATGATGTGCACAGTGAATACCTCTGGCAGCAGGAACCCAAGGAAATGACAAAAGAAAAGCAATAACCACCATGGAAGAACAAACCCCTGCATGGTATGTACCACCAGTAGACAGAAAAAGTGGCTGATATTGAAAAATCCTACCAGTGGCTGGACAAAGCTGGACTGAAAGACAGACACTAATCATGGCAGAACAGGAAAAAGCTCTAAGTACAAGATCAATAGAAGCTGGGGTCTACCACACCAGGCAGGACCCCAGATGCAGGCTGTGCAAAGAGGTCCCTGAGACAATCCAGCACATAACAGCGGGATGTAAGATGCTAGCAGGCAGGGCGTACATGGAACGCCACAACCAAGTGGCCAGCATAGTATACAGAAACATCTCAGTATGGGCTGGAAGTCCCAAGATCAAAATGGGAAACACCCCCAAAGGTTGTTGAGAATGACCAGGCTAAGATCCTGTGGGACTTCCAGATACAGACTGACAGAGTGGTAATGGCTAACTGACCGGACATAGTAGTGGTGAACAAACATGAGAACAAGGCTGTAGTGATAGATGTAGCAATCCCAAATAGCAACATCAGAAGGAAGGAACATGAGAAAGCTGAGAAATACCAAAGGCTGAAAGAAGAACTAGAAAAGATGTGGAAGGTGAAGCAATAGTGGTCCCCATGGTAATTGGAACACTCGAGGCTATGACCCCCAAACTGGGAGAGTGGCTCCATCAGATCCCAGAAACACCTGAGATCTCTGTTCAGAAGAGTGCAGTCCTGGGAACAGCTAAGATACTGCGTAGAACCCTCAAGCTCCCAGGTCTCTGGTAGAGGACCTGAGCTTGAAGGAGAAAAGACCACCCACAGGGGTGAGTGAAGTAATTTATATACAGTACATGTATATAACTATATTTATTTATATAAACTTTGTCCCAAGTTCAAACCAATGACCCTAGAGGTATGAGGTAACAACGCTTTATGCAGAATCACAAAGCCTCTCAATTCCAGTTCATAAAAAAGTTTATGAAAAGGCATTTCCCAACCTGTACATCGACTTATCTTTTTGTTTGGATATATTCATATCCAGTTTCTGGTGAAAATTCTGCTTATATTACTCCTCTGCCACTCTAAGTATCAATGGCCATGACAGCTGGGTCATTGTACATATGGGTGTAGTGTGAATATGGATAAAATGGCTCAGACGTGCTGTTAATTACCTACCTTACATGTATTATGTGGGCAGATGAAGAGTATTGTTGTTTTGAATGCATACTTCAACCACTACATATAAGCGAGATGTATAAAACACAAAACACCAGAAGCAGTTCTTTAATCACAATTATTCCCTGTTATAATATTGTAATGGGAGCTGGCAGATTTCAAACACAGATCGTCTCCACCCACACGGCGCACCAAACAGGAGGATTAGCCCACTGACACAAGTGCCTCACTCTGGGAGCTAATCAAACTCTTATCTCAACCCTGGGGGGTGACATTACCATCAATGCATCTGACCTGCTGCCACATGCAGTAGTCACTACACTACCCCCCCCCCACCTCATTACTCCCACTTCACCCATGTCCTATCTCGGCCAAAGGCAATTTATACAAAATTTTCTTTTTTTTAAAGTATTTTACTAGCAGTGGGCAGCCACATGCAGTGCCCAGGGAACATTTCAGAGTCTTGCTCAAAGACACACTTAGCTGGGATTCAAACTGAAAGAGTTCCACATCCCAGCCTTATGTTATACCATTGAGCCACCAGGCTACCAACGCCATAGACTGAGGGAGCTGGCAGGTTTCGAACCTGGGTCACCATTGCCCGCACTGCATACCAAACGACAATTAGGCCTCTGAGCTGCAGATGCAAATGTCTCACTGTGGGAGCTAACTGCACTCTTGTCTCGACTCTGGGAGTGACGACCATAAGTGCAGCCCTCCTGCTGCTATATGCAGCGGTAAATACAATATAATTTTATGAAAAACTCTTGTATACATTTTAAATGACAAGACTTTAGACCATGTTTTGTGAAACAGCTATGTTGGTTATTAGAACTAAATAACTTGCACAGTACTGTATTAGTAGAAGGGTTTTTATAATTACAGCACTGTGGATTACTTGTTGATCGAGTGTTTATGAAAAAGCAGTACGAGAGAAGGGAGCACAGATTTACGATTAGTGTAGGAGTTAGTAATACTAGTGATACTGTAGTCAGTGTTTAGGACTAGTGTTCAGTATAAATACAACAAAAGAACCTCATTGAGGATTCGGGGATTTGACAGTCAGAAAGCCGACTGGTTTTTGGGAAAAGTCTTAAATTATGTAAGATGATAGTACCATTAACGCTGTTTCATATAAAGCCATTTCTCTCAGATCGTACGAAGAAGCTATTTAATTGTAAATGTAAGTAAATAATCAGAATGCATGGGATTTCAATTAATTTTCAGTTTTTATCGAGTAAAAACTAAGCACTTTCACACTCCAAAGCCCAAAGATAGCCGCCTTTAGAAAACGAATCTTTTGGTTAAAAACAAAACCAAAAGCACACATAAAAAACTGTTAGGCAAATTGACAGGAAAACTGGACCTAGAAATTATTTACCCGAGAACGTTCTTATGTTTAAATTTACAGCAGGGACTAACATGCATCCTTCGGGACTGGAACCAGGTATGGTTTAGTATTACATAAAGCCTAATCGCAGTATTTCTTTTGTCAAAAGTGTGGATGTCCACAGTTCGTCCCAGCTCAGGTCGGGAGGTGAACACCTTTCTCTGCATCCGACTACAGCGCATGCGAATGAGTGGGTCTTTATTAAATTCAATTAGTGAAAATGTTAGAAAGATTATGTTATCTGCCCATTTATGTAGCGTTAGGAACTGCAAACGTTTTATCATTTATTTCAGTTTTATATAGTTATAGTATAGCGGAGTATTATTACAATTTCATAATATTGCACTGGTGAAGTATTCATTTTCTCAAGTCTCAGCTAAACAGCGCAAACATCTGGCACTAGAGCATCTGTCTTTCATAATAGCATATACAATTCTTAATCATTCGAGCATACATTTATCAGAATATTGAAAACGCACACAAAATGGCTATACAGTAATAGTATTTTAGTGAACTTTACTTTGCACAGTTTATATATTTATTTATGTTATTCTCACAAATTCTGAAGCCTTCGTCTGGGAAGGTCTCATTTCCCAGCGCTCCTAAGAAGATCTGCAACATATTTTATAAGTGAAATGTTTTCTTTTCCGTTCAGGGATCTGCCTCCACACAAAACTCCACACTTTTGTTTAACAACTGTCATACCTTACCCACTGTCAAAAACACCATCCACTAAAATGCAACTCCAGATGTGGGTTGACATTAGTGATATACGATCTTTTTCTTTTTCAGCAGGACTTTCGTGCACTTAACCTAAACTATCTCAACCACGCATGAAAGCAAGAGGAAGAAGAATAAGGATTTGACAGAAAATGCCTCAATGCCACTCACCTGATGCGAAGCGCATGCTATTAGAAACCACGCCAGGAGCCAAGTCATAACTATAAACCAGTATGAAATTCATTGAACCCAGATGTCGCTTTCTTATAAAGTACTATGGCACCGCAGTGAGAGTCCCCTTGCCTCCTTTATCAAAGTTCGTCCCGATGAGTGATCAGTGTGTTTGGAGCAGCAGACCCTTCGTGCTTTACTTTGCCTGGCTTCCTTCTTCTCATTCCCTCCTCTGAACTGAAGACCACGGAAACAGCTCCTTAAAGGGAAGTCGATCTCCGCGACTGGAAACAAAATTATGGGATGAGTTCCACACTAGTCTAGTCGTCGCGACGCACTGTCTCGCTGTACAAAGGATTTTATATTATATATGCACCACAATTTTTATGACGAATGTATGAATATTACAATATTGTTTGTTTCCAACTAAAATTAACACAAAAAGTCAGTTTGCTGAGGCTGGCGGCTGAATTTCAAACGAGTTGCGTAAAATAAACGTTTTTTAATAAGTTGCATAATAATAAACATAAAAAATTGCATGATTACAAGCACTTTTTATGCATTCCTTGCACAGAGTTCAGGTTTCAACGAATTTTTTACAAGACCAGCACACGAAATACTGGCTCATTGAAAAATGTTTCATTGCTTAGTAGTAGCATTCAGCTTTGGTTTGTATACCCTGAAGCGGTAAGGCTTTGGTAACCAGGCAGTTAAGGACATTACTGGCTCCGCAGGATATACTGGAGGATATTCTACGAATAGCGGTACGACCTGTAAAACATTGTATTTGCACTTACTGTAGTGCCAGGCTGGCATCGTGACTGAATGCAAAGCTGACACTAGAGATTTTGGGCTATATGAATGATAAATTAAGATGTTATGGTATGTGGTAATGTTTGAGGACCCCTGTCAGTTACAGGCCCTTGGAATGAAAGTTTCCAGCCCTTAGGCACCCCTGACAGGATGGGTGGTACTGTCAAAACATCTCCAGACCTGCAGGTTTGAAGTTTCCTGGTCTGTTTTATACTGTGGGCTGTTTTTGCAATGGCTTCCTCCCACAATCTGGACACTGCCGTTGTTTGGGTGGACTGTTGAACCTGAATCTGCCCTTAACATATAAAAGTCTGTCTGTTTGTAAGTGGATTGTTATGAAAGTGTGCTCAGTGCTGGATGTACACCCCATATACATGAAATCTACAGTCTTAATGAAATCAAGAGTAATGCATGCTGGGAAGACACAGAATAAATATAAGATTATCAGGCTGGTGTTAAAATTTTGCTCCTTCCAGATAAATACTCCATGTTTAGTAAACTTAAATAGTGATATTTCCACTGAGTTTATGAAAGGTACTCAAACTGCATTATTAAGATTTGTGTCTTTATTTTAAAAGGCAAACAGGAGACATTGAGGAAACAGAAATCAAGTTTAAATATATGCTTTTGTATGATTTATAGTATTAAGTCTTTAAGCATTTTGTGTAAGTGTAGTTGATCCAACAACAGAGATTCGACTGATGTAGGGGAGGACCAGACAGATGCAGTCCGACAACATAAACTGTTCAGTGGAATGCCTAAAAAGTTCTAAAAGCTGTCCTGGTGCCATCCTGTTAAACCTGGAAAATATTTAATAAGCAGAGGTGGACAATTACCATGTCGATGCAAAAAATATTTTAAAAAATTCTCAAGTACATTTGCAAAAGCAGACTTAGAAACATTTTTTGCCCCTGGGCATGTGGTTCAATTTGGATACATTTAAGTTTTTGAGCAGTGGATCAATTTTATTTGTATAGATTTGTACCTTCACAAAACCTCTTGCTTTCATAAGCACAGATTCATTTGCTGCAGAAATCTGTTAGGCACAAAGTGACATAAAAATGTTAAGATGAGAATTCTGATGCATATCATGAACAGAACAAAAAACAATAGTCATTTAGCAAGATGACTATTCAGATTCCAGGAAAAATAACACAACGTATGTAGTACATTTAATTATACGCATCTTTTTCTGCCTTGGGTTTGCTTGGTCCTACTGAAGTTTGGAAACTGTCTGTGAAGTCTGGATTTGGAGTTGAGACAGGTGCTTCCTCGGGAAAGCCACGTACGAGTTTGTCTGTAGGCAAAAAAAAAAAAAAAAAACAAAGACAAAATAAAATGTAGCTTTAAAACTTTGTTTGGCAGCTTCTTAACAAAGCAGTTCATATTTGTAACTGCTAACATATGCCATATCCCAAAGCTAATGTCAAAGACATTGACAGACATTGGATGTGACCCTGCTTAAAACGTAGCTAAAAAGAAAAAAAAACTTCTATGGATAATTTAACTCAAGCATTAAAACTCATTGATGCTGAGACCATTCCATTTATACTGATCCAGCACCATCCAATACGTATCATTTATCTGTATCTATGAGCACTGGGATAAACTCCATGTGTCTGTACGGAGGGTCAGGGCTGGGATAAACCCCATGTATTTGTACGGAGAGTCATGGCTGGGATAAACCCCATATACCTGTATGGAGGGTCAGGGCTGGGATAAACCCCATGTACCTGTACGGAGGGTCAGGGCTGGGATAAACCCCATATACCTGTATGGAGGGTCAGGGCTGGGATAAACCCCATGTACCTGTACGGAGGGTCAGGGCTGGGATGTAGTCATGCCAGAAGGAGCACTCCGCTTTCTTCAGACCCTTTTGGTTACTGAGGGAGGTGTGCATCTCTTTATAGTTGTCTCTGTTAAGGTGAGGTTTGAAACTGGGCCAGGGGGGCAGAATTTCCCCAAAGGACACTTTTGAGTACGAATGAGGGTTGTTTGGATTTCTACAGCAATAAGAAGGGGAAAAAAATGGATATTTGTTTGAAAGCATCACCGCAGAACCAGCTTAACCACACTCAAACTCTTTATCACTGTAGAATGATGCTGAGACATTGTTTCGAACAGTTATGAGCTTCATCTTACCCAGACTTGACAAAGTTGGCTACATAGTTCATAACCTGTAGAGAAAGCCTTCTTTCCGCTGTAGTGAAAGTCTCCTTTGTCTGGGGTTCATAGGGGAGTCCAAAGAGATACTGGATATCCAGTGGCACTGATAAATCAACGCTGACAATAAAGACAATTTTAAAAAAAGCATTAGCCTGTTCCTGACACAACAGCCCCACCTCATCACTGTGAAACAGCAACGTCCCACGGGAGGCAGTTCACATGTCTGAGGGCAAGAAACAGCTGTGAAGAACAAAAAAAGCGGACCACCTCAGTGCAGATTCCGCCGGTCCTGAAGACCTGAAGGATGGAGTCCAACCCTCAGAGGGTAAAGGGATTCAGCCACATACTCATAACACAAGCAGCCCAGAGTCCACATGGCATTTTTAATGTGATAAGGATAAGTGAGGGTTTAACGCCAGATGAAGTAGCTGTTTCATATGTAACCTATGAAGCTATGTAACCATGAAGCTTCAAAAGAAATGGTTATATCAGTATTACATAGGTATTTCACTGAAAACATGTATTAATAATATTTATGTGTATTGCCACAACTACCTAGCCAAATTAATCATATAGTAAGGCTACACCATACCTTCAGTTCTGTACACTTGCTCCGAGGTCCGGTATAATACAGGGTGGTTGAAACCTTGCCTAACCGTGACTGATATCTCATGCATAACATCTGGTTTTCATAGACTGATGACACCATAACCTTATGTGGAGTGAGTCACTCACTGGTTCCCATTTTGCCCAGTACCACAGACAGACACAAATGTCTGCTTTTTTAGCACCACAGACTGTTGAAAGAGACCTGTCTTTTCAAATTTTATCTAAACTTGGTTGATTTAGCTTAATGTCCAAACCTTATATCTGATATAGCTTATTTTTATTAAAGAAAAAAAAAAACTGAATACTTTTTCCAGCTCAAAATACTTCTTTATACATACAATGTTGGCTTCGTCTTTATTTAGCATCTATATTTCTGTTTTGAGAAATAACAGTGAGGGACCACAAGAGACCTCTTACTATCAACTCCAAGGATCTTGGGAATTGTATTCAACGCCATAACTGGTTCATCGAATTTCTCTTCAGAACATCTGCGTGGCTGTTTTAACAGTGTCGGGGAAAGGAAAAAAAAAAAAGACGTAACACTGAGCCGGAGCTGAAATGAGTGCGGTTGGCGTGGATACCAAGGAGACAGAAAATAAAAACCACACACAGCGCTGAACTCTCAGCACTGATTCTGGAATGACGTGAGGAATTCTGCAGGCAAAGACAACAGACACTGGAATCTCAAGAATGACAAGGAAAGGCGAATAGTAACAATTCAACGTCCTACTGCACACTGCCATTGTGGTGTACAGTGTCTGTGATTTTAAACAGATTAACAAATATAGTTATTATGTACAAATCCTGATTATGTATGTCAGAGATTTTGTTTGTGTAAGATTGAAACATATTTATTGTGGAGCTCAGACATGGAGGACACTTTGAAAGTATCAGACTGCCAAAGTCAGAAGACTGATAAATTAGCACGCAATCTTCATGACATAGTCAGTATTGATCAAGAGCGATACTCTAATGGGCCTACTTTTACCGCTATATTTCTCGCCAAACACCTACTATACTTACAGCTCATACAACTAATTTTGTAACATCTTTCACTTCAATAATATACAAATACCATAATGTATTCCTAAAACAGTGTGATAAAGCACATGCTAAAAAATGACCCACCTGGTCTGAGCGGTCTTCTCAGGAAGATAATACATGAAGACGTTAGACCTTGTGTGGGCAGCCCAGAAAGCAGCCATCTTCACTACAGGGCAGATGATGAAGAGATCCCTGTAAAAGGTAATTATGTAACAGGGAGGGGTTACAGGTCCACAGCACAACACACCTGTGACACGTTCTGTAAACGTGTTGTTAACATGACACAGAAAACCTGCGCCCAATGAAAGCTCAAAGACATGGCAAATTTCATTTGAATTAAATCGACGCTACTGTTTACGACTAATTTTGACTTTCGAGTACATAGTACTAAGAGACCATTAGTGATCCACTTTCCTATAATACTCCACAGGCAAAGTGTGTATGTGCATGCACATGGAGTATGGTTATCGCACACACATCTCATGAGGGCAACATTCTGTGGTAGCACCACAGCAATTAGCACTATGACATCAGCCCCTTTCCCTTCTCTGGCTGCCGTAAAGTAATAGTTTCCATGGGGCTGCATGCACTGACACACTCTGAGGACGCCTGCATCTGCCTGGAACGTGGCATGTTTACAGCGTAGTTCATGCTGACCCCGCTCCCTTTCTGGCTAAGCGGACGTGCTTGTGTAACCTCCTTCAACAGACGGGTGCTCAACTCTATCCTGACAGAGCAACGCCACGTTGACAGCTGCAGCTCTGGCTCTTGTGACTGTCCTGTTGCCAAGAGGACATTTTTTTTTCCACTTTAAATCTGTGTATAAAAGATCAACTTTGGGAATGTCAAACCTCCTCTCACGCTGCATTTTTCCTGGAACTTTCATTGCACAAAAACAGTTATAAGTGAGAGCACAATCAGCGATATTCCTCCGTAATGCTCTTTGTACCTATATCTACATCTGAAAACAAATGTTGGAAGTTAAAGTAGACACAGTGGTTATAGTTTAATGGTATAAAAGAGATCAGTAGAGTCAATGTGAACATTATATTTCACCTGTTCACATACTCACGCACGGGACAAACGGATAAAACTCGCTTGGAACCCTAAAACTAGGCAAGCATTAAATTAATGGATGTTTAAGGAAAATGCTCTGACTGATCCCTTACTCAAAGGTATCTAAAATACAATCTCAAATGATTATAATTAATTCAAATTAATTAGTAGTATAGTAATGGCGGCACGGTGATTAGCACTGTCGTCTCACATCTCCTGGCCTGGGGTTCGATTCCCACCTTGGGTCTGTGTGCATAGAGTTTGCATGTTCTCCCTGTACTTGGTGGGTTTTCTCTGGGTTCTCCGGTTTCCTCCCACAGTCCAAAGACATGTGGGTTAGATTGACTTGTATCACCTAATTGCCCATTGTGTGTGTGTGTGTGTGTGTGTGTGTGTCCGCTGCAGTGGGTTGGCACCCTGCCCTGCGTGTCCTCTGCCATGGGCCCTATATCTCCTGGGATGGGCTCCAGGCTTCTCATAACCCTTAATAGGATGACGCTTATAGAAGATGACTGACTGACTGACTTTAGTTTAGTATGCCATTAAAAAAATTTAATTTGAAATGATGCCGAATCTGGGACACCATACATAACATAAGCTGACACAGAAATTTCAAAAATAATTTGAACATCTAACATCAGCAATCTTTTAAAATACAGCCCAAATACTTTGCTGTTTTGTTTTCACTACAAGATGCAAAACGTTCGGTGTTTGAACTATGTGAAAGTTTGTTGCATTTCAGAGACATGATGTTGAATGGACGTTTGTTTTGCTTATGGTATGTTATTCTGGATTTGTGGTCTCAGGCCAAGACAAACTTCCATAAACACTTACACAGCCTGCAGAGCTTGAATATACGAACATAAACATTTCTGAGCACAGACTTGTTCAGAAGAGAATGTGAGTCAGAAACATGACACAGAGAACCGGCCATCTAAAAGGACATTGTATGGAGCTTATGCTATAGGAATGTGGTCACTGGGAAGAAAAAGCATAGTGTAGCAAACAAACTTTGTAATAATGTCTAATGCCCTGAAGAAGACACTACTCTGTAGGGTTCTCTAAGGCCGGTGGGACAGTTTTAGTGTACACTACATGGGCCATACTCTGTAGGGTTGTCTAAGGCCTGTGAGACAGTTTCAGTGTACACTAAATGGGCCATACTCTGTAGGGTTGTCTAAGGCCGGTGGGAAAGTTTCAGTGTACACTACATGGGCATATTGTGTAGGGTTCTCTAAGGCCGGTGGGACAGTTTCAGTGTAAACTACATGGGCCATACTCTGTAGGGTTGTCTAAGGCCTGTGAGACAGTTTCAGTGTACACTACATGGGCCATACTGTGTAGGGTTCTCTAAGGCCTGTGAGACAGTTTCAGTGTACACTACATGGGCCATACTGTGTAGGGTTCTCTAATGTCTGTGAGACAGTTTCAGTGTACACTAAATGGGCC
>JABJVR010000106.1:2702187-2747747 GCA_025773905.1 Chitala chitala | reverse complement strand
ATACTGTGTAGGGTTCTCTAAGGCCTGTGGGACAGTTTCAGTGTACACTACATGGGCCATACTGTGTAGGGTTCTCTAAGGCCTGTGGGACAGTTTCAGTGTACACTACATGGGCCATACTGTGTAGGGTTCTCTTATGTCTGTGACGCAGTTTCAGTGTACACTACATGGGCCATACTGTGTAGGGTTCTCTAAGGCCTGTGGGACAGTTTCAGTGTACACTTTATGGAGCATACCTGGTAGCGTTCTCCAAGGCCCGTGAGAAGACGTTGTAGCCTGCTGGGCTAGGCTCATGCTGCATGGAGTAGAACCATGTTGCTGCTTCTTTCACGAGCGGGTTGGCGTTCTCTCCTCCGAGGGAGTTGGACAGAGCTTTGTAGAAGGCCGTCTTACCATCCACTCTCCCCTGCAGCTCTTCAAACCTCTGTTCCACAGGGGAGTTTGTTGAGAGTTAAAACACTACAGTGTAAGAGGCTTCAGGCCTTTGACTGAAACTAGTAGTGAAAGTGAGATTCAGCACAAAAAGGGTTAGGAAATAAAAATCCAGTGAAAATTATTATAGAAAGTCATTTCTATATTGTTTTTCTTGAACGTTTTTCAAAACCATTCTAGAAATGTCAAAAGTTAAATTTTGGATTATGCAATATACTAATTTATTTATCCATTGGGGTGTGTTAATTAAAGCATACCAGACAAAGAACTGGCAACATACGGAAACAGACAGTGTTTGCATATAAAATGCAGAAATAAAATGTAATGCAGCAACAAAACTTAATGACATCAACTGCTGTTTAAATACTCTTCATAAAGGGATCAGTGTGGTAAAGTGGCTATACTTTAGAGTCACAAAAACATTTATAATCTCACCTTGATATTTTTGGCTCTACTGATGAGACCATCTTCTGCTGAAGGGCCCACCAGTAGGTCCATGTGGTGAAAGTGCCCCTTTTGCATGGCTGAAAAGGGGCTTTCCTTCACGTATATCCCATCAACCACTGGGGCCCAAGCTTGCAGAGGGCCGCTGACAGACAACAGCTGAAAGTAAGGTAGAAATTCAATAAAGCAGAGTTAGAGGCTTCTATTCTGTTACTAAGGCAATGCGCATGTATCCATCCTAAGACGTTACTCGTTTCTGGGTTGTGTTATCAGTCAGGAGAGAAGCTGAAAGACAGTGTGTAGCAGGCACTGCAAAGTCACACAAGAAGCACACATTATTTAAGGAAAATATGCAATGGAAAAAAAAAAAAACCCTTACCATTTTTCATTAACACTTGTGACTTGCCATTCAGGATTGAATATATGAAAAAGATAAATTGTATTGTAAAGGTGCCAAAAGTGTGGAAATTCAATAAAAACTTTGAAATGGCTCATTGTGGTACACATCAAGCAACGTCCTGGCACACAGGAGGGTGGAAAGTAAATTATACAAGACCGATTAAATTCAGTGCAGATCCACACTCAAGCCCTGAGTTTTCCAACAGGACTGTAGAAAATTAACCATTTATCTGAACCTTTCACTTAGAGATAGCTTTGCTTTAGTCATACAACATAGCATGTAAATTGTCAGTTTTGCACTGAAACCCACTTCATTAAGTGCAGCCCTTGGGGTTTTGTACACACTGTATTTTGAGATATAGTTAAATTTACGAATTTAAGATACAAAAACTTGTTCAGTATAAAAAAAACTATAATAACAATACAAAAACAACAACAACAACAACAATCATCATCATCATCATCATCACCCCCCCATTCCTTTTACTTGGTCCCATAACGTGCAGCATATACACTACCAGTCAAAAGTTTGAACACCTCCAATTAAATGCTTTTTTTAAACTAGATCATAAAGTGAAGGAAATGCATAGCACAAGTGTTCAGCAGTGCTCTACAGTGGGTTGGCACCCCACCCTGGGTGTCCCCTGCCCTGGGTGTCCCCCGCCCTGCGCCCTATGTCTCCTGGGATGGGCTCCTGGCTTCCCAAGACCCTTAACAGGATGAAGCGATATGGAAGATGACTGACTGAATGAAAAGTTTTCAGCATATGTGGGAACTCCTTCAAAACTATTGGAAAATTTTACATTTAATGTTGGAGAAGTTTATAATTAATGTAGCTCGATAAAAGAATGCCAAGATTTTCCAAAGCTGTAATCAAGGCAATAGGTGACTATTTAAAAAAATCTAAAACATGGGATGATTTCTCATTCTTTTCAACATTTTTTTTTTTTGCCTACTGCATAATCATGTATGTTATTAGCTTTAATGGCTTCATTGTAACTCTAAAATATATAAAATTGTGAATTTAAAGAACATCTCACTGACAAGGCTTTTCCAGTCTTTTGACTAGCAGTGCATAACAGGAAGTGGGAGACACACACACTATGGAACAACCTCTGCCTAATGCTGACAACAGAGATAAAATATTACCTTAGTCTGGGCAGCGTTGAGGGCCTGTGCTGGAACCCCTCTCAGACAGGACAGCATCTGGGCTGCATCAGAAGACGGGCAGCCCAGCTCCTGGGCTAGGCTGACCGCCTGTTGCTGAGCCCTTGCGCTGTTCATCACAGAAGCTGGAGAAAACACTGACCCGCCCTGTCAGAAGATATGTCAGAATGCGTCACTTGTAGGAATGACCTGCTGAGGCCATTACGAGCTAATGTGGGAACTCTGGGGCCCACACGACCAGTTCATTAGTGCATGTTACCCATCAGCTCTTACACCAGGTCTCTGCCCTAGAGATTTCCTACAGACGGTCTGTATTATATCGCTAAATTAACTGGTTACAAGTTTTTTTTTAGTTGACAGACACCAATGTACGGTGAAGATAAACATTTTTATGATCTCTTGAACATAAAACTGTAACTGATTTTTGACGCTACTATGGTAAATGTTATATACTGCCTTCTGTTGAGGAGGCTGGTAATGTCGCTAACTGTAGCAGTTATTGCTAACGTATACACTTTTGCAACAACCTGCTTTTTACATATAGTCCAAAAATCCATATAAATCAGTCTCTGGCAAATTTTAAAATGCAGGTTTGTCATAGCTTTATAGCACCGACAAACAGCGAGAGAAACTTGTAAACGTGATATGAGTGTGCGTGATTTTGGTCAAAAGAAAATTCTCCTTTTCAGATATTGAGCTGTTAACTAAAAGCTTTTGAATGTAAAAAAAATAATAATAATGATGATAATAATAATAATGCACAGTTTTTGTTGTTTTTCAAGTATATGTTTAGTACTACACACATTTACTACACTTTGGTAAGCAGCACTTCTCCTTTGAGTCATGACAGAAGTGGAAGACTGTGGTCTGTCAGCACTTCCCCGTATTACCGAGGCGTGCGGAGAAGCTAAAGCGCGGTCGGGAGCATCGCTTGACGTGCCGGCCACGCTGCCATGGGGAACGCTACGGCGAGCGGCGTGCGGGCCAGCGAGCAGGACAGCACCACGGCCGGCTCTGAGAACCCGGTGCAACGCGGGGACGCCTCAGGCGGTACTCTTTAACAATACTCTGTGTGTGTCTGCAGTGCGATACTGATGTCGTATTAACGTGCCGGTTAGCGTCTTTGTCACGTTTAATTTCGGTGCAGCTGCGAAAACAAGCGTGAAAACTATTGCTTCACTGAAAACTAAAAAACAGTGAAGGAAAAGATTCACCGAGTCAGTGTTCTTTTAACTTTTATGGTGTTTGAAGTTTTGTAGTTAATGTTCAGGTACAGCTTTTGATGATATGTATACTTGAGGCAATATTTCTGTACATTTAATTCCATAATTATGTACATTTCATTTTAAAACTACAGTCTTATATCATAGTAATAAGAATTTAAGTTTTTAAAATGTTTGATCAGAAAAAGAACGACTTTTCCTGCCCTTGAAGTACCTCATTTTAGTTTAGATAAAGAACTATCTTCACATAATGCATTATGGGATAGTGTACGCTGTACAGCTGAAAGACACTGGAACCTTATCACTAATGTCTGGATATGTAACAGTAAACAGACACTGCTGACTTTCAACCTTTTCTTTAAATATGGGGGGGAAGACATGGAGTTCCTTGAAGTGCTACTACGTTCATGTAGATAATGTATTAATCTCCCCATACAGAAGATAGCTGCACCCTGGTTGTGCTGCAAGACTATCCCTACCCTGACCTTGGCAAGCCCATCTTGAGGACAGGAGAAAAGCTGCAGGTTTTGTCTGAGTAAGAGCCAAAATTTCAAGGAATGCTCTGAGCTGGCCTGGATGGGCAGACACTAGATTGTTTCCTTTTAGTGACCTGACCTGACAGTAAATGCCCTTGCGCTCGTCTCTTTCTGTCTCACACAACCGTTCTGCTGTTTGTCTTGTGGTGATTTCTAGTGAAGACGACTGGTGGCGAGTTTACAGTGCGGCGAAAGAGAAAGTGATGTATATACCCAAAAACCACACGGGAAAGGTCTACCGGGAGTAAGTGCTGCACGGCCACGTTTCCTTGCTTAAAGCACAGAGGCACGTCTTCACTGACGCTCAGCTCGTGTGCTGACTACAGGCTTGCTCTGTGTTTTTAAGATGGCTGTTTGAGGGTGTGGCCAGAGACAAGGCTGTGGACCTGCTACACCTTCCCGGACACATACCAGGGTCGTTCATGATAAGAGAGAGCATGAAAGAAAAAGGTGCTGTGTTTCTGCTTTAACCTGAACAACAAGCAACATAGCAATTTTAAAGCAGAAATAACTTGTATATGTTGATCAAATAATAGCACTGGGCCTTTTTGCAGGTGTGTACTCTCTGTCAGTTTGGAATCAGTCTGTGAAACATTACCGCATCTTACGGCTCCCCACTGACCGCTACTGTATCTCCCCTAACGTGACCTTCAAGTGCTTGGAGGACTTGGTGCATCACTATTCAGGTAAACAATTCCCCAAAGGGAGGTTACTTAAAAACAAGCTTTAAAATAATGCATCAGGAGTATTTGATATAAGCCAGCATCATGCTAAATGCGACTGGCTCAAGAAGTTCTGCATGAGTGTCACATGACTCCCAAGAGGAACTGAGAAGTGGGAGGAGAGAGGTCACTAATGTGGCTTTTCCACAGAATCTGCAAACGGCCTGTGCTGCGCTCTCACCACGCCGTGCCTGACCTTCAACACCAACAGCGTCCACCCCTGTGACCGCTCTCTCCCCACCATGACGTACCGCGAGTTCGACTGGAAGAAAATCGACAAGTAAGGCCTACAGCACGAGCAGAAACTCTGCAGCTAAACTGCTGTTGCTCTGCTGTGACTCTTTATCAAATGGCCTGCCTGCCTTACAGAGCCCACTTCAACACTTCCACCACTAAATGTGCTTCCTATTTAATCACTTAGAAAAGACACCCTGTAGTGCACACTCATCTTTACACTGTTTTGTTCACAGGTGGGAATTAGCACACCAGAGCGTCCTGTTCAGTCCAGACAATGGAGACTCGGCTGTGAGTTTTGGGGTGAGAAGCAGTGTTGCTTTCTATGCCTCCCTGGCAGGACTGGACAACGCAAAGCAAACAAACTGCAGAAAGGACAAAAACAAGTCCTGCGCTTCAGCCTCGGATGACAACAGCTTCCTGCAGCTCTTTTAAAAACCTTTTTAAAGCTTAAACTTTTGTGCACATCCACAGAAAACATAATGTTGCCTTTCATTGTAATAAGTGATAACTGAGGTGATTTTGTTAACCATTCTGTTCTCTTAGTTTTATATTATGAAACATTACACTAACTCCAAATAAATGCTAATATCTAAAATCATTCTCATTAAGAATTGTAAAAACTTGCATGCTTTCCTAAAAATGTAAAAAGTAAAATTCATTGAGCTTCTATGTTGGTATAAGCTAACATAAACCCTGGAAATATTTTTTACTTAAAATCGATACATAAACACTTTCACGTCACTAGAGAACAGAATCAGAAATTAGAACGTTTTTTTTTTTACTTTTTATTTTGCCAATATCTGAAATAGGAAGTCAACTTTCTGCATTTTTGTCTTCTGTTAAATTTCTATGCTATAACACAACTAGAACAGTGGATATAAAATGTATAATTCAATAAGGAAACATGCTCTTACCATGAGAAGAGCCCTGTGAAAGTAGCGTGGAGTCTCCGTGGAGATGAGGTGGAGGCTAGCTACATCAGCCCCACTCCGGTCTGCCCCTAGCGTCACTCTGCCTGGATCACCACCGAAATAAGCAATGTTCTTCTGCACCCACCTCAGGGCAGCAGCCTGGTCCTGCAAGCCATAGTTGCCCGAGGAGTCTGTGGAACCTAAACATGTTTGGAAAACAAAGCTGTTTGTATCTGGAAGTTTATTCACGTCAACTGGACTTCTTTCTCCTTTACGTAGAAACGTTTCACCTTTTACCAAAAGGCTTCTTCAGTCAGACATGACTAAACTTCTAGATAACCTCACCTGGACGACTGAGAATCTTCATAGACAAAGCTGTTTGTAGTAATGTGAAAGACTGTGTCAAGGTGTGTGGCCTCAGGGGAGTGATGGGAGACACAGTGTGAAGTGTGTGGCCTCAGGGCAGTGATGGGAGACACAGAGTGAAGTGTGTGGCCTCAGGGCAGTGATGGGAGACACAGTGTGAAGTGTGTGGCCTCAGGGCAGTGATGGGAGACACAGAGTGAAGTGTGTAGCCTCAGGGCAGTGATGGGAGACACAGTGTGAAGTGTGTGGCCTCAGGGCAGTGATGGGAGACACAGTGTGAAGTGTGTGGCCTCAGGGCAGTGATGGGAGACACAGAGTGAAGTGTGTAGCCTCAGGGCAGTGATGGGAGACACAGTGTGAAGTGTGTGGCCTCAGGGCAGTGATGGGAGACACAGTGTGAAGTGTGTGGCCTCAGGGCAGTAATGGGAGACACTGTATAAAGGCACCTGTACCTTGCATAGCAACGTAACTGCATGTTTGTTCTACCAGCACTACCAGCAGAAGAAAACTTGGTGTAGACTGAAGGTATCAATCACTGAGGGAGAGTAGAAGAGAAGTAAGAGTAGCGGAAGGTGTACAGTGGCACAGTACCTGTACTGAGGAACCCAAATGCCGCCGCTCTGAAGCTGGCCGTCACCACAATGACGTTTCCCACAGCGGCGAGGTAAGACCCATCCAAGAACATCGGCCCATCGCCGGTGACGCCTCTCATGAAATTGTGGAAGAAAACCATGACTGAGGCATTGCCTCTCTGCTGGAGAGGGACCAAGCTATGAGTGACCATGGAGAACGAGCAGCATGGCCAGACCTTTAGTGAAGGTTTAACAGCACTTACGATGCTGACAGGAACAAAGACATTGAGGTAGAGACAGTCCTCACTGGCTATAGGAGATTCTGTATCTCCTGGCTGCAAGCAGCTGGGTCTGGAAGAGGAATATAAAAAATGTTACACACCCTGCTGCTTTTAATTTACTGCAAACGACATGCTAACACTCCTTAGGCTACCAAGCAGAAAACCTGCAATAAACACTGCACCAACACCAGTACCCCACAAGAGCAGGGAAAAACAAACAGTCTACAGGCAAGGCTGCTACAAACTGGGAGTCTGAGTGATGAAAATAGCGGCCTTCTGTACTGACTAAACATCAGGAATGGTTACCGAGCAAAGGTGGCGTTCCAGCTACCCTTCCAATCCGTAGTTTGCGGTGATTTGAAGCGGAGCGCTCTGACTGGAGGACGGGCATAGGGCACGCCAAGAAACTGGACCACTCGCTTTGACTCCGGACCAATACGTGCCGCCTGGAATTCTCCGACAATGTTTCCATGACCCTGGATAAACACCGACTTCAGCTCCGACCTTGAATCTGGGAAACAGTAAACACTAAGGATGTGGAAAAATACCTTACCAATTAGTCACGCTGTGTGAAACAACAGCCCCTTCTGGGTTTAATGAGAACACTAAATTAATCCAAAATCAAAACAATGTACTAAGTATTTGAGTTTGGATCCTTTCAGGGTCATAGGATCCAAATACAAGACCGCATGAACATCTTACCAAACAAATTCAGGTGTACCTTTCTTAAAATAGAGGTACAGATACATGCCTTTCCTGAAAGAGACAGGCACAGACACACACAGGCCTTTCCTGAGAGAGAGACACACACACACACACACACACACACACACACACACACACACAGGCCTTTCCTGAGACAGACAGGCACAGACACAAAAACGCCTTTCCCGAGATAGACAGACATACACACATGCCTTTCCTGAGAGAGACAGGCACAGACACATACACGCCTTTCCTGAGAGAGACAGGCACAGACACACCTTTCCCAAGAGAGACAGACACATACACGCCTTTCCCGATAAAGACAGGCACAGACACATACACGCTTTTCCTGAGAGAGACAGACACACACACACCCACACCTTTCCTGAGAGAGACAGTCACACACACACGCCTTTCCTGAGAGAGACAGTCACAGAAACGCCTTTCCTGAGAGAGAAAGGCACAGACACATACACGCCTTTCCCGAGAGAGACAGGCAGACACATACACGCCTTTCCCAAGAGAGACAGGCACAGACACATACACGCTTTTCCTGAGAGAGACAGGCACACACACACACACGCCTTTCCTGAGAGAGACAGTGACAGGCACGCTTTTCCTGAGAGAGACAGACACACACACAAAGCTTTCCTGAGAGAGACAGGCACACACACACGCCTTTCCTGAGAGAGACAGTCACAGACACACGCCTTTCCTGAGAGAGACAGTCACAGACACACCTTTCCTGAGAGAGACAGGCACAGACACACACACACACGCCTTTCTTGAGAGAGACAGGCACAGACACATACAGTCTGAGTGAATTCCATTCAATCCTGTTTACCTTTCCTCAGATACAGATAGAGGGCTGGCTCTTTGATGAGGACACGACAGCTGTTGGCCCCGGCAGCTGGCACGCAGGCATGAGTGTCAGGGTACAGTAAGCAGCGGACCGCAGACTCCCTTCTTTGTATGGTCACCAATCGGCAGGCCTCACTCATCATGCAGGCTGCACAGAAGAGGGAACATGGCTTTGATACCCAGAAAGCAAAGAGCATAATGCTGCACAGCAAAAATAGCAATGTGGATTTAAAGTGCTAAATGATTCCAGCTAAACTGAGTGTGTATACAGGCATATCTGGAACTAGATAAACTCTCTCTTGGTGTTAAATTAACACTTCCATAAATGGGGAGTGTAGGCATGCTTGAAATATAATGTCTTTGCTTATGTGTACTCTGGTCTTTTGAAAGATACAGTGTGTAATGCTTTCAGAAGGTCTGACGTCTCCCACTCTGTTAATAAGAAATAGTTTTCATGCTTGGTAACTGTAAGGCAATAACAGTGTTTCTTGTAAATAAGAAAATGTGTATGTATTTCACACACACACACACACAACACATTACTGTTTACGTTTGTGTAAATATATGTTGCTGTATCAGTCACTACTTGGTAAGGCATACATACATCAGTTAAAAGGTACCATAAATAAAGTACAATTTAAGTAACCGAGTATGAAGGTGATGGCGCTGAAC
This sequence comes from Chitala chitala, assembly GCA_025773905.1. Taxonomy (NCBI): domain Eukaryota; kingdom Metazoa; phylum Chordata; class Actinopteri; order Osteoglossiformes; family Notopteridae; genus Chitala; species Chitala chitala. The sequence continues at coordinate 2,738,219 of JABJVR010000106.1, read as the reverse complement.
GGTGACTGGATGCTGCAAACCTGAGAGACACCAGTCTCTGGAACGGTTCAGATCCTCAGCAACGTCCTTACTGATGTGGATTACATCATAGACTGAAAGTGATGGGTCAATCAGAGCAGATGCCACGTCTAGGCGATCCCATACATTCACATTTACTGCCAAAAGAAGAAAAAACAACATCTGTAAGAAGTGCAGAGTTCTAAATTAAACAGAACAATCTGGAACAATCATTTCACAGAACAGCAGCTGATTGTTTCAGTGTGTCACGTAAGACATTGGGCATGTCTTTATTTACTAGCATTAGGTCCTGCATTCTTTGTCTAGCTTGATGCTTCAGACTTAGACTAATGAGTAAAAAGGAAGTGAGGGTGGATTTTCCACCTTAAACTGTGAGCCATTAGTGTGAGTGATGTGGCTATACTGCACCCAGACCGTCTGACGATGCTCATATCACTCTTTCCTTAAAAACACCGGTGACACGTACAGTTAATACATGAAACAAAAATAATTATCTACCCGTTCACATATCAAGCTACGCAATCAATTGGAAAAATCATAAAATGTGAGTGTGTTAATCACTGCTGCTGAGCTCTGAGCTGACTGAGTCATCAAACTTCCTTTGCATACCCGTATCATGCGGCTAGCTACACACATGCTACACACATGCTACACACGACATGGTATGGCACGACATTATTTCTCACACTACTCTTTGCGTTGCATGTCCAGTGGTTAAATTTCATCAGAAGGCCAAATAGTAGCAGAAATTGGTTTTATACTTAAATTTTATACGTAAATTCATATTCCTGCCATGAATTCCCAATAAAGTCATGCCAAAAACTAAGAGTAAAATATACTTTTAGTCACAATTTCTAAGTACTAGGGGCAAATTTGAACATGTCAAAGGCATAGATCTCTAAATAATTTAGATAAAGCATTTTGGCTAAATAAAGCATACATAAACCAGCCAACAGATCAAAGTGGTAAAGCCTGCCAGCCTAATAAATGTATAATTTCTGGATTAATCCAATTTTACAGAAATGCAGGAACAATGGCACTGACAGACATAGGAAATGAGAAGGTAGACTAATCAAGCCTTCACTTGGCCTTACTTCACAATGCTGCTTAGCATGTTGCACCATTTCAAAACATATTAGCCAGCAAAAAAGAAGTATATGTTACCTTTTAGTAAAGGAGCAGCAAGCTGAAAGGGTGGACAAAGTTTTGGACTTTTGGTCCACTGGTTAACTGAGAGAAGAGAAAAGACATTTGGTACACTAAAAGACATTCTTTTTTTAAACGACACTAAAGGAAGTGTTTACAGCTGGACTGAAGACAGCAGCTAATGGCACACTGTCTTTTTTTCCATCTTTTTGATAGTTAACATGACTTGACGCACCTGGCTTCTCATACCAGCCGAATGGAAACAGTTCGGTTTCCACTTTGGATGGGGAGCAATCCATGACCCTCCACCTCGTCCGCTCATCTTCCCCACATGTCTGGACCCCCAGACTGTTCAGAGTCAGACAAAGCTTGTCTGTACCTGCACAGGGCACAGCAGGTGTCAAAACGTTCACCCTTGTAACGAGCATTCAAATGTGAAATCATGTTTCGGAAAGTAGAACAAAGTCATCTCCACCACAAACACACCTGGAGTCTGTGAATCGCTGATGAATCCAATTCCTCTACAGCAAGGATCTTCATCACATCGACGTTCACACTCAAAAAACCTAAGGCAGCGAACAGGATTATGAAAAAGGTGGTAATACAGTTTGTCATTACCTGTACTGTATTTTAAAATGTCAGGAAAGAAAAAGAGAATGGAGTTTGTATGACAAATTTCTTTTGTCATCTTACCCATCAGTCATGGGCCTTGACGTGACATTGACCCGACTCCTCACAGAATACGAAACCATCTTTTTAAAGGGCACACGAGTGTAGAAATTCTTCACACTGCCTGTCAGAGAGACTATAAACGAAAAATTTAAGTTAGTGAACATAATATAAACACAAGTATGGGTTAATGTGTTCTCTAAAGCTGTTTAGTGTCATGCTGCGCAAACCACAATTTTTATAGACATTGTGAGCAGGTTTTCATGACTACTTTACACTCTACACTCTGTGGAACCCCTACATCTAAGAGTCACATTTTCTTCACTTAACCCTCCATTACTAGGGCGGGGTGTTGTACACCCCCGTTGATCACTTTACACTAATTTCTCATCGGTGGCGCGGCTGTGAGCTTTGATACCTTGAGTAGCTGTCAGATCCATAACGCCCTGCGCATGCATGTGTGACTCGTTACTCGGAGGTGGATCGTTGAGCCGATAACAGCGAATTTCAGCAACCTGAAGCACCCCACCTGAGTAATCCCACAGAGTATTTGGCCATTTTTACGGTAAGTTTTTGTTGCTGGGTTCTGTTTACAGCGTATAGAACTAGAGTCACATCCAGGCTCTGAACCAGAACATATCAGTGAACATGATACAGAACCAACTGAAGATGCTCATGATGGCACTGATGATGAAACGGAGCAGATGCAGCACAGCTGCTATGTAGAAACAGACAAACCGCTCAAATGGTGGAAGACACAACCTCGAAAGCAGGTTGGCACGAGGGCTCATCAAAGATCAAGTAAATTGCATATGAAAATATTTCTTACTATCATTTCTTCCTAAAGTGTAGTGGGGTGCAAAACATCCCACTCGAGTAACGGAGGGTTAAGAAAACCTATGTTATTTAATATGTATAAAAGAATTGGATGGATTCTGTTAACTGAATTAGGAAATGTCCCTATATGTGCACGACTGGGTTAAATGACAAATATGTCCCTGAAGTTGTACAGGCTTGTGTCAGCCACCTGCTAGATGGTGCATGTATCAAGGCAATTATGTGTTCCAGCAGTTCTGGCCTAATAATCTGAAAAGCACATGTGTAACGAGTGAGTCATTACATTTTTATGGATCCACCATTTTACCAGACAGATAAAATACATTACCCTCACTTAAAACAAAACACGACTTGCAGCTCACAGTGCCTCTGAAAAAGTTTAAATCTCACACACTTAATGAATATCAATAAGTTTAAGGCTTCAGTCAAGCATCTGACATTACACTTTCATAACTATGCTTAAGTTATGTACAGAGCCTGCTCCACTGGTCTGCAGATGAACTCTCACGCCTCTCATTTCCTGGCTGGACAGAAATCTAGCTTGATGTCACAAAATTCCTCTGGTTTCCGTCAAAAGTGGTTTGGAATGTAAATGGAGACTAATAAACTAAACACTGAAATTTTTGCATTCAGGAAAAATGTGCTTCTTTCTCACAAAATGATGAGGAAACAGCAGCAGCGCGGCTGATGTCAGAAGCTGGTGTCAGGTTCACCTTAGGATGAGAACACGTCGCCTGTGCAGGATAATGCATCTAATTACATCCCACTACTAAAAGGACAATGCAAGCTGGTCTCAAACGAGAGGGAAGATTTATAAAATCCTGATTTGGCCTGTTGAATAGAACAAATTTAAGCCCAAGCGTGCATAATAAAAACACACTGTTTTAAGACCAGCCTGGGAATCGCATTACAGGTTTATTGCCAACAACTGGAAGCACTCAGTGAAAACACGCTTTTGTGGCACACGAAAGCACAGGTGGCACAAAGGCACAAAAGCCGACACTGGTGCGCTGTGTACTGTTCCAACAGGCCTGGGACACAGACCACAGCATGCTCCGCAATGCCTGAGCAGGAGCACTTCTGGTACACAAGCACATGTGAAATGTTATACGGCAGGAAGTGTTCCTGGAGCCATCATGAATACTTTACTGTTGGGTTCCACACCACAACACAGCTCCAATTGGATCTGGTATAACAGCAGTACTGAAGATTTTGTGTGTACTAAATCGATACTGATAATACACAGTTCTTGGACAGGATATTTTATTAACCTGTTTACAGCACTGATCTGAAATAGACAGTAATCCCATAACTCTCACAACAGCCATTAATACGCTTTTCATCCAGGAAAATTCCACCATAAACAGAATTAAGACAACTAGGCCAACACAAATGAATACTGACCTTTCTTCCTGTAAGCCTTTAGGGGCGCTAGAGGCAGAACGGGGCTGCAGGCCTGTCTGAGGGGCTTGTCATAAGCACCACAGACCTGGGTGTTGGGGTAGAGCAGGCAGGTGAAACTGATGGGGCTCTCATCTCGAACGTCAGCAAGATGACACACCTCCACCTCTTTACATCCTACAATGGAGCAAACGCGGGGCTAGTGGCTTAACAGTGCACTGTAAAACTCTTATCTTCTTGCAGTGTGCTGTATAGTAAGCTTCCTGAATGGATGCCTGTCAACCCCAGGACTGTGGGTTCAAATAGTGGGTGTGTCTGTTTTTGGATGCCTGCGTGCGTGCGTGCGTGCGTGCGTGCGTGCGTGCGTGTGTGTCGGGGGGGAGGGGTTATATGTTCTTCCCATGTCTACATCTGTATGTTTATGCCAGATTCTTCACTTCAATCCCACAGTCCAACAACAGGCAGGTCAATTAGACTGAGAGCTCTATGTTTCCATATGTTCCCTGCCATTTAACATACCAGAAGGCAAAAATAATCATAACTATTAGCCAAGGTAGCTGAAAACAAAGTTTTGCCAAGGTATGCAGATTTTACAGCATGATACTAAGAAGGCTTGCATGAGAAAACTGATGTTGAAGAAAAGAGAACTGGAGGTGGTGATCTGAGATGGAGAATGCATTGCCTTCTTGGTATTACTGGTGTTATGTCACCATTACATGCGATCACACAACATGCCAAATACGACGCGTGCTCATACTTGCGAGACACCACAGTTCCGCCTGCTGCACTGCGTACTGCCACTTGAAAATCCGGTACTCCAGCCGTGGGACGTCCCGGCCGGAATCCACGAGAACCGCTCCGTTTTCAATGGCAGAAAATTCCTCTTTGAGCGCATCTGTAGATGTTCAAACATACATAAACAGGGTCAACAGGAGAACAGTGTCATTTCCTTAAAGGAGCGTAGCTGCCCGTTTTAGGCATAGGACGCTTTCCTGGATATGTTTCCTCAGTTTATCGACTGCAGCTGACACGTGCACAGATAGTCAGCTCAAGTTCACCTGACGTTGACACTCGTGGAAACTGCTGCGGAGGAACGCTGGAACACGAGGACAGGTTTTGACGAGTGGTGAGATCTGAATCTGACAAAGGAGATTTGTATTACCAGCGTGATTTCACCAGATCTGAGGTCATAACAAACGGTTTAAATTTGGCAGCCAGAAGAATAGCACCAAGATGGATCAATAAATATTTATAATTCCCAAGTGAATAATGTTTCATACCCCTCCAAAAATAAACACGCTGGAAAACGACGACTGATGCCTGGTAATCTGTTCTGTTTCTGCTGGCTGCTGGCAAGGCTGCATCAGCTAAATGAGATGAGAAATCTCCAATTATAAAACGATTCAAACATGGTCTGTAACAGCAAGCCAGCATACACAGTTGTAATTTATTTTGGATATGAGCGAAAGGGAGAAAGCAAAGTAAACTTTAGAAAACACATGTAAATTTGAACAGCTGTGTTTCTATTTTGTTTTTACTATGGTACAGGACAAACAACATGATATCAGTTTCATCTAACATAGGTCATTTTACTGACCATGCTAACCTAAAAGTCCGTTAATATATCAAAGCTATTGTAAAGTCACATGCCTTGTATCCTGTTACCAAAAGCCTTCAAACAATGATATCGAACACTTCAGATATCAAGGATCCATTGTCAATTGATCAGATTTCTCCATTCTTCCAAGTTTAAAATTACAAGTAATCCAATTTAATCCAGCCTTGTACATGCTGAAGGTCTCGCATATTTAAAAATGTAATGTAGACTGTCACGTGTTTCTGTGTCAACACATTTTTACTTATATATTTATATATAAGTTTTATATATAATTATTTTATATATAATATATATATATATATATATTTACTTATATATTTATACAGCTCAATATATTTATGAGCTGTAAACCACTGGGCAAAAAATAAAAACATATACAAGCATATTTACAATTTTGAATTGTGCGTCACCTTTAATATAATTTTATGAGTTGGTTTTCCCAACAATCTAAGATAACTGAACACATTTGTGGGTCAGGTCTGCTGTGGTTTGCCCATAAAAACACGACCCTGATCATCTGAAGGTGCTTACTGATGGTGAAGTTCTGACCCCCCAAACTAAATGTAAACTGCTTCCTCAACTTGCTGTACTTGAGTCCCGACCCACAGGCCTGCCTGGTCTCGCCAGGCTCGTTGGCATCCCAGTCCGCGTCGCTGCACATGAGGGTGTCCGGGTTGCTAAGGAGACCACACATGATGGTGCCTGGAGTGTGAGTATGTATGTTAGCAGGTCAGCAGCAGACTGAGGTTAGCGCCTTCAGACACAAAGTCAAATGGACAAACTCCACACCATAAAACAAGTCCCTCACAGCACAACAAGCCACCAGATCCTTCACAAAGAGTATGACTGACCTTTACCTTTAAGAAGTTTAACTGCTTTGCATACTTTAAGATACCGACATTTAAAGCAATTCAGTGTTAGGGCTCCATGAGCAATACTAAATATATTTATAATAAAAAATTTGTAAAAATATCATAAATTCTGAATAAAATATATGGCAGAATGTTAAATAAAATGTGTTACAGATTTGCCCTATAGATACGTAGGTAAGCAGAGGGAGAGCTTACTTTAGCCCACATTTCTCAGTGTAAATGTACTGTTGCACTTTCCACTGACTAGCGGCATGACCCGTAACAACACATGGCCCAAAGCCCACCTCCGTCGAAGATATTTTTGTTCAGGATGAAGCCGTCACAGCAGCTCTCCTTGGAACAGGCATCCAGGCAGAAGCGATGGACGTCCGTCAGGGTGGCCCCCTCGGCCTGGAACACCACCGTGCGGTAGGACCCAGAGCCGACCTTCATAAATGCCTGCCTCTCAAATGTCTTCTCAGACTTGGTGCTGAACTCATGACCTTTACGTGGGACATAACGTTAACCTTTTTTTTTTTTTTTTTTTAACCCTCTTGGGAAAACCAGAATGCATTAACGTTATCATGACGTTCCTACACTTTTAAGCGCATACCTTTCTTTCGCAACACAACAAGGTCTTGTCTGTTACCACCTTTCACCTTCAGCAGACAACTAAGGTTCTGGTACATGTCAGCACCAGGATTTCCCAAAAACCCTTTAGTCTGCGGGGTTGCAGAAATTACACAAGATGAGAAAAAGCAAGGCGTTTATCAAGTAACAGCTTGCAGTGGCAGTACTAAATTACAGAAAATAAAAATTATTAAGATTTTATCAGTAGGCTACCTCTAGCTTTGTTGCAAATTTGTGTTTATTTTAAACATGCATAATAGAAACATATGCTTGTTCATTTTGAATTTGTGGTGACAATATTTAGCACTGGATGAAGAACTACCTGTCCGGAGGCTTGACACTGGACATTAACTCCAACAGCACTGTAGGAGTCACAGTGAGTTTGACCTTCTTCAGTGAACAGGACCAGGTGGTGGCAGAATTCATCTTTAGCACAGTCTAGGAGTTTGAAAGCAGCTTGTAGCATGATACTATTCCAACGTCAAGCTGTTGCATTCAGGCAGCAGTGAAAATGTGCTGTGGTTACATAAGTGTGACCTTTAAATGCGCTATCAAAACAAACACAGTTGTGTTTGCAGGTCCCCTTGCGCAGACACACTTACCCAGGACACACTCTCTTATTCCACTGCCCAGCTGTTTGTCTGATACCTGTGAGTTCAAAATAACAGCATCTTCTGCACCAAGAACCCACTGAGCTCTGGGCACACTTTCAAATTTCTCCATCACTGAATTTGGAAAAGAAAAAGGTCAAATGTATTCTTTCTATACATTTTATTTCAGTTCTCCTATATATAATAAATATAAACAATCTGCACAATGCACCACCTATACATTACACACATATAGTCTATATACGGCTAATGACATATCTACTAAATCCATCATTTAGCGATTAATTTAGATACACCCAGCAATTTAGATGTGGATAACAGCACTTTGTAAGTGTATCAAACCGAATTTAACTGAGCACTTAAAGATTAAAAACTTAAACGTAATGGAGCTACTGCTTCAGAGTTATTCTTCTTCCCATGGATTTTTTCCATACCTTGACAGTCCTGGTCAGTTAGGGCCTCAACAGATAAGGTCCAGGGGAGGTGCCGCCCCCCTGTCATGACACAGAACCAGCTCTGCGTCTGGACATCCTGCTGGGCATCTCGGAAGCGTCCCTCTTCCGTGCATGTGAGAGAGCTTTTCTGACACTCAGTGACGCCTACGTTACACAAGCCAGCACGTAATGAGCAGATGAAGCTATCGCCACAGACGGTGCTGATGCAAGCATGTTCTCTGCATCAGATGCACTGTTACACACACACACACACACACACACACACACACACACAAAAAACACAAACAACATACCCACACTCATCTTCACACATGTGCAGACAAGCGATCCTCATGCTCTCCACATGACTTTACTTCACAGATAGACATACAAATATCAGTACATCCCCTCAAAAACTGAAACACTCCTGCCTTTCCTAAGAGCTTACTTACAGTGAGCGGCTCTGAATGCCCCCTTGGACACAGTAGATGTGCCAGCAGGACACTGCTTACAATACACCTTTCCTTCCTGGTCCTGGTAGGAGCCTCGTGGGCACGGGGAACAGACCTCGGAACTGAAGAGAGTCCCAGCTGGGCATGGAACTGCCAAAGGAAAAAGTAAAAGCAAGTGGTCAGATGGCTGAAGGGGACGTAAACACAGAGACACAGAGTTTCCACATCAAGCGCAACACTTGTGCATCAGCGCTCAAACGTCTATAAAAGCGCTGATGAATTTAACATCTACAGATGAAAGCAAGCTATAAAATCTGCTGTAGGCTGATGATGTCACCTGTAATTTACAAAAAACGTACTAGATGTACTACCACTTTTTATCTTATGGAAACATTTTCATGTAATGTTTGTGTTACAGTACAATAAGATGTCTTTCAATCTTCTTAGATGGAGTAGGAAATACTGGCGATGGAAATTCCCGGTCACCAGGCCAAAAGCCTGATTAGCTGGACTCGGGTCTTTAGCCCAACAGGCTAATTCATTTGTCTGGTAACTATGAGCAGGCTGTGGCTGTGTGGGTTTGAGCTCGACAGGGTCAGCCCCGTTACATACCGCCACAGCTTACTCTCAGGAAGCATTACAAAGTGCCATGTTATTTAAGGAGGGCCAGATGGTGGACCACTGTTTTCTTTAAACAACAATGAAACTCTGGCATCACCACATTCATAAGCAGATATGAAAACACACCACATCCTGAGACTCCAGCGATGCGCAGGTACCCCGGTGAGCAGGTGAAGTTCACAGCCAGGGCAGTGAGCACAGCTGAATCAGGTGAGAAGATGACATCGCTCTGGAGCATGTTCAGAAGCCCATCTCTCAGCCTCCCGGTGCTGAAGGCCACGTCTGGAATTGGGGGAAAAAAATCACATGAAAGCAAAGCAGCCACATGTCTCATGGGTTAAAGTTAGGGCACCTGATGACCATCAAAGTTTCTTACCGATGTCATGCAGGTCAGGAAGGGCCTCAACAGCAACGTCTGAGAGCCGGACCCCCCGTGTGATCTGGACCTTGAGCTGCTCATCACTAAGGCAATTTAGCTCCACCGATGAGTCATCGCAAACGGACAGGGAGTTAAAGACTCCCGACGAGTACATCTGAGACACAGAGATACACAAAACCAAAAATTAAATAAATATTACAAAAGCCGAAGGTGCCACATCACCGACCTGGAATACTCACAACCTGAGTCTATTACCACAAGGCTCGTAAGTCACGATGTAGGGCTTATGTCACAGTTTTATTATGAACAAAACATGTTCAAACACATACCGGCACTCTTGACAATCACATGAACCTGACAAATGTGCTCATGGAGTGCCTGTAATTAACAAGCTATGTTCACAGTCGCTAAAGCTGTCGGCCTTCTCACTGAAAGTCATAATGTCCTATATAAATCACACCCAGATCCACTGCATTCTGTAAAGACTTGTAAAATTTAGCGTACAATTCAAGTACATCTGAACTAATAACCAAAACTGCATAAAGTACCAGGTTCATATTAGCAAAGCAGGATACGGTCCTCAGAAAATGTATAAAATTTTTACATTACTCAAAGGTATTAATGTCCAAAATGTCTGGTATTACTAATAATAATGTGTTCATTAAAAAGGTTGTTTCCACTTTGAGGCATAGACTAACGTTTGGCCATGGAATTCTGAAGGTGACATTAATAATTCCACACATTTACTATAGTGATGACTGTGACAGCATATAATTATGGACAATTATTGCCTCAAATTGACCTTCTGTGTAGACAATACAGGACTTGTACACATAATACATCTGTGTGGAATGCTGGAGATGTTGTGTTTCGCTGTGTATTATATTAACAGTGCGATTAAAAACAAGGGAAACCTCGCTGGAGAACCTGACAGTATGCATATTTAGGGAATGGCTCTATGGTACCTGCAGTGTGCAGAGGCCTTTGGCCCTCAGGGATTTAAGGAGAGAAAGCTTGAGTTCTGATTGCTGGGAGCTGCAAGCTTTCTGCCCCTGTGACAGTGACACCTGGAGGATTGAGGTGGCCATGACAAACTGCAGACCTTGGGGCCCTGAGTGAAAAAGAAGCAAGGGGAGGGAGGGGTTCAGCAACACAGACCATAACAGCATCACATAAATACATACCAACACGGGGATACAGTGGGGGGGGGGGGGATTAAAGGACAACTCAGCCAACCCAATGTAGAGATAGTCAGACACTCAACGACTACTGAGGCCTATTCTACTAAAAAATGTTGAATACCATCAGAATTTAAGCTATTAAAGCCATGGGAGAGTATGAAACCACTGTGTGAAAAAACAGCTGTAAGCATCTCTGTGAAAAGTTAGAAAAACATTACATCTTCACCACCGTTCTCTTGGGAAGACGTCTAATGTTTCCAAGGTGGAAAAATGTCCTCTGGCCCACACAGCTCTGCCCTGACTAATGCTGCCAGACACTCAATAAAGACTCGGAGGTCACGAGGTCAGATGTTAACTAGCTGCTTCTTTTAAAGTACGACCAATGACGTCATTTGTTTTAAGAATGAATGCAAGCCTAAACAGGCCACAACTACTGTTAGCATGGTGCAAGGGAACTAAGCAGTCTTCTTCCTCTTTTGGCTGCTCCCTTTAGGGGTTTCCACAGTGGATCATCCTTCTCCATGCCACCTTGTTCTCTGCAGCTTTGCAATGGAACTATGCCTAATATTGAATATTTACTTTAACTTTTATAGTCTTGTTACAAATAGCGTTTCCTAGCTCCATCACAGCATGAACTGCCCATCATGTACCCTTTTCTGCATCAAGTGAAACTATGCTACAGACAAATGTTAAGCGCACTTTAACTGAATACGGGCAGCCCCAACACTCTTCATCTCACCTTAGGGCTTCATAGTAACATGAAGAAAACCTATTTTCTCATTTAAATTACGTTTGTTTTGTTGTATTCTCTTACTACCCACACACAGGAAACAACTGAACGATGCGCAGTTACTCTGGCAGCCTTGAGGAAGCGGTGCTTCTGCGAGCCACTTCTTCATCACAACATCACACAGGAAGCTGGGGACGGCAAGCGTGTTAACGTAGCCCTGGTGGCACGACAGCCGACACTGCTGTGTCCGCTGTCCACTGTCCAACACGTCTTCGCAGAGAACAACTCCACGGGCGATAGACACATCCTCAAAGGGATATGGACACTGTGGGGCTGGAAATTAAACAGAATAAAAAAGAAAGCAGAAGAAGACAGCAGGCAGTTTAATTGGAGACAGACAGGACATTAAACAAGATCAGCACTCTTAATATGACATTCAACATATTCTGTGTGTATGGTGCCATTTAAAATAATTTGGCATAATAATATTCTATGCCAATACACTGAACATTTTAAAACTTGTGTTGCATTATATGACAGCACCTGCTAAAAAACTAAATTAATAACAGGAAAAAATAAACAAGAACTTGGAAGGGGGATGGCAATGTGATCTATAAAGGAAAAGGCCATGAGGCTATTTATCAGATTAAAAAAAACACACACACACACACACACACACACACACACACACACCATTACAGGAAGGTTGCCTCCCTGTGCTGAGGTCAGTTCTGGTTCCAGGAAGCTCCTGGCCACTGTACGAAACACACCAGCAGCTCTCCTGGTCACACTGAACTGGAGAAAACAGCTGCTCTCCCAGCTGACATTCTGGCTTATAGCCAAGCCCTGCCTCCCTTTGGGTCACCTGACCCCTCAACAATTCACACCAGCTAGGGCCTGCAGACAAGGAACCCACAGACAGGACAAAAGATTTTAAACAGCCCAAACTGTGATGTGAAGTACACAGAAATACATCACATGCTCTATTTTAACAGTGTTTAAACAATGAGTCTAGACATTGTAAACTCATCTGCTTAAGAAGCTACAACTTGACTGATTAGTATAATTTTTTTTTTTACTCAGTTTTAGTCAGTTATAAGGAAGGCAGTATTGCAGGTGTGCATGAGGTCTATTTACACTGCGGGTCTCCGTTCTGGTTACGAGAGGCAGGCTGAATAGCTCTCCCTGTAGACGGACTGACACACCAGGACTCATTGCTGTCCGCAACTGCGGTTTGTAGAACGGAGAACTCTCCATCCTGAAACGAAAACTCTGTCACCTCAGAAATTAAGCTGCTAGGAAATAAAGTCCAGAACATTAGTAATTACACAAACACAAGCCAAAGCAGAGCAATCATAGCAACTACCTCAGCCTTACCAGAATTATGCTTTACAAACAGGGTTTTCTAAAGGAGAAATGAAGTGGTGTGATTTACAGAAATACCTCTTGGCACAATGGGATATATAATGGAACTGGCTGAACACTGGGATCAGAGCCAGACTGGATCCAGTCAGAGATGAGAGCCTTGGTTTCAGCACGCTGGCATGGGGTCCCACCTGTAGGAGAACATTCCCTCAGTAAGTCCCGTGAACAAAAGCCAACACATCCACTGGCCATGCATCCATGAGTAATTGCCGAGTCCTGCAATAAACTTACACGTGAGCAACTCCCAGGAGCGTCTGTCCAGGGATCCTGGAACATAATGCCCATCCTCACTGACACACCAGCATTGGCCTATTATACACACAGAGTAAAACACCAGTGTTTGCACCATTTAAAGGACTAAAGAACAAACAAACTGTGGAGCCTGCGTGGTACTGGCAGTGATAAGGGCCTAAAGCACATAACAAATGGAACTTAATATAAAAAATGAAAATCTGGCATTTAAAAATTTCTAGTCGAACCTCAAGAAACACATTTTTTTGTTTTAATTTTAGGTGGTGCAATAATAATACTTTCATACAAGTAATATTACATTAATATTACAATGGTTGACTTTGACTTTTACTTAAGTTATTATATAGTAAAATATCTGAAGTTTTACTTAAGTGTGGCTTTCAGGTACTTTACAAAACACCATGTGTGACCTGTACTGTAGTAGCACTGCGTGGGCACCCACTGCCCGTAGGCGTCGCACTGAGGGCTGTACGGCTGGTATCCCAGGCGAAACGCCTCATTTCCTTCCTGACCACTTCGCCAGGAGCTGTGCAGCGCTGTGGGGAGCGATGTCCAATTGTCACCGATTAAAAAGTGTCAGCAGTACACAGTTTACCAAATACTATTAACCATCTTTCTGACTAGAAGTGATCTTCTTTCACTGCGATTTTAGAAGCAACTCTCACTGAGAAGGCCAAATATTTCTAAGGCCCAAGTGTTGGAAAATTACAGACATGGATTTTTAGCTGAACTTGCCAGTGAACGTTAGCTCCTCCAGTGTGACATACAGCTGTGTACATTCACTGAGCTCTAACCAACCTTCCACAGAAGCATACACTAGGTTTTCCTTCTCAGAAGCTTGTTGTTAACATTAATAGTGAAAAATACAGTATACACTCGTTTATCTCTGGAAATTTATTTAGCAAATTAAAGTAGAAACAACCCTCCTTTGTCCAGGTGATAGTGAACTTAGCTGTCTATTAAAAACCAGACTATGGAGTTCTTAGGGGAGGGATGGACATACTGGAATAGGCGGCGAGGTGCAGGGCGTAGTCACTAAGGCTCAACAAACGCTCAGACAAGAGGCCTTCTGTGAAGTTAACCTGGAGCTCCTCCTGGGTGAAACTCAAGCCCTCAGCCAACAGAAAGCTGTAGCCCAGGGGTACGTGGGAGCTGCTGGAGCTGGAGATCATACCGTCAGCCTGCTTCAGGAACTGGGAAACCTGGCGGGCAGCCCGAGTGCATGGGCCCGGACCTAATGGGGGAGAAGATCCACAACTGAAACCACAAAGCAGAGCCTCATTCTGACTACAAGGTGAAACTTAACAAAAGGTGACAACCCAATGTATGAAGAGACAAGATGAACAGGAAATGATGATGAAGCATTTTTCACGTACATTTCGGGACTTGTCCGACTGCGGCCTCGGTGTCCGGGATCACGTCTCCATTTTCATCGACACACCAGCACTGGCGGAGCTCAAAGTGCCCGAGGGGGGCGCTGAAGTCCGAGAGCTCTCCCGGGTAGGCACTCACATTTTCATGGAGCAGCTGCCACAGAGCCAGAGGGTCCAGAAATACCGTGGGTCCGGTCACAACCTCCGGGTCGCCTTCCAACACTGCCAGGGGGACATCACTGAACTCTGCATACCTGGAAAGGGAGGGGAACACCCTCTGGTGTCCTGCACTGAACAGCTCTTGAACAAAGCCCTGAAATGATGCCATGGCGCCAGGCTTCCTCCCATAACCACGCAGAGTTCCGATCAGCTCGCTCAGGGGCATTTCCTTCCCAGCGTTGTTCACGGTGACCCACTGCTGGTAGAACTGGAAAGCCAGTTCTGAAGGTCCGTCACACTGGACCTGGTGCCAACCGCCGATCGCGTCACAGCGGGGAACGTAAATGTCCGACAGCCGGGGCACCGCAGATGGACTCCACAGCAGAGAGCGGACAGCGGCCACAAAGCGCAGAGCTGCCTTTGCCTGACAGTCAGAGGGGCCTGGACAAGTGAGGAAAACATCATAAGAGTTCTTGTTCCAGTCCTATTAACGCTCAGATAACAGAAAGGGGTGGCCATGTGCTGTCAGTCAGTGTCTAGTTTAAGTCAATGTTGAAAATGTGCAGAGGCCATTAATCACCCACAGCACATCATGATACTAGCCTAACTTCGCCACTCAAATGCATAATTCTGCCAGTTAGGGAAAGCTGGGCTCAGGTTTGTACATACTAAACACTGCAAACAAAAAATAAAAAACTTCCCTAACAATACAAAAAAAATTTAGAATATTAGAGCACAAACTCAAGCATTCTTTTGCTTTGTCTTTATTGGCAAAAAGTGAGGATTTAAGATCTGTGTATTTTTCGTGGGTGTATAAATAAATGTCCTGAAAGGCTTCGGGAACTTTTAAAGGTATTTTGGGTCACTCAGCAGTTATGATAACATCAGGAAATAGCACTGCAGTTGCTAAGGGTAATTTATAAATCAAAGGCATTGGATGTTACAGCGCTCTCCAGTCAAAACAGCCATCTGTTGTCCTTGCAGACATCTAAAAGTAGGCAGAATTATAAGAATGGCCTTAAAGCATTTCCGCATGCTTTCTCATGTGTGAATAATGACTTGGTGCAGAGATGATATCTTACTCACATGGCCCGGTGTGAGAGACAGTGAACGCGGTACTCTTCCCATCTCTGCTGTCCACGCAGAAGCAGGCCTGTCCTGAGCACTGCAGCCGTGCGAAGCGGCCGTCACTCTCACACTTGGGGATGAATACCTGCGAGCCAGCGGATTTGCTGGCCTGCACCTTCACTGCCGCGTCGTGCTCCCTCTCGCACTGCGAGGGACACCTGGCCCGCCGGCCCGCGGAACGCGAGCCCGGTACCTCTGTCCCCCGGGAGTCCACGCACCAGCACTCTTGGCCCTGACACTGAGTATCCTCAAACTGCCCCCTGTCTGTGCAGCGAGGTATAAACAAGGCAGTACGGCCTGCTACACCACTGCCAGACTGGGAGATCTGGAAGACGGCCTGGAAAAGGCCTCCCAGTTCTGAACTGTCCTCCACGTTTGATAGAATAATAATGTCACGTAAATTATCGAGGAACTGCTCATTCTCCAAGGTGAGCCCTAAAAGCTTGACTATGTTTTGATTTTTTCTTAGATTTACAGGCCGTCCAAAGTAGTCCTGGATCTCCTGTTCCAAGCTGAGGTTCTCAGGCCTGAAGTCAGTCTCTGGAGAAAAGGTGTTTGCCAGTTGGGTAACGTCTCCACTAGACTTTATGAGGCCAAACTGGTTGAGCAGTTGCCTGACATTAAAAGTACCTCTTGGCCCAACAGCACCAGTGAAGTTCAAATTCCCAACATTTTTTAAAAACTTCCCTCCAAAGAGATTTTCTTGCAGTCTCTTTGGATTAACAGACAGAGCTAAGGCTTTGAGGGCCATTGCCCCAGTGGGGAACAAACCCTGGGTGACCTCGGCAAGAATGCCTCCAAAGTCAAACTCCTCTGAGTCGGGCAGAGAAGAAACCAGGCCAGACTGAGCAAACAGTTCTTGGTACTCTTGGCTGTAAGGGTTAAAGGGAGAGGGGATTCTGTCCTTCTCACTCTCTTTCATCGTGAAAACATTTAGCTGGCTGAAAGGACCCCCCGGGCCAGAGAACAGCGTAGAGAGAGCCTGACGTCTTTCAGAGAGACAGTCTCTAACTCCAGTTCCTAAGGAACATAGGACAGTCAGATTATACTGAAACCTAACGTTAAAAAAAAACAATGTGTCACCCTGCAAATATTTAACTGACACATGTTACTGAATCACACAGCATGTGTTTTTTTATTGTATCAGGTTTCATGTTTCTTTAAAGTTGTATAGCAAATACCCAGGTTGAAAATGAAGTTTAAACCTACATCATACGTACATCAACATATCAACCTCTCAACACAGGAAGCCACTTTAGATGAAATGGTGATATGGAAGGAAATAGACTAAAGAGGACAGCGAGAGGTGTGGGTTAAATCGAGGGATGAGTGCTTTGTGAATGAGCCCTGGCGAAAGAGGGGGTCAATGTTGGTACTCACTGCAGTCTGGCATGCCTCCGAGCTGCCGGGTTCCAAAGATCTCACTGCCATGAGAGTCCACGCACCAGCACTGCCCGCCCAACTGACACTGTGCTGGCTTATACGCGCCATTCTTGTCACAGGTTGGCACAAAAATGTTCCCCGCTTGCAACGCAGAAGATCTCTCTCTCTCGCATTTGGTTAGGCCTACAGGATGGAAAACACACACACATACACACACACACACACACACGAACGCGCACGCACACACACGCGCGCACACACACACACACACACACAGAGGAAAACAGTTAAAGTCCCAATGCAATTACTCAAGATGAGGTACTGATGGCATAAAGTACAAAATGGTATACTTACATCGAAACCTGCCACTCATAACAAGCAGAATGGCCAGGAAACGCCTCTGCAGGATGCGGTACATGTTGGACTGAGAAAAGGACCGCACAGACATCCCAGAGAAAGCCGTATCATAGACGTCATCCAGCAGCAGCTCCACACCTGAACAGCACAAACAGTGCTGATACCTTCTACATGTTGTCTCAAAGCAGCACAACAATCCCTTCACCGTCTATATACTAACTATATGAAAACACTGCAAGCAGTGCTGACACAGTGTACACACTAACCATGATACAGCACTCTACCTCCTGCCCAAGTGTCTGCCTCACCTGTATCACCTCACCTGTATTAGCCAGCTCCCTGCCACGACTGTCTGCACAGAAGCAGTAGCTGGACATCTCCGGGAACAACTTTCTGAAGGCGCTGAAAGTCTGAAACGCTTCTGGGAATCTAAGTCAGAATTTAAAATATGACTGTAAGGCACTTCCAAAAAGGTTTATTAACAGATAGACAACCTTGGCAGTATGTTGGGTATTTGTAACCAGCCTACTGAAATACAACAGACTGCAACGTATGAGAAGCGTTAAAGGCTCTCTCTTACACACAATTACAGAACTATACACTGACAGAATATGTACTTCTGTGCATGGAATTCACCAAGACTGTGTTTCCACCCATGTATCAATTTATAAAATTTCAATTTGTTTAAAAAGAATGTTTCCCACACATCATACAAAAGAATTAAAACATGAATATCAATTTAACTTGAAATAAATTAAATTTTAAGTGTTTCCAATTATGACAAAGGGGAAAATCAAACTCCACTGATTTGTTTGTAATATTTTCTTTCTTCCACGTCACGTTGAATCACAGCATGTGGCATAAAGCACAGGCACCGCTCTTTGGATGAGGAACGCCGAGAGCACAGGGGGAATGAAAGAAAGAAAAAACTTCGCTTTGGACGTGTTCATCAGAGTGTTCAGCCATGAAGATAACTGATAAGTCTGGAAGAGGCGTCCTTGCCAGAGCCAAGGTTGTCATGGGATTTTGCCCAGCTTGGTGTCACACGCCAGGGCTGGCCCGAGTTCCTGAGCTCCCAGCTGGGTCTCATTCCTGCAGAACTCCAGAACCTTGCACATAAACTCCTTGCTCTCCAAACCGCATAATTCAAGCACAATTTCAGCTACGCCAAAAATCCCCCGAATCAACGGAAGGACTCTTTTCCCAGGTCTTCAGCTACTCTCCAAATAAGTTAACATAAAAACAATGGAATCAAAAGACTATTTATTGTATAGCTACTTATAACGTTCTTCCAGAGCAGTTTTGAAACAGAAACCGTACTGTACATACATCTAGTTCATTGATGTAATTCCAGGACTTGTACTTTTTGTCAAATGTATTAATTTTACTTTACATGACATTAATAATTCAATTCCGGACTCATACACCGCCACACATTCCTGTACAAAACCCTTAGAGAACACAATAAAATAATAACTAAAACTATTTATCTGGTCACCGCTAATTTCTATTACGCAATTACTTATCGGCATATCATTCATTAAATATTATAAATTATAATATATACTTGGATTCCAGAAAGTGTTGTACTATACACATGAGCAAAAGAGGTAATGTATTTTTTCAAAGCAGAAAATTGTCACATTTCAACATTTTCCGAAATTACAAGTAAACCTGTGTAGCACTGGGTAATGGGTATTTTATAATGTTACACAGTGCTGCCATCTAGCGGCTGACAAACCTCCGTTGTATTCGTTTTAAATCTCCTTTGGCATTTCCTCTAGTACTCCCGAGGGCTTTTAGACAGTCAGACAAGCCAATTATCTCACTGAGCCAAAGACACGAGTCCCTCGCTGGGTGGACTAATTGTAATCTTGTCCTGACTTCCAGGGGATTCTCAGCATAACACTTTTCATACCCACTACAGTCTCACCTGTTGAAGGTGTGCAGGAGGTCGATGACCTTCATGTTGGTGGTGTTGATAAACTTGCACTGGACTGGCAAAAAGTTTCCATCTGCTGAGCACTGGGGTGGGGAACTGTCTCCAACCCCATGGAGGAGACGTCGTTCCCTGACCTCACAGCTTCCTGGACCTGATAAGGTCACATGTCACAGCATTTATAAGACATTACTCTACAAAGTCATTTCATGGCTTTTTTTTTTTATTCGGGAACATTCTGCTCTTCACTCACAGCGAGAGGGTTCCCCATTCTGGCGGGTTCCATAGATCTCCATGCCCTCCAGGTCTACACACCAGCACTGGCCCAGCATGTGGTCACACTGCACAGGGTGGTAGTCCCCAGAGTTTGAGCACACAGGCACCACGCGGGCATCACCCTGCACGAGGGCTTCCTGCCTGGCCAGCTGGCATGAAGTCAGACCTGAGGGAACAGAACAGAGCATGGGTGGAAGAGTAAAGCAGGTACCACCTTCAACAATCAGACAGAGAAGAGAAGATGGGTTAAAGATAAAGCGGCTGGAGGTACCCTACTGAGATATTGTACTGTCATGATAGTAAAACAAAGTCACGTTACTTAAGGCTGGGCATTTCAAAGCATAAGACACTGTGAAGGCTGGACTTACAATAGACAGCAGATGCGTTCAGTCTGCTCTGAGGAACCTCCTTTCCTTCTGCATTCACACACCAGCACTCGCCGCTGCCTCCACCGCACTGCACGTGTCTGGTGGTGGGAAACGCAACGAGAGCAGCTTCACAGCACTACCGTAACCATTGAAGCAAATGGCAGCTTTGGCAACACCAGTCACCAATGGCAACCCATTAATGGTGAAGGACCATGACTCCATCAAGAGGACTAATGATGGCTAGCAGTCATCCACTTCTGTGGATGAGATTTTATGAATAAATTCCCTTAAGACCTTGGCTTCAGATCTTTGACTCTGCTTTCAGTATTTCGTTTCAGTATTTGTTTACTCAGTTTAGTTTAGAAACATCCCAAATAATAATCTGAATCACCATTACCAAACAATTTAACTACCATGTGCTGTTGAAGTTACAGGCCTGGACACCCCCTACCTGTATCTGCCATCTTCTGAACACTGGGGTATGTAATCATGTTGGCCAGATGCCCTATCTCGTCTCAGAAGCTCACACTGGGAGAGGGTCTCTGACTCCAGCTGGTACTCTGAAATACAACAGAGCATCCAAGCAGGCATGAACCAGTACCAAGTAACAAAGCTGGAAATCATTACAAATCTCTAGCTTTCTGCAACTGGTTATAACTGCAGTCCATGTTCCAGCCACGAAACACTAGCAGATACACGCCATTACCTGAAATCCTGCCACATGACAGGCAAAGGCAGCTCAGAAATATGGAAGTGACTCCAAGAAGATTCCACGCAGCCATTTCCACACTCCACCTGACCCCTTCGGACGATCTCAGAGGAATTTATATACTTGCACCTGAATCTGCATTGTCATCCCTCTCCCATGATCCCCTGTGCACCAGGCCAATAATGATGTTCCCTTCAATACCCCTCTCTGAAGTGTAGCCACCCATGCCCAGTTTTAACAGGTTGCCCCTGCTGATACGCAGCCAAGCCCAGAGTTCCCAGGGGACAGGAAACAGTAAGGAAAAGGCCAATACTGCTTTGTCAGCCCCCTAATGGCAAATGCTAAGCTGTCCAAATCCATCCATGACCTTCTCAATGAGCAAGCCATTATTTGGTTCTTCACATAAGAGCCCTCTTAACAAGAAAAAAAAACAGGTGTGCAAAAATAAAAAGTAAGATAAACAAGGACAATGTCAGCTGCAGTACAAGAGGGAGGAAAATACACAGTCAGAAGCAATATATACTTTATTGAAGTTTTACATATAGTCATTTACAGAACAGTCCATGTTTTTTTTTTAATAAATTCTGAATGTACAGCTGGTACAGAAGTGAATGTCTACTTTCAATTTCATACCATACCATTTCTAAAACACTATATACAGATAACTAGAAATGCTGAATAACCATAGCCATTTTCTTAATGTCGTTTTTTTTTTTTTTGTTTGTTTTTCAGTTACAAAAACTGTACACTGTTCAAAACTCCAAAGTGTTTTGTCGTGTAATCTTATGCATTTGTTCTCAAGAAGCACACCGTGGCTGGAGTGTCACTTAATGTTAACCAGGTGTAGTACAAACACAGTGCAGAATGCGGATCACCCAAAACCTGGGCCCACTGAAGGACACCAAACAGCCACAGACAGAACCAACATGGTCCAAGTGTCTTAAGACTTCTCTGAACACACCAATGTCATGGAGAGCACCTTTTCTGACTACAAGCTAAAATACTTTATCATTAAATGTACATGTCACAACTTACAAAATCTGCAATTTTAACCCAATGTCCATGCTCACTGCTACATACGAGAACTTATGAGCTGTACATTAGCTGTACTCACCATACTTGGCACACAGAATAGCTATGAATTAAAATCGATACAATGTTCCAGAATGGCATAGAGAATAAATAACCTCTTCTGTTCCAAGAGGCCAGGCAGGCATGAGCTTTAATAGTGACATTCTTGTAAATGGGCTCATGGGGGAGATCTTTCTTGTCTTTTACTTTCTCACTCTTATCTGCATCTTCCAGGTTCCACATAGTGTTACATTTTAGTTTAAAATGCAGTCATTATCTTTCACGTATTTTCGTTTGTTGTTAATTATCTTCATCATGAGGATTTGAATAGTTCTGGCACCACAGCTGCAATTTAAAATAAGAAGAAACTGCATGTCTGAATGCAAAACGCAATCTATACCGAAACACTGGTCTTGCCTTTAGAAAGCTCTACAGGCTCAGTTCTCCGTTGACCATCTCTCATAAACGGACCTTTAGTTGACTCACATTACATCCTTTCGTGCATCTGCCATGTAACTGAGGTGAAGATCTAAGACATCTACAGGGCACGCTCATCGTAGGACAGTGCTGTTATCTGTCAGCCCACTGTACTGCAAAAGACCCTGCAGGGCGTTAGTCTCAGACACCATATGGTGACACGCTGCGTTTCGGCGGTGGAGGGGACAGCCCACACCTTTCTCAGGGTGGGAACGAGACCATCCACATTCACAGCGCGCCCGAGTGCCCAGAGTCCACATGCCCAAAGCCCGGATCAGACGGAGTACATGGTGCTGATCTGCTGCACTTTGCCCAGGTCGGTCAGGAGCTGCTTGATCCTGCGTTTCAGCTGAGGAAGCCGGGCCAGTGGGTCTGGGGGCTCCAGCTCACCAGTGAAATCCAGCCAGCTCTCCAGCACTAGTGAGAACAACATACAGGTAGAGCGTGTGCTTAGCAAGTACACACACGCACACGAACAGGTGTTCATAACAACTGTAGGTACGGTACTTCCAACACCCAGATCAACCAAGATCCAGTAAAAATCATGCAACACACCACTGACTCACTAATTACCCATCGTTCACGCCTCCTAGACACCATGACTTGCTACAATCAAACCGTAAATGTAAATGTGCATTAAACGATTATCTGAAACACCTTACCTTATGCAGATGTGTATACATTTAACATTTACACCCGCTTCTTAGCTAAGAAACTACACATCAAGTTGTTGACTGCCAGGAACAGTACCTGGGTCACAGGCACTAAGAGCTTTTGCAGGAGAAGTGGATTTTGTTTTCTTTCTCAAGGGCCCCGACGCACATGGACAGAAACTCAAGCAAGTGTGAGGCTCTCGCCGGTGATGTGCAGCCTCATGTAGGGTGAGCCGCCTCTTACCGTCCAGCTCCTTCTCGATGAGGTCCATTCTGCCGGCCACCTGGCTCTGTACGTCCTCGATGTGAGTCAGCAGGTTGAGCTGCCACTCGAGGCAGTTCCGCGACTGCTCGTGCTGCACCGAGCCATCTGCGTTCAGGAAGCCGGAGACGCTGATCGCTGTCCTCTCCTGATCATACCACGTCAGGTCGGAAAACAACAAAACCACACGATCGGACTTTTGTGTGCTGTATTGAAACGTCTGTGCGGAATGCATTCACTTTTTTAGGTAGACTTGTGCGAGTGTGTTTACCAATCCAAGCTGAAAATAATGTAGATTCATCCTTTTACCAAGCATGCTGGTTCTGTTTACACTGTTAGCTCACTCAGGGACGGTGCTCTTTACCTCTTCCTCTTTAACCATTGACTGAGCAGCGAGCAACGCTGATCCAGCCCCTCTCTCCAGCGGCACCAGGTCACTCCTGTCAGCAGGCCTGAGGTCCTGTCCTGCTCCTAGCCCCAGGCCCGGTCCCGAGGGCTTTTGGTAGCTGTGCTCACTGGTGATGTAAGTCTCCGCAAGCGGATCCAGGTTGAGGCCACCAGGCAACCGGTTCTGCAGGCGAATGCAGTCTGGGAGAGCGTCCATGGGCTGGTCCTCGTCAGAGTTCACCCAAGAACGGGCCCACAAGTGCAAGCTGGGACTGTGCTTGTTCCTGAGAAGATGGAAAAAAAGCTTAAATGGTTATTTCTTCAGGACATCCTTTAACACAAAGCACACCGATTTTGGAGATGACTTGGGAGGGGACAACTAACGTGAAGCTGCAAAACAAATCGCGAACCAATGAAAGCAGGACATCCGAGTGGCTTACTGTAGGATATCCATCTTGAGGTGCAGCCCGTGGAGAACCTTGTTGACACTATAGACATCGGCGAGCAGCCGGTGAGTGGAGACAATCTTCTCGGCGTTGCTGTGCGAGTAGTTCTCAGTGAGGAAGGACAAGCCATACATGTGGCCCTTTGTCATCCACTCCCTGTCGTGCCGATGTTTGGCACTCCACCTCTGGCCTGTAGGAGCGAAAGCAGATTTAGCAGAAGCACAGTGGGCACGGGGGCAGGGTGGGGTGGCGGCCCTCACCTGGCGGGTCCCTGCAGATGTGGCAGATGTACTGATCAGGGATGCTGTGCTCCAGCAGGCCCATGCACACACTGTGCTGCCAGCACAAACACTCCTCGCACTTCAGAGGGAGCACAGAACAGGGCACGGCAGGGCATGGGTGAGAAACTGCATCCTGCTTCACATGCACTATTCAAGCAGCCATTTTGCAGGGAAGATTAACAGCTACAGTTTTTGGACAGGACCATTATTTCAAGTCTGAAAAACTGTCATCCTAAACCAATCTCGGGTTTTCATATATGACCTAACTCATAATTTACAAAAACCGCCGCAGCTCGTACTTATGTTGCTGTCCATCAAAAGTGAACCCATTTTAAGAAGATCGGCATGCAAAGAGCTGCAGCTAACGGTAACTCAACCGCACCTGGATCATGAAGCCGTTCTCCTCATCCATCTCACACACACAGCGCACAATGTCGCTGGGACACTCCTCCTCCTCCTGGAAGTCCTCCATCGTGAGGGAGTCCAGGTCTGCGCTGTCCTCTGCCCTGTAGTCATCCCCGCTCAGGAGCGCGCTCTCAGTGGTAGAGTCCTCCAACGAGTCCATATCGGACAGGTCTGCAAAAGAGAGCGGGGGGAAACCAGGGTAAAAGGAGCACGTGGCTCGTGTTGTGAAGCAGTCAGGTAAGATAAAATAGCAGTAAGATGTTCAAAGATTACATTCAGCCAGGCAAGGGAGAAATCAGATCCTGCGCTTACTATCAATGACTAATGACAGCATGCATTTTGCATTGCTATAAAGTGAGGTTGCCAGCTTAGTGCAAAGAAAATGCACTCACCCTCTCCGGTGAGGTCCACTGAGAGGATGGCTCTTGGCAGCCTGGAGGCAGGAGCTGCCAGGAAGCTAAAGGAGGTGTTGGAAGAGTGCTTTAGAGGAGAGGAGCATCTCCTCACAAAGGCCAAGGACATGTCGTCGAAGTCCGTGTAGCCTGGAGGCGAAAAAAGACAGGGCATTCGCATTACGGTGATGACATGACTGCACTGAGGAGACCTGGGTCGGTGCTGACCACTGTGCCATGGAGCATCACCTCTGTTACTCGTCACGCACGACCTGCCCTGACATTCCCACTTACTGTGCTGTTTTGATTTCTTTTTCTTCTTCTTCTTTTTCTTCTGTTTTACTCTGAAGGTAAACTTCTCCTTTTTGTCTTTCCGGTCCTTATCCTTCTTTTTTCCTAAAATCAGCAGTTAAAAAAAAAGTCACTTCTACAGTAGCACACATATTTCAACGCAAAAATTTGGAGTACAACTTTACCTAAACCTTGGATTTTTTCTTCAGGTTTTGTTTTCCTTTCAGTCTTAATTATTCCTGCCAGGGAAAAGCTGAATAAGTGAAGGTGATCTCTGTGCAATCCCCTCCACCCTTCAGTATAACATAATACGTGTCTGCCTTTAACAGCTAAATACCTTCACTTGGTGTCAGTATTCAGCCTTGACAGGAGTCGAGAACAAACCTGGGTGGAGAGCCTTGTCCTTGTCAGTGACCCTCTTCTGGTCATTATCGAGTAAACGCTCTAAGTGTTTGCCTTTTCTTGGTACTTCCAGAAAGACCTCAGTCACCCCCATACTGACCGAGAGAGAAGACTGCGTGTTCTTACTGAATTTGGGTGGTTTTGGACATCCATCTGCAGGTTCCAACTCTAAGGTACAGCTCTGAGGGGACATGGCTGAGTGTGACAGAAGAGAAGGGGTGGCAGTGAAAACTTGCCCTGGGCTACGGCGTACAACTCACTGCACATTTTCAGTACGTGTGTTCTGTGGAGAACAAGCTGCACTTCTGGCTTACTGTAAAATGTGCCTTTTGCTGCCTACAAATGACACGCACTTTCTTCTCCAGCATTCCAGACCTGACAAGCTCAGCAAATTATTTTCATTTTCATGAGTTCTCTATTATTGCCCAATGATGTACTTCTGGATGCCGCTTAACGTCTGATTACAAATGAAAAAAATAACTGACGTACGTCAATTAATACAGAAAGGATCAGGTTTTATTATGGCTACAAATCCCATTAGCTAGAATCCCATTAGATAGAATATTATTAGCATGTGGTAAATGCGAGTAGCAGAGCGAAGGGTAGAGCACACATACATGAAGAGGTGGAGACGGTTCTGCGTCTCTTGCAGATGCCGGGCTCGAACAGGCCGCTGGCGGGCACTGTTGCAGATGTTGTCCTGATGCGACCCACCCCCAAGGGAGACCCTGCCTCTGACTCCGCCTCCTTGTCGGCATTGTGATAATACTTGAGGTGGTAGTCCAGAAGCTTGGCTTTGCGGAAGGCCTTGCCACATCCTGGAATCTTACACTTGAACTTGTTGTGGTCCAAGTCAATGACGAGCTCCTTAGGAGATGTCAAGGCCTCGGATTTCTTTATGTTAATTACTATACAAAACACAGGGATGAACACAGGCAAAACATGCTGAATTCAATCTGCCCGCTTTACACAAGGGTAATTTATGCACTTGCTTAAAGATACTGATTTTTCAACAGTTGTTTCCTATTTATTCAGCATGTTATGATCAAAATGTATTAGCTACAAACAGCAAACACATACTTGGCTCTCTGGCATGTTTGTTGGATTTTGGAGTCTTTGTTGGAACCTTCACAGCAGCATCTGTAGCACAGAAGGAGAAACAGTGGCATAGTCAAACACATTTTATATGCAAAGCAAGGTTCTTGCACCATTTCACTGAACTAATCCTGCTCTTTCTCAATAATTAATTTATTCGTATACTACAGGTTCACCTGTCACTGCTGTATCTGTCTTCTCCACAATGGTGACATTGCCGGACGTGTCGCCACCAGGCAGCCTATCACCCCCCGAGACTGAGGACTGAACTGGTGGGGGAGGTGGTGCCAGTGTGGGGCACTCTGGTGGAAGACTGGCACAGGGCATCTGGGGAGGGTTTTCCTCCACAGAGGGGGTGTTTGGTGCTGCAAAACACAGGAGCAACAATTTTTACACAGAGCTCAAGCAGAAGGAAAAACCATGAGGCCGAAGCACACTATTATTAACTAAGTAACTAAAATTGTCATTTAATACACAATACAATAGCGTACGTACAGCAAGAGTTAAAAAGGGCTGGAAACGTGCTCTGAAGAGATAAGGCTTACCCTGTGACACAGCAGAAACTGCATCGGTCTGGCACACTGGAACAGAGTCCAAGCCCTTACTATCGGGAGAGGGAGGACTCGCAGAGACAAGAGCAGGGGGGGCACTGGCTGTAAAAGGGGCCAGCCGCTGTGAGCGTCTTCGGCGGTCTGAGGTGCGGGATGTGCGGGGGGCTGCGGCAACGGCCCTTCCTCCTGTGGAAACATGCATGCAGCCTTCTGATGCATAGGCTCGCCACATGACTTTTAGTTTCCACAATAAAGTTTTTGTAAAGCCTTTTATATAATACACAAAGTTTGTTTAAACGTCTGACAGGGCTTCTGATATTCAGTGCTGTTTACATCAGCTACTTTTTATGCATCACTGTTCTCAGCACAGTTAAGGGCATAAACAGAAGTTTGACTATGAGCACCATGGATCATGTTTGAACATGTCATTCCCCAGCATTTACCCACCAACGTGTGGCTCGTCAGGAAGGCTGGGCCCTGGGCTGGCAGCGCGCACTGCCTCCCTTTCTGCACATTCTGTCCTAGAGGAGGCACTGTCCTGCACCTGCTCCAGAATGCAGTCCTGCTTCAGCTCCCCGTGTCTCGCCCTGGCAGCGGTGTGGACAGAAGCCGCACGTCCCTGAGCAGAAGGCAGCTGCACACCTCCATCCACAATGCTTGGTTCTTGTGCTCCTTCCAAAGGCTCCTTAGACAGTCGAAGAAAGGCAATGAAGCATTTTCTGGAAACATGTTTATAAATATTTTAGAGGAACATTCATCCATCTAAGTGACGTGGAAGTAAAGAGACATACATATGAATCTTCTGATGTTCCTTGCTGGTCTTTCTCTTCCTCCTTGCAATCTGGCACTTCTTCAGCTTCTGATTTTGGGGTTAGGAGGCCTAAAATTAAGACACGAACATTACCAAATGCATACTGATATATGCCGTCCACTGCCTTGAGGGGCATCTTTTAAACAGATCAAGATTTACCTGTGCCTTTTTTGAGGCTACTTTTCTTCGCAGTAAAAAAATTCCTTTGTCTAGTTCTTCTCTTTTTTGTTTTCATAATTTCAAGTTTGCCTGGCGATGGATTGTGATCTTCTTCAACGGCAGAGGTCTCCGTCTCTAAACGACGAAAACACCACCATCAAAATTGCTACTTTTTCAAAAAGCAAAACCTGACAGACAGCACTGCACCAGCGCTTCGATCTGAATATGCATAATTATAATCAGGTAATTCTATTTTGTAATTTATTTTACAACAGACCAGTTAACAGAGCTCTGAAACGGGATCAATCTTCCCAATGAGCGCTCTTACCTGGCTTCTCTAAATCAGGCTCTTCTTCCTCTATACCCTCTTCAGCATCACTGTCCGACCTCGCCGTTGATCTGACATCCTTGGTCTTGTTGCTGTTGGCACTGGTACGTGGTCTGTAACTCCCTTTGCTCTTAGCAGCATCCGTAGCTGCTTTCACCAATGCAATCCAGTCCTGCCAGAAAAGGTGTGTGTGGGTGGGGGGAGAAGAGGATCCCTCATTAAATCCACAAACGCTCATCCTAACTGAGCGGCCGAAAGCCAATGACAAGGTTAAAACAATATAGGTCAATTCAAATATCATGTAATGCAATAAATAAAGGGCAAATGCAGCAAGCAAAAATGTATATTTTGTCTTGTCTGGTAACTTCAA
Source organism: Chitala chitala (assembly GCA_025773905.1). Classification (NCBI taxonomy): domain Eukaryota; kingdom Metazoa; phylum Chordata; class Actinopteri; order Osteoglossiformes; family Notopteridae; genus Chitala; species Chitala chitala. The sequence goes on along the minus strand of JABJVR010000106.1, from coordinate 2,708,891 downwards.
GAGTTCTGGTTCATCTGCTGTACGGGAACAAAGACAAGAGCTTAAACTTCATGCAATACGTGGAATGTTGTCAGCATTTATCTGATCTTGGAAACAAGGCCTGGATGTTTTTCCTGAACATCAGTTCTCCTTTAATGTGACACAGTTAAATTGAAAGAGAGAACACCTTATTTGAGACATTGAATCAATTATCCCACACTGCCACGGAGCAAAGCACGTTCTGTGCACTGTCAATCACTTTCATTTCCTTGAAGGTTTTAAGGGAAACAATATGAAAAAGCCAAACTTTTGCCAAACCCTTGAATTCCTCCTTAAAAATGAAATGCTGATCAACTTGTAATGGCTTTAACATGAAATGCAGAAACTAACAGCAAAATTAAAATCAATGTGTACTAGAATGGTGCTTTGCCAAAAAACAAACAAAAAAAAAACAAATATATAAAATTTTAAAATTTTGTTCTGCCAAGCTCACCTGTCCTTTAGCATCTTCAGGCATTGATTTTATATGTATTCTTTTCACACAGCGTATAACTCCATCATAAAACTGTACAGTGTACGTACCTGGAGCAATAGAAAACTTTTTTAACGTGAAACAGCACATTTCACAAGTAACTAATGACAACTGTTATTAGACTAAACTGCTAATTACATCAGCAGAGAACAGTATGAGTATGTATGATATTTATGAATTCCCAAAATGGCCAGATATTGAGGTATACAAACCATCTTTGTTTATGGTCTCTATCTTGGCTGGGTAGTAACGACAGTCTGTCCACCGAGCCAGCACCTCCTCACCATCTTTCAGATCCTGCCCAAGAAAGAGGCCCGACTATGTGTATGTAGGAATGAATGCTTACATCACACCAAATACATGCACGAAATTTTAAAATGCAACAAACAACCCCACCAACAAACTGAGTAAAGGTACCACTCTGTTTTGTGGTGAGTAAACTGTTAACATATCATTTTGAAAAATAGATGGAATGAGACACAAAAACGTCTAGGAAAAAAAACATAATAATAATATTCATACTTTTTCCATCTAGTTGACACAACACTAAAAGCACCTTGCTGAATTATATACAGTTACCGGCTAACTTTCTGAAACTGTTTGCTTACACCTTTTATAACATTTGCTTACTCAAAAAAATAGTATAGAATACATCAAAAATATATTGTCTTGCTAATGTATAAACACATAATGATTACGACCATGCTGAAAGCCCAAGCTTTCTATGAAAAAAACAATCATAATTGTAAACAATAACAAGGCTGACAAACCATAAAAAAACAAAGTAGGCCCTGTCAGCTCACATGCTAAATTTACACAACACATGACCTGACATAAACAGTCTTCCTATAACTTCACTGACACGTTTATAATAGCTGGTTGAGCAGACTACCAACACACTGGTAAGGTCTGCATCTTAGTGCCAAACCACTGCAAATGTTTCAGTACAACTTGAATGTATTACTTGTTTCTGCTGTAACTCTGTCTGGTCCTCTGTGCTCTCTGAAATCCCAGGAAGCTCACCCAGGCGAGATACTGTCATCTCGCTGAGACCCTCCTGGATGAAACATTTGTGAAATACATATGAACAGTTAATTTGGCACACATTCTTTATCTAAATATCATTAACGTAACTTAGTATGATGTAATAGCTGTTTTACTCCACAAAACAAAAAAAAACTAAATAAAGCACTGACATCCTGATACAACTCAACTCTAGACCTGAACAACTAACAATAAGAAACAACTGAATTAACGCCATTTTCCCAAACGGATCTCTCACTGCAAGGGAAATCAGGGTGTATAACATGTTTTGATGAGCAAGAGGTGTAAGACCTACAGGCATTTCCTCCTCTTCTTTTTGTCCCGCTTTGTGAAGCGCTGGTTTGTCTAAGGGTCGCAGCCGATCACTGTCCCAAAAGATCCATTCATCGTATCGGTGGCTCCAGCGATCAAAATGAATCAGCATCCTCCCCTGCTCATAATCTATCTTTTCAATGCGTGAAGGATACCTGCATGCATTTTATAAGACAACATAGTTACGTGAGACATTTTTAAACTGCTCAAGACAAGAATGCACTACAACTATGAACACCACAAGCAATATTACAAGGCCTGAGGAAAACTGCTTTACTGTACAGGTGGTACACAGTAATTACCATTTCTGAAGGTAGTCTTGAGCCTCAACTCTAGCGCCGACCTCAAAAGTGATGCCTGGACGAACAGGTGGCTTTCTGTTCATCTTGTCTGCCTTCTTACTCTTTCACACTGCAGAGACAAAAAAACAGTGGCAGTGTGCACAGGTGCTGATACAGTTAAATAAACACAAAGTCATATGTACATGTCAGTCTCATTAATGCTTTAATTAAAGGCGCTCTGTGGACAACTATTTTGAAGATCACTGCTATTTAATTCTGCAGTGATAGTTTGTACCTTAAACAATGTTAGTAGCTTTAAATAAACATATACATTATGTGTTTAGAACCCAAACCTGCAGAATATAATGTACATTTTAAAAAGTAGACTACAATAATTTGTTTGCCATCGTTTTTATTTTGCTTTCAAAAACAAAATTTAAGTTTAATACAATAAAATGCTGAATCTAATGTTTAGCATATGGAGCTAAGAAGCTACATAAAATGAGTTAATAATAATGACTCGTTTTACGAATACTGTTCAACGTAACAGCCCTGAAGCTAAACAATGACGACAATAAAAAGTACAGCAAAACGCCTACGATTTAGGCAACAACCTTGCTGAATATCACAAACTGGACAGACTCACTGGCTAGCTCTCAAGCTAATGATACTTATCAACTAGGGACACAGCTGTCGTTATTTTGACAGCTTATTGTGTTATTTAAAGAGGACAACAAAAACGTTCCATAACGGTTTCAAGTTAATATCGTGCAACACAGCTGGCTACCTACTGGGCCCGAACTTACTCAATATGGCTATAAGCAACTGGCCATTTAGCTAGCTCGCCAGCTTTCACAACTCAGGTTTTATCAAGCTAGTTGACATGCTAGTAGTTATTAAACACTACTTCGGCACTTATAATTTAAAGACAGTACTGTGCATGCTACACGTCCTGTGAATCGCACAGTATGAAACTTTACCTTAACAAACACATTAAAGAAGAGTGTTATTTTTAAAACTCTGCCTTCTCTCCATTCTTCTGCTCTATGACACTTTAACCCCCTCCCCGACCCAAACACATCCCCGTCACGTCTCACGTGACCCACGGTGACTGGAAGCCGGACAGAGCGCGGACATTTCTGTCACGTGACAACGGAGACACGCTTGCGCGTTTAACGTCTTTTTTTCCCCATTTTGGTTTGGTGTAGTCAGTTGGAGTGCTGTCCTCGGACTGAAAAGTGGTTTATTTGTTTATACGGACGTCCCTTAGATTATATAACGTGCTCCTGAATACTAAGCGTTTCTCAACATTATGAGGACACGCAGTTAACATTGAAGAGGTCGAACTGATTTTTGTCAGCTGTATACAGCTACGTTGTATAGGTAGACGTTCGTGTATTAGTATGGGACATATTTTTTATTGAAATGTGTGACACTTAAGGTAACACCATAGTTATTATCATTTATAATTATATTATGCACCAAATTTATCTTTAAAATTCAGCCACATTGCAAACACCTACACCCAAGATGCTAACTAATGTTATCTCTGCATGGTTAGAGGCTGCATGGAGCATTGCAAGCACATAGGTTGAAATAGCTTGGCTTGAGAGATGATATAGATTGATTTAATATCCCGTACTGAAGAACTTGGAGGCCATGGGTTACCCAAATGTCAGACTGTTGTAGGAGATTGAAGGACAAAGTTTAACCCCAGTTTCAGCAAGAGAGACTGTCTGAAAGTTGACAAACTAAACACCCTATTGCTGTAGGTACACTCCTTAGTCTAAGACAGACCTTATCAGTTAGATCAGATGTGAGACCAGGTTACCAAATCCACATCATCTGAGGGGTCAAACATGGTATGACATATGAGCACTTGTGTGCTGTTTACTTAGTCAATTCCAATAACCAAATGGGAATAAATATCAAGTAGTTTTAGATTACAGTAACTGAAAATGCTATTATAATGATGCTTTTTCTGTAAATATTCTAATTAGTTAGACTCAATCAACAGGCCAATAAAAATGACTTGAGGGGCTGCATCTGACCCACAGCCTACCAGTTCAATAACCCTGGTCTACATTTTTCCTAGAGCACATACAAGGCATGGAAATTATTTACCTGTAGCTAGGGGTGAAGCTATACTGAACACACAATCAAATTCAGATATCCACATGGCAGGTGAAATTTTTATACAGGTGGGATTCAACACTGAAAAGTTGGCAGTGTTAACAGCTTAACATGAAAACAGATAAGGATTTAGGCAATTTTAATGAGTAAAGTGTAGAACACACAAACTAAATGGGTGTACTATTTAATATTGCTAGTGAAAATGTACAGGGATTAGGGAGTTATATAAAATGCCCTCTGTTAAACAGCAGATAACTGCATGGTTTCAGTTTGCCATCACTGAAAATTATCATTAGATCCTAACATGTCAGGAACTGTACCATCTATTATTGATGCATTAACATCATAGCCATAGATTTTGGGGTGCAGGGGGGCATGAAGGGCACATGTTCCTACAGTATTTGGAGGGGAGTGGGAAGTGTCCCCTAACTCACAATGCATCCTGATGACTTTAATTATATGATCAGAGTTTTTAAATTGTCTGTCCAGTCCCTAAAGGTGAAAATAAATCTTCACCACTGATCGGTATTAAACATTGGAATGTAATTCTCAATGGCCATACTTCTGTTTTTAAAAGCATTATATCCTATAGCTGAAGTGAAGATGCTGTCCATCATTTGTGTACGGCTGAGACTCAGTGGACCCTTCCTTAATTATGCTACTCCTTCTGCTGTGTCCTGTTTACTTTGTGAGAACACCAATTGAAAGGTGTTTTAAAACTTTGATCAGCATGAAACACCAAAAGTATTTGATTTTACAAACTGACAGTAAGCAAGCATGACAAAAATATAAATTCATACACTCCACTGCATTTGGTTAGGTAACATTTTATTTTTGTTATAATAAATGTTATAGGCTCTTATTAAGATTAATAAATCCATAATGTACACTGTAATTTGAAATGGTACTATTCAGTTTGATTGTATTTTTTACTTAATGGTCCACTGTTATTTTTATCTACCAATTAGACAGATGATGAATTCTAAGCACCTCCATATTTACTGCTGTTTACAGTACTATGTTGTCTTATTTTACATTATAGTTTTACCTTTTCTCTGTTGCTTTTTAACAGTTCACAATATAATAAAATCTTATTTTCTAGATATTTAACATCTTAACAAAATAGGTAACTTTAAGTCATAATAGTGATGTAAAAGTGTTTGAGAATACTTACAATTGCACATATGGGTGAGGGCTTTAATACAGTAATTAGTTTTTTTTTTTATTTAGAATTTTTAAACATTAACATTTACCATATTTTCTTACATTAAAATTTCCTGTCACGTTCTGCGTGCTTTGTGTTTGTTGTGTGGCCATGCCCCCTGGTTACCTTGCCACGTTTCCTTGTTTCCCTGTCAGTGCTTGTCTGAGCGTGTTTGCCTGGTGCTTTATAATGGTCAGTACTGTGTGCTCCATTCTTCTTTTCTTGTCTTTGTGTGTGTTTTGGGCAATAAAATTTATGTGGTGTGACCTCACCTGCCTTGGTCCTTTTCTGTATTCATGACAATATCAGCCAGAAAACTCCAAATAAGCATGTAATTCAAAAAGAAATGAAACACTTGATATTGTTTGTATCTGTAGTGCTTTTTTCTGAACTTTTTTCATAGCTTCTAATTGGTGCTGGAAACTCCAGTATTGCATACTCTCCAACATTTAAGGAATAACAATCACTTAAAATGTAATACTGGAATTTTCCAAATATTTGACCAGATAATTTAAAGAACAATTTTTATAAAACTTGATGAGATGATGAGATCCTTGAAATAGTTTACTCATAACTTTTTTAAAGTCTAGCTTTAACCTTCGGCCACATGTCAAACACATGTAAGCCTCAGACCTTGCTGCTCCAGCATCCCTAGGGAGACAGGTATTTAAAAATACACAAATACGATATTATTCTTAGTGGTGACCCAGACAGTATTCCTAGTCTTTTTAAAGAGCCCTGGTTCCTAAATTTAAAGGTTTGTTGATTCAATTAAGTTAATGAAACTTGACAAATAATTGTGATTTGAAAGTTTTTGAGAATTGTTAAAACTAGATGTTTTGGTGAGGACAATTGTATACATTGGTTGTGGTAACATGGACATTTTTATGTCTATATGTATATGTTATTAAAAAATATACTTCTGTATTGACATACTATAGTTATTAAGTTTCACAAAAGCTCAAAAGCTGGAAACAGGCATTTCACTCAAGCCAATATGAAATACAAATAAAAATTAATTCAAAAGTGCTTTATTTCACACTACTTTGAACACAAACATTGCGTATAACTTTGCAAACATAAAGCAATATAACACAAAGTGTAATACAGCGGTGTCTATAACATAACAATTTGGTAAATTTATTGTGTAGAGGAAGCAGAGAGGAATTTATCCTTGTGTGCCCCTACTGACCCATCATCCTATCAGCTCCATCATGGC
>JABJVR010000106.1:2673688-2702087 GCA_025773905.1 Chitala chitala | reverse complement strand
TTAGAAGTAAGAAAATGCTGGCAGTAAGTCTGCTCATTAAGGGGTAATTTCTGAATTCAAATTCTGCATGATTTTTTTACTTGCAATCCCAAAACAGGCATTTAGCTGCTTAGCTAGTGTTTATCCAAAGCCAGATAGGATTTTGCTCATTTATAGTGGTTGATTTTATTTCTGGAACAGTTCGAATTGTATTTGTTACAGATCTTGCAGCAGAGATGAGCCTAAAATGCAGATCAACAGCTTTAGGGTTTTAAGATCTTAACAGCTATAACTCTATCAATCCATCCATCCATTATCCAACCACTTACACTTTGAAGGGTCTGCAGTGGCCTGTAGCTTACCCATGGCAGCCTAGGGCACAAGGCTGGGTACATCCTAGACATGGTGCCAAATGAGCACAGGCACACACACACACACACACACACACACACACACACACACACACACATTTTAGCACTGCCAAAGTGTTTTATTTTTTAATCTACTTACATTTATGTCAGTTACAAAGGTATCCCCTGAACACTATAACTGTTTTGCAAATATATATTTTGTGTTTATACGTATGTGACAAATACATAATGAGACACTCAAATACCTAAAATACTTATCAGTATGTTTATGACTGTTACTGAAATTTTCTGTTTCTGAGAACTGTTAGTTTAAATTGCAAAAGGAAATTTAAGTCAGCTTGAGTTTGTTTATTCTGATCAACAAGTTGTGTAAGGTGAATTTGATCACTCAAACACACTGCTACTTCTTGTAAACCCCAGACAGAGCTCTGCTATCACCATTAGTAAATTCCATGTTGAGCTACTGTCACGATCTGTCCCTGTCAATTCCCTCTGTGTCCACAGTCAAGACTTGCCCCTCTTTCTCCCATTGCCCTTGTGCTAAGTGTCTTGTTAATTCAGTCAGTATTCTCCACTTGTGTCTTATTAGCTTGTTCCTCCTAAATATACTCCCCTTCTGTTTCGGTCCTTTGCTGGTTGTTGTTACCTGTACTGGGTGTAGTGTTTGCTGTGGCTTTTGAGTATATGCTTTTGTTGTTTTTTTTTCCCTGTTTCTCTGTTTGGACCCTGAATAAACCTCCCTATTTGCACATTAGACCTCGCCTCTCCCCTCATTCGCCCTAACTGTTACAGCTATAGATATTAATAAAAACACTTCTGCTGGTGTATGTCTAATATATTGTTATTAATTTTGAGAGCAGAGCTGTGTAACTTCACAAAGTTCTGTAAATCTTCAGAAGTATATGTTAAGTGGCATATGTATAAAATGTTAGTCACACTCACCATAATTGTAAATAAATACATTGAGACTAGGGCTAGAGTGTGGAATTATAGATTTTAAAATAAAAAAGACTTACATCAACCCCAGTCACTTTATATGAATTGCAGCTTGTGCATTTAAGAGGTCACTATACTCCATTGATGTGGGAACATGACGTGACAACTTGCTTTGAGGTGACCACTTCTAACTTTTGTGTGACATGCAAATCTTGCAGGCAAAGGCTGACTTTAGGCAATTGACCACCTAGGCAACTGCCAAGGGTGCATCAAATGGTATGCTGGTGGCTTGATGGGTATAACATCAGGCTGGAATACAGAAGTCTTCTGGTTTGAATCCCAACTCAGCCACCTGGTGCCTCCTGGAGCGAGACACTCTGCGCTAGCTCATTGTGACATGGATATGAAATGTTGTAAGTTGCTTTGGATAAAAGCATCTGCTAAATGATTAATTATTCAAAGGTACACACCTGTGCTGAAGAGCCCTATTTGTTGGGTCTTCATAGATGTAACTTGTGATCATTATCACCCCCACCACCATGAATGTTCTGGACTCATCACTGCCTTGCCCTTTGCTCACTGATTAACGTTTGTTCAGATAAATTCAGGCACACAACATCTTGAACATCAGGTGCTGCTGACAAAATGAATGTTAGTTAAATTTACTTAGTGATGAACCCAACGGTATCTCACTGCTGTTTTTTATCTGCACTGTGATCAACACCACAGCTGCTAACTATCATTACAGCTTCATTTGTGAAATGGAAGGAAGAGCCTGCCTGGTGGCATCTGCATCTGACAGGAAGGAAAACAAGGACAATGTTTTATGCCTCGTATGGGAAATGCTGCTCTCTTTGCCCACCAATAACACACATGCAGGCAAGGTTGCACACACACACACACACACACACACACACACACACACACACACACACACACACACACATATATATATATATTGGTATCATGTTTAAATTCTAACCCAAACTCTAAATTCTCTAATGTTGGAACTTGTTGGACTTGGAAAGTGTGCTGTCAAAATTGAAATAAATGAACCCTGTAATTATTCATTAAAAAGAAAGTGCTTTTCAAAGACCAGGACTGAGAAGGGAATTGTGTTGTTCCAACAGATAATAGCATGTTTTAGTGAGACCCAATTTTTTTTTGAGAAATCATTTATATCTAACAGAACCATTGAAATTAATTTTGGCATGTAAAATATAAATGTCAGAGTCACTTTGCTGATTGAGTGTCTGTCCTTGGGCAGTAATGAAAATTGCCTTTGGCTCCTAAGTGAGGGAATTTTCACCTGGTGTCTCTTGTCTCATCCATGCAGGAGAGAGAAAGGAGCTTCAGATCGTGACAGGTGAACAGGTGTCTGAGCCACAAGCTAATAAAACACAAGATAGGAATCAGGCAAGACGCGAATGCAGGTACAGATTCACAGAGCAATTCATTGACTTTGTTAAAGACAGAAAACTGATTGAAGACCTTTTGACAGTAAAGAAGTAGACACAGATTAGTGTGACAAACCAGTCCAAGAGGAGATGAGAAGGATGCTGATTGTCTTGTTTTCACAAGAGAAGTGGACAAAATTCCCATTCGTGTACGAGTGGATTTACAGTTGGTCCTTTCATGTTCTGTAATGTGTACATCTGCCATCCAGACCTTCTTTGTCAGCCAGTGTTACTTATTATAAATATGGACCTGACACAGGAAACTCAGAGCCACGGTGGCCATTATCAGCCAGGTTGCCGTGGAGATGACCTTCCCAAGGTCACAGGAGAACAGCCAGTCTGCTCCACTTTATGACCTTCTTTTGATGTGCGAGTCTGTACAATGTATTTGGGAAGAGGTTCTGGCCCAAAGAGCAGGGCGTGTGCACGTCGACCAGTTTGCAGAACTCCTAAGTGCCTAAAGCACTAAATGTCACTCGTTTGAGCACGATGAATAAACTTCGTATCACACAGATGCGTCAGTGTGTCTGTGCATTGCTGTTGTGCTGTTTGTTTTGTGGCCCTTTAGATGAATATCTTCATTATCCCTTTCCAGAGATGGTCCTCAGTTCAACAGCATGTAAATTCTCAAATATACTGTATAGTTGGCCAGGGCACAGCTATGACAAGTGGATTTTATAGACAATTCCCCAACAAGATAGCATTTCTACGATGCTTTCTGGAGAAATGTTGTATAGAGCGCATTTGAGAATTAAAGATTTTTGTTCTTAGTAGTGCTACTTTTTTTTCCTAAGCAAATTTTGTTAGTGTCACGTCTTTCTTACACACATCTTTATTTTAACAGTTGTTATTGAGAAGCTTTCTGAAGTAAAGTCCTGTAGAGGTTTTTCCTCAGGTTTAAAACAGCTTCAGTCCAGAAAGACAAATTCAAACACATCCAGCACATTTTTGCAGCTTTAGTTAATATTCGGAATAATTTTATTTGTGAAACCATCTGAACAGACCTTTGTGACACTGAAAGCGCTTAGAATGATGGCTGAACTCTCATTTCAGGTTAAAAATATCTATAACACATAAAGGTAGGAAAATTTGATAAATGATTGTTCAAATCAAATCCTGTCAGATGTAAAATATGGTATTCCAAATTTAGGTGTAGTCTCCGCAGAATTGCATGAATTCTAAATACTTTATACTCATATTCTGACTTTCTCAAGATCTGATAATCTTAATGTATGAAATCTATAGACAGCATTTGTAATATTTGATTAGACAGAATTATCAATTGATTACTCTGTGAATAAACCTTTCAGATTAATCTGAGAGTCTGAATGGATTAGGCTAAATTCTAATAAAGCATCACTGGAATGTTCATATCTTGTGATCAATGTGTGCCATAACAGTTGTTCTTACATAAAACTATAGAGAGCAACAGTGAATTGAGGTAAGAGGGGTTGCTGTGTTATCACATGAGGGGCTGCTGTGTTATCACATGAGGGGCTGCTGTGTTATCTCATGAAGAACTGCAGTGTTATCACATGAGAAGCTGCAGTGTTATCTCATGAGGAGCTGCTGTGTTATCTCATGAGGGGCTGCTGTGTTATCTCATGAGGGGCTGCTGTGTTATCTCATGAAGAGCTGCTGTGTTATCACATGAGGGGCTGCTGTGTTATCACATGACATGTTGCCAGCCTCTAACACAAGTTCCCTTGCTTCCTGTCCAGTGCTATTAGTAGATCACATCACTTCCTGTCTCTGAGAGGGAACAGCAAAACATCATTGATTATTAATCCTCCCCGATGACACTGCTGGTGGGCTGTCACTTTCTTTTAGTAATGTGAGGCCTTTCTCTGAGCTGTTGCCCCTGAGATGACAGAAAAGGGCTGTATCCATTTCTGTGGTGCTCAGAATCTTCTATGCTTTTTGCATTCCCCATAGCTGCTGTGTTGACAGCTGGCTGGTGGATTTAAAACTTGAAAAGTAAATGGGTCCATTTTACTCTGCGTTTGGTCAGCTTGCTTGTTTAATTTGTGCTACTGTCAGGAAAGAGGTGTTCTGAATGTGTCAGCATGGTGGTACTAATTGGAAAAAAACATATTCTTATATTCAATTTTCTTCTGCTGCTGAGACAATAATACAGGTGTTAAAATAGTTTATATGATGTGTGCAAACCAGATGTAAAATTACTTGCAGTCCATCTTATTAGTTTTACTTTGTAATATTAATTAAAAGAATGTCAAATAACAAGTATAAATTTTTTCCACAAAAAATAGCTGTGCTGATTGAAGCTTCACTTAAGCATTTTGCCATTCATATTTTCCTTTAATTCTTTTTTTCTTTTAACTGTAATTTTTTTAGAACTACTACTTTAGTTATTTCTCTACAAAGCCAATAATTGTCCCTAAGCCTGTAATTTTCTCTGTACTAATCAATTATGATCACATTTCAAAAGCATTGCTTTAGAATGATTGTCAAAATCCATACCTGAAGAACAAGGATATTATGGAGAATTAAGCAGTTAATATTTGTATATGATGGCAGGCTTTTAATTAGGTTTGTTTTTGCCATGCCTGCAACCAGTCATGAATCTCAGACCTCACAGCATCCTTACTCACAATCACAGAGACCATGTGAACACACAATCCATGCATTCTGTTACCACAACCAGTACTTTACAGCCAAACCCTTTCTGGTCATGATCCCAGTCACCCGAATACAGGTTCCTTGACATGCATGCACCTTTATATATAGTTGTCTGCCCTCCATTGCTCTGCGAGATATTCTGATTTCACACTGTGACCATGTGACCGCACTGTACCAAGTGCTTGTTTCAGTTTGACTTTTACTAGACATGCAGACCTTGTGCCTGCTACTCAGCTGCATTTCTGTACTGGGGATTTTTAATTCCTTCTTCAGTAAAGATTGGTCTGAAATTGAATCAGTACATGATGGCAAGCCTTCATTAAAATTGTAATTATTCTGTAATGTGCTTATTAATTTGCCACCATGACTATGAATTCAAAGCATCATGAGCTTTTCTACGTGCCAGAGAAAATGAAATATAACTTCTTATTCATAAAAAACCATATATCATAATAAAACCTTTAATGGAGAAACTGCAGAGAGGAAAATTTGTATATGTAATTTCTTTAGTGCTGTAATAAATGCACTCAATAAAGCAATTGGGTGAAGACATACCACAATAGCACTGATATTTTCCTGACTTCAGTAGCTCGGATATAAGAATGAAATTTGACAACTTATATGTGCACAGTCCAGATATTGCCATGTATTAGGCAAAATTAGGATGACATACTTCAGGACAGATTCATCATGTGGTTTTGCTTGTAGCTGATTGTGTCCATCCAAGTGGCTGCTTTCCATGTGACACTGTTGTTGTTTGTTCTGGCAGGTGTCAGACTGGGTTCTTGTTGAGCTTCAGGTTGACCCAGCTGCTGTGTCAGACTGTTATCCCAGCTGGTCAGGCCTCTGCTGAACCCACCCTCTCAGATCTTTCTTGGTTGGCCTTATTGGTTGGGCTTCAGCCCATCCAGGCCTATGCAGAGCACACCATATCTGCACTGGTGGGGCTGACCTTGTCTGTTTGTGAGGCATCTCCATTGGACACCCAGGACTCAACCATTCAGCTTTGGTTCTCAAAACACAACATTACAGCACATGACAGAAAATCATCTAGATAAACAATGGTAGAAAATATGACCAAAGTATATATTAAAGGTAAATAGAGAGAGTGCCTTATTATAGTGCTCATGGAACACCAGGTTAATTGAAATTTCAATGAATTCCTTACACTGTGTCCATTTTGTTTTTAGTTAACGTTTATTAGTTAAGAATCACAATTTATTCGTTACATTGTACAACAGCAACAAACAATGTAGAGGCTGGGAAGTGGCTCTCTGTGTCAGCAGTGAAAAGAACAGTGAGACATCAGAGACCAGGGAGGAGCCAATAATATGTGCCTCAGGGCACCATCTTCTCCAAAATGTGTCTCTCACAATACGTCCAGTAGCAAACAGTCTGAGAGAAGGGGCAGTCCCACATGGTCCACATCAAACACCGTCTCTCCTAGCACAGGAGCGACAGCTCCACACGCTTCTGTTTAGGATACTGAAACAAAACTCCAAATGTTATACTTTCCTGCTGTTCCCTTCTAATCGTTTCACAGTGGGTTCATTTGTGCGTTTATATCCAGCCTGTGTGGGAGTCTGGAAACCAGAGCATCTATTCCATTGGGCTTACGGCCTACCCTGCAAGAGTATTTTTGAAAAAAAAAAAAGCCTTTTCTTCTGGCTTTATCAGAACCTGGTTGAATTCCATGCAGAGGCTTCTATTGCTATCACCAAAGCCTGGATTTTTCTCCCAATCCTGACTTTTTTCTACAGAGTTGTTGATAAAGGCATTAGGACAAACCTTATTTACACATGAGCTCAGATTTATATTTGGAGACTTATGTTTGCATGGTGTTAGTAGATATTTCCAAATGCAAACCACCAGTCTTACTTTAACACACACGGTGTGAATTACATTACGATTAAATATAGATATCCTATTTTAATTAAAGTCACCCTCCAGCATTCTTCATTTAAAAAAATGCATTAATATGATTATTTCTGTTTAATCCAAATGCCCTGCTGTCTGACGGCCTTGACTTTCAGCTCGATTTTTGCTCTTCTTCTGCCTCCATGTCCAGCTTCTCAATAAGACACTGGACAAGACATGCCCAAAACCTCAACAGGATGAGCAATTTGGCTGAGAAGAATTTAAAATTTTAAATTGGAATTTTTAAAAGATTATTCCTATCACTGAGGTCAGTAACAGACATCATTCCATGACAAAGGCTGCTGTGGCAGAAATTATTTTTGTTCTCTAATTAAGAAGTTCTTGCTAACATCACTCTTTTTATATATGTTTCTTTAATAATAAAAATAATGCAGGTATATGCTAGTTTAAAGCAGACCAGTTGCTGCAGAATTGCTTGTTATAACAATAGGTCCAGCATCTCTGAATATTTAGCTAAAAAATAACGTAAACCATGTAAAATTTAAGCCCACTGTGAAACAATAATATTGGTAACAATAGATAATTTGGTAAACAGAATAAAAAACTTTAATTAAAAAAAATTAAATTAAAAAAATTAAAACTCAAATTTTCATGCATTAAAATAAAATACCATGAAAACAATAATGTCCTTGTAACGTTTGTAGATGTAGACCTAGAGAATAGGAGCGTAAACAAGCAAGCTAACAACAAACACATTAAGGGCCTAACAGCAAACATACTGAAGAGTGGACAACTAACACCTAACAATAACCAGTAGTGACACTGGGGAACCACAGACCTAATATGGGGAATAAGGGTAGAGCAAACCAGGTGTATTCACTAATGGAATCAAAGGTACATACTGAACTGATGACTGAGAAATAACACATGCACTAGATTGGACAGGGAACATAGACATAACACTAAACTAGACAGGACAGAACTGAGCATGTGACAGACCTCATATTATCACAATTTTATAATATAAATTCTTATTTAATTTGATTTATTTAAGAGGAAATTTTATGAGAAGAGTAAATAAAAAATTAATAAACAAACCCCTATACAGTACAGTATAAGATAATAACCCAAGACCCACCCTCTTCAGTATAAGAACTATAGACCACTCTCAATGATGATGTGTAAAATGGGTTCTCTAATTTGCAGTATTGAGCTGATTACAGCCACACAATGTTGTCAGACTTTGTGTGTTTATGTGGAACCGGCCGCAGTAGTTATCGAACACGGCAGCTGTAAGTCGATGGTAGCTGTGCTCAGTGAACGCGCTTCTGCCAGGTGGTATGATCAGGAAGGATGCCAGCTGGGGCACACTGAGCACCTGGCAGGGTAGTGCGTTTTCTCTCATCGTGGTAGAGCCCAGACCATTATACTCAGTGTTATAACTGTTGCACTTCATCACAAACCACTCACTGTTCAAAACACATTTAACCTGCGTCTTTAACACCTGAAACAAGTGGAAAGTGGTGTAGAACACAGCGGTGCCTAAAAAGCAGCCGTAGAAACCTGTCTGGTACGCACGCCACCTGATGCATTCTTGCATAGAGTGTTGTATAGACAGATGCATTGATCAAGTGTGTTTGAGGTGGACTGTCGACTAGGAAACTCCTGTATTTTATTTAATGTCAGTCAATTTTATCTAAGAATTTAGCAGGTACTTGCCTTGTCCATCCATCCATCCATCCATTCACTTTACCGCTTTATCTAATTCAGGGTCGTAGGAAGCCTGGAGACCATCCCAGGAAGCACAGGGTGTAGGGAAGGGGACACCCTGGGTGGCGTGCCAATCCACTGCAGGGCAGCGTGCTTTGTCTTTCTAGATAATTCCCCTCTTATGAAGGTAAGATACCCTTTACTGTGTCAGTAAATACTTATCTGTCACATGGTACAAGTTAGAGGCAAGGAAATTTTTCTCTTTTATTGCTGTTAAAAAAGAGCATCCCAACATGTTTTTGGCATTGCCTGTCAGTCCATGTGACCTGAACACAGAACGCCTTCTGGAGTGCAGCCAATCTTGGCTGGAGACAACATGGCGGACAGAGGTGCAGGTGAGGAGGGACGTGGGACCTCCTGGGAAACCAGCTGACACGGAGGGAGGAGGAACGGAGCCGTGTGTGGACTCGGTGGAGATGTCATCAGGAGGTCCCCCAGGGGCCACACTGTACCTGCCAAGTCAGGGCTTTTCCAAAACACCAAGCACAAAGCGGTACAGAAGTCAGAAATACGGAACTGACCCCATTCTTCTGTAACTGGATCCTGTGCATTATTTTCTAAGTCATTTCTTTTGTGTCTGGAAACGTATTGCACTACTCTTCACTTATTCATTTTGTTTTAACCTTCCCAGCGTGACTGTAAAGCTAGTACATTTCGCCACAAGGCCATACATATGGCAAGACAGAGGATGAGGAATATGGAGCTGTTTCTACACACGATGTATCACAGACAGGTAGGGACAAGGAGGTACTGAACCTACAGATGAATGCAGCACACTGTCCCATACTGTTTTATATTATTCAGGAAAGGCTGTTGTGAGAAGTAACAAAAGATAGTGAACATTTATGCGCACATAATAGTGCATTTCATCTCTACGTCTTGGATAAGTTGTATTCAGAGCTATAAATAATAAATGCAAAAACTGTAGGAATTATATAGATGCTATTACTGGAAAACCGTGCAAGAGATTAAAACTCTGTGGTAAAGAGGTACCACAATATATTAGTTATTACATTTAATATGAATGTAGTTAAAATATGAACATTTGCAGATATACCAATAATGTATGTTAAACAACATAAGGCTTTGTATAATTCCAGTTCTTCATCCCTGAAAATGAGTGGTATCAAAGACAAGCTAAATTTCACTATGATGGGGATAATTGAAAATATGTAGGTCTTTTCCAAAAGCTCCGCTTCCTTAATTTGAAAATGTATTGATTCAGTGAAGTTTGATAACATGCCTTGACAAGTTCCTAATGTGTCAGGCAACATTGCATATTTTGCTGATGAGTTTAACATTAAATGGACTGCAAGATGCTTCTCTGTGTATTTTTTGCTGTATTTAAAGGTCTTCAAGTCTTTTCTGCTAAGTGAAAGGATTCTGCTCCTGTTGGGTATTGTGACATTGTCTAATAGCTATACACCAGGTGGTATTTTAGTAGATTAATCTTCTACATGAAGGCATTTCGACTTTGCATTTATCATGCACTCTGTTGCCTAAAATATACAGCTGCTATATCCTGTTCACTTTGTGAGAATGCCAGTTCACAGTCAGCTCTAAATTATGCAAAGGTTCTGCTATTATATTAATAAAAAAATATTTGGCTACAAAACTGAGAATGAAGTCATCTCTTGTAATTTCATTTGTTATTACATAATCACAAAATATATTAACGCATTACGAACAGACACTCATGCAAGCGTGAGACCAATGAGGAGTGGTTTTACATTTTCTTTTCCAAGACTAAGCGGATCAGCACTATTCTCTTTTACATGCCGAGGATGCCAGAATCAAGGTAGATATGCCAAGATTAGATGAATTATAGCAAATAATACACATTCACCCCTGCTATAGCAGTAAATGTATTTCCCATTTAATGGTTTGAAAAATTATTTGTGACAGCTCTTCCATCTCTATTGCTGCAGTATGCCTCTGTGTTGAAGTCAATTAAAATGGAAAAAAAATTCTGTAGGATGTTGGTTTTGATGAGATCCTGCCAATTCTGTACAGTCATTCTTGCTAAGACCCCCTGCCCCCTTCCCCCTCCTCACCAGCCATCACCAATCATTTCTACCATGAATAGGTCTGACAGCTTTCTCTCACTGTCACCATGTAATCCCACCACACTCACACAGTTCCTGCTTGCTCTGTTTGCTGCTCATTGCTCATTTCTTCTCCGTACCTTTCAGTCGACTCCTGAATCTGCCCAATTAATAAGTCAGACGTACGTTTAGCGTGCAGAGTAAATTAAGGAGTGGAGAGCAGGTAAATCCCGCTTCCGATGTTCCCAGGCAAATCTGATGGGCTGCATTTAACTGGTTTCCATGGCGACTGAATTCTAATCACTGCTTCCTGGCTCAAGCTTAACAAGACGAGTTGGCTGATGTGGTTGTGAGCCTTTTCATGAGTAGCAGTTACGTTCAGCCTGAGATGCTGTGGCAATTGACTAAAAAATGCCAACACTGTATTTAAGCAGAGTGACAGCAATAGAGATGCTGTGTTTAAATAGGCAACCTGCCTTACAAGTGCAACAACCCGCTATCACCTCTTGTTTTAAGTACTGGTCCATGTGACCCCTAATTTTAACCACTATTGGGCGGTACTGCCAGGGCATCCGTCCAATCAGACGTTAATGTTCATATAAACATAAGCACGGCTGTACGCTCATTCTGTAGGCTTGAATTATGTTCTGACTAGGGTGTGAATGAGACGCTCACTGCACATGGCTAAACTGAGTTCCGTTTTTGCGACAGAGCTCTGCCTGACACCATCTGCTGCCTGCTTTCTCCTGAGCTCCCCCTCAAGCCTTGCCATCTTTTATCATCTGCTCTCCTCTTCTATAGACATGCTGTTACAGGAGTTCAGCAAAGAAACATGGATTTAACACTCGCATGTAAGTGAATAAAATCCTTTCTTAAGACAACATACAAAGATTCCTTTGAGAGGTTTGTTCTTGAAATAATTTAGATTTTTTAGATCACAAGACAAGGGTTTATTGATCCCTAAACACAGAATGGATACAAAGCAGAGAAAAGCAGGTTTTGTGCAAATACGAAGAGATTAACCCTGTTAATTCTAAATATCTCCGTGCACAGTATTTAGTTTTCGGAAAGATCTGTTATGTATTTTTTTTCTCAGCAGTGGCATAAGACTACATTTTTTAAAATGTGCGATTTATCTGAAGTGATGATAATGATGATGATGATGATGATGATGATGATTATTATTATTATTATTATTATTACTACATTATATGTGTCTCAGGCACTGAATATAAGGTAGGAAAGCTAAGGTCTGCTCGTATTTATTTTGCATAATTTCAATAACAGCCTCTATAAAATAAATAAAAATACGAAACAAAGACCTGGTAGGTGTATATATTGCTGGATTTTGACAGTGAGAGAGATGTATGTGTTAGATGCAGGTGTACGGTATGGTCAGGGTGATGTACGATGGGGCTGAGAGGACGCTTCTAACCCGCACACTGAAAGGGGAACAGCAGCAAGAGAGAGCCCTCGCTCATGGTCTGATTCGCTGTTATCTGTCTGGTTTTGATGGAGCGCACTGTTTCGGTAAACATAAATTGCCACATTGATTGTAAAAATGGTATTAGATGACATATGACGCTGTCCAGCTCTGCTTAAGTCCTGATGGACTTGGCGTATTTGCACCGAGGGGGCTTCGTTACCACCCCGGCCTTCTGATACATTTGCATATGGAAAGAAACTCAAGCGCTGAAACATTATTAGTTACAAAAGACGTAACTGATGATAAAGGTCAGTTGTTAAGTTTTTAAATACGTTACTTTCGTTGCTTTATATTTTTTCCACCTTATCAAAATGAATATACGTTAATAGTAATTTTAATTAAAACGTAGTTTACAGTAGTGTTCTCTGTTATCGTAACGTTATTTGACTAAATAATTGTGAATAATAAATGTTTATTCTCTTGCTGTCAGTTTAAGTTGTTAAAATAACCGTGAGAAAGAAATTGTATTCAGTTTCTTTTTATGCGATATTTACCTCTATTTTGCTTTATAACGAAGTAATTTTCTCTCTGTGGAATGACGTATTCTACAGCAAAACAGGATTATTAAGGTCCAGTGAAACGCAGTAGGCAACAACTTAACTTTGCTTTTTCCAGAAAATCTTTTTATGAAGTGATCAGACTATTCAGACAACACTTCTGATTACATATTATTTATCATTAATAGCATTCAAAAACGCTCTTCGTTGTGGTTTTTAAAAGTATCTCCTGAGGACTGCTGTACATTTGAAGTTATGTACAAAGCTACAGATCACACCTTAAAAACCACGCATCCTCAAATACATCTGAGATGTTGGAGTTAATGTTAAAGGTCTCATAACGTCTCTCTCTTTATAACAACATATTATGTACATGATTTGTCTTTCTGGTTCAAGCTGACCAGCCAAATAGTAAAATAAAACACATTCAAACTTTAAAAGATTTCCAATTTATCTCAAACCTACACCATGTTTTCTATCTCATATGGGTTACTGCACCGCCAAGGCATAGTCCACCATTTTTGAGGTATTCTTTGGCAGTATAACCAAAAAACAGTCTGCCATTGTTATGTTGGAGTATTTCCGTTGTAATGTTCTGGTTAGCATTCAGACGGTTTATAAAATGAGGCTTATGGCAACTGAATGATGATACACCCCACGCTAGCTCAGTACCAGTGTATAATAATTATCATTTCAAAAGGGGCCCTTTTAAATGTCTGTGCTTTGTATTTTTTATTTAGTACAATGAGAAACAGTTTGGATCACTGGATCGTATGATACATCAGGTTCAAAACACCAATATTAGCATCAATGCACATAATGCACATAAAGTGTGTCGTAATGATTAATTTCCCTATTTTTGGTAAGAGACCCAGAATGTCGTGTGTGTTCTATGCTCATTAGTGAGTTAGCAGGTTATTAAGCAGCACGATACCTGAAATCCTCAGTAGCCAACCAAAGGAAAAACCCGAGGAAATGTGCTAATTCCTGGTCCCCCTCCAGCATTTTACGATGTATGTTGTTGTAATCTTTGCAACTCATTTTTGTGTGACCAGACAAGTTTTTGTTTGGCAGCCATGTTGTATAACAGTCTATAGCTCCACAGATGCTGGAATTTGCCCGGCACAAAAGGCTTGCAGCCCTTTTGCACACGTACTGTACAGTTTTCAAGCTTGGCACTGGAAATGAATTCCATTATTCAACATTTGTCACAGCATGAAAAAAAAAATCATGGAGCCAGTCTTCAGTGTGAGTGCCAGGGGATAAAATGTGTGTGAACACCTAATGCTTTAATTTGAATGGCCAGATTCCACCTTTTCAGGAGAACATGGTCCGCTGTTGTTTCTGTCTGCAGGAGTTAAGAGATGCCTGGCTAGACTGATGTGATCACACCCAGTGCTCAGAATTATCTCATAATGGTCACCACAGGATTCAAAACAGCTCGCACAAAAGTGCGATGTAACTTTCTTTTGCTATTCAGGATCTAACGTCATTTTAAATGGTCACTTTTTAATACTCAAAGATTTCAGGGTTTTATTTATTTTGAATAAAAGCATTGCATTAATTCAGTTCCATTTATTTTTATATAGGGCCTTTCACAACAACTTGCATCAAAGCGCTTTACAGAACGAAATTACATATATTACAGAATTAACAGCAAGTGGATGGTTGAACTTAAAGATGAAGCCAGATAACAATGGAGGAAAGGAACCAAAACATATATACCATATTTATTTAGTAAACACCAATTGATGATAATGATGATCATGTAATACCTCAGTGATTCTGTACCATGTCAGTCATCTGCAATCTGCAAGCACACTTTCATTGCTATGATATGTTTACAGACTGATATACAGATTATGGATTTCATTTCATTTAAATTGTTGCACAATGGCAGTTACTGACATTTCCCATGCAGGCATGAGAGAAAATTCTTACTCCTTTAAAGGTATACCTAAAGGTTGGCTATTCATAGCCTAACCCCCGCTGTACTCAGTGCACTGCCTTTCACTTCAACACTTAACCTGATTCACTCTGATAAGACACCCACCTGTGTGAACAGTTAGATTTTTTTAGGTTCTATTAGTTAAAGGCATCAGCTATGGAAGTATGATAAAGGTGAATTTAACCTACAGGATTAAATGTAGTTAAACTTGTCCTACATACCTCTTATAGGATTCATATTATTATTCAGAGCAGGTGTTTGACTGGAGGTGAATCATCTTCCTTCGTCACAACAACCAAATGCTGACCAAGAGCAATTTAGTATCATTAGCATTAAGAAGCACAGAACACATGCACAATACCTACTCTGTTAAACTCCCACTGATTTGCATTCATCTTTTTTTTCTTTATAGTACAATCGTAATTTATGGAAAGCATCCATAAGAGTTATACCAAAATTACAAGCAAATAGGACTTTTAATAGTACATTTCAGCTGATATTTGGCCCATTGGTGCCTCTGTTCCGTTATAAGCCATTTTATAAGTACAGTTATGGGCACGCAGATGATGTGTACGTTGTTAGCCTTGTTGATAGATTTACATTTTATTTGCCCAGCTTGTGTCTCCATAACCTGCAGCTGACCTTGAGAGAATTTTTATTAATTGAGCGTGCATGAGGATACCGAGACAGGCAGAAGCGTGAGGAGGTGGTGGTGTTTCCTCCATCCTGCGGGTGTTTCCTTTTTCTCCGCCTCAGTACGGCACTGACACGGGGTGCTACATCCCTGGAGACTCCACCCGTGTGGGGACAAGCGTTATTCCTGGCTCTGAGCTGGGGCACGCTCGCCTCGGGAAAAGAGCGATCGCTCAACATTCTCCACCACCTGCTCCTCTTCCTTTTTTTAAAATGTAGACATTTTCCTCCACTGTGTTTTGTCCAGATAATCAGGTGCCAGAAATAGGAGAAGGCAAGGGCTTCATAATGTATTTTGCTGAGAATTCTTTTATAGCTTATGTGTTACTTAACTTGAATTATGAAAGCACTTTTTCTTATTCTGGAACACCATTAAATTCACTGCTGAAATATTGAACTTCTTCCAGATCTCTTCTGCATATCTCAGTGAAATAGGAAACATCTTAAGCCCAGCAGTCCTGCTTTATTTTATTTAGCAATTTGTCATTCCTGTCTTACAACGCTGACTGGCTTTGTTATATAATATTATCACTGCTCAGTGTTGTTAATATGTATGTTTTAACATTTTATGTTAGATTGCAATAATATATGTATACTGTATATATACATATATATAGAAGGTAAGCAGTGTGTGACAGTTACACTACTGGCAATGGCAGCTGAAGTTGTCAGACATGTCTGCGCCCAAACCAACTCTGTCCCATCTGTTGAACTAGTGTTTATCCCAGGACATTAACACATTGTCACTGTCATTTCTAAGATTAGCTGTAGGGTGTTTTACTCTTGCACAGCCTTCCTGTTTGCTCTTCTTACACGATGTACGGGCAGACAGCAGCCACCCCCCTCCCCATCACACACATGCTCAAGCACACAAACACATACACACACACGCACAAACAGATATCCCCCCAGTGCCTGCTGCATGAATAGCAATGACAGGCTCGAAATCTGGCAGGCTGGGTTAAGCGCTGGGAGCCACAGAAGCTTTCAAAGGCGTTCAACTCAAGGCCCAGAAGAACACCTCAGCACAATGGTGTGATTTGCATTCTGCTGGTGTGTTTCTTGTGGTCTGTAATAACAGACGACATGGATAGCAGGTCTTTATAGCACACTTACATTGTCCATCAATGCATACTGCGGGATGGTCTTCCTTTCACTACAACTGATATAGAATTAGAGCCCTGCTAAAGGTGGCTTCATGGTACACGCTGCCTGAAGAGGCAAGTGATGTCACCCTAATTAGATTGTCCTGTGTTCTCTGTGCAGGTGGAGCAGTGCTGAGGAAGAGACCATGCCAAGCCTGACACGCAAGCCTGACCCGCTGGACCAGAACAGAATCTGAACCGCTCAGTGATCCCCCAGTCAAAGAGGATGAACCACGAGGACTTGCGTCCTCATCCTCTCCTGTGAGCATTTTGGGGGGGCGGAAGAGGGAGGTAGCAGAACAGCATGTCACCTGGCTGTCAGCTTTAACATTGCAAATGTGATGCCGAGCCACATCAAGCCTCGAACATTTTAGCAGGCGAAACACCTGAAATCGATATACAGACGATGAACCCGCAGCCGTTACTTCTTTCAAATTATCGCCGTCCGCCTTAACGCGCGGGCCGGGTTTCCTGTCAACACGACTGAGTTGGCGTGCTCCTCGAGAGCTTCGCGGCTTCACTGGCGCACTCGCGCGTGGAAGGAGCCGCCGTGCTGCGCGTTCCTGTCGCTCACACTGACGCATGTCCTCACAGGGAGCTGCAGGAGAGGATCCAGCCGGAGATCATGGAACTGGTGAAGCAACAGAGACTGCACCGGCTCTGTGAAGGCACCTGCTTCAGGAAGATCAGCTCGCGCAGACGGCAAGGTATGCGTGTGCGTGCGTGCGTGTGTGCACCGTGTACGTGCAGAGGATGGCTGAGCCTCCGCCTCTGACACTAACTTTTATTGCTACTTTTTTTTTTTGCTGAGCTAACACTGTCAGTTTTTTTAGCCTATTTATTGGAGTTGGAAGACTTAACCAAGCAGCTTGGATAAAGTACTCAAGGGTATAAGTGCTGAGCCTTCATGGGAGTTTAAAAGCAATGATTTAGGTGAAAAGTTTCAATCCTTAGCCATGCTACTCACTGTTATCACAACGTGTGTCCCTGAGAAAAGGCTGTCTCTGACACATTAGGTACTGTCACTCTCACTAACAGACACCATCTGAGCCAGTTCCACTGCGGCTGTTCACAGACACAGAGAGCAGAAAACAGTGCTGTATTCTGCATAGCTTGGGAAGCTTTAGGATGGAAGGATTAGTGCACTTACACACGTGCTCATCGGGTACAGCTAAAATGGCCTAACATGTACAGCTCAGGTCATCCACCCAGCTGAGCCTTTTACATGCCATTTAACAAGCTGTGTCCAATGTTAAATTTTCTTCATTTTATATATTTTGAATTATTCTTTATTTTTGCCACAGTAGACCTTTATTGAAAGCATATTTCTTGGTTAATTTCACAGATTATATTTACTTGGAAAATCCATTTAAAATACTTTAGGAAAACCTTATGTAGTCATTTTTTTACCTTTTTAATACTAATCTGTTTTCTGTTTTGACATGCTGGGCTAATTTACATATCTGATATTGGAGGCCAAGGGCAGTAATAATGACTGCATGTCAAGCATTGAAAGCTCATACATGAATGAAAATGCAGACCTGATTCTGCCTTATAGGCCCAGGTGTTTTATCTTCAAGCATTATGGTAATGGCCTTTCTACATTTTGTTGGAGCTGGTATGACTCCTGTCTCCCTTTGAACAGATCCCTACCTGATATATTAGTGTTGTCAATGTTCAAAGATCGAACTGAAAATTATAACTGAAAATACCAATTTTATGTTTATAACCACTCATGTTAATTTATGGAACATCTATACTGTGTTGAATTGAATGTGTCACAAATGAAAACTCCATGTTTTTCTTGTCTGTTTTATGAAGACTAACAGCGTGGAAAAGCATCGTCTCAGAATCCATTTGGCACACTAATGATTCATAAAATAGCCTAAGTGTCCCATTCTGTTAAAATGTATTGACTGGATGTCTTAAACAGCCCAGATGATGACTTTACATATTGTATATGGACCTATTATTATTATTATTGTTGCTGTTGTTGACCTGATTAGAAATATTTTTGAGTAAAAAAAACTTACATTGTAAAACTTCTTTTTATTTATACAGTACAAACATTCAAGCCTGCAGACATTTTATCATTATTTTCCGGTTGCAACTTATATAATTAGACATTCACCAGAGGAACTGTTTTTATTTTATTGCGTTATTTGCCTTTATGGCTGAAACTTATCATTAGACACATTAAATGTTGCCTCATACGGAATTTAAATATATGCAGTGAAACCTCTTGTAACTTAAACAGGAATCAAAATAATATCAGACTACTCTTTTCCCTTAAGACAAAAGTTACTGTATATTGAAATCTGAGCAAAATGGGCGAAACTGGAGCTCAGTTCAATCTTTTAGTACTACTCTTTCCATTTAAAACATTCTGTTTTTATACAGACGAAGCGCCTCGCATGTGAACAGTAGCTCCGAGTATTTTTAGAACCCGCTCTCAGCCGCGTGTCATTTATTTAAAAAGCCATTGTCGAATGTTGTTACCGAGCTGAAGCCCCGGCAGTGACAGAGCGCCGCTCCCGCTCGCCGTGGCGCCGCTCTTGTGCTCACCCCATTGCGCGTTCACGAACTGGCGGCTCGCTCCTTCCACACCTTAAAGAAGTGACGCGAGTATAAATGACCTCTGCGGTGCGTAATAGACAAAGCCCAGGGCTGCGCTGGAGGCTCAGGAGTGGGTCCACAATATGGGAATTTGCGTGTTCCGTAATGGATAGAGGTGAAAAATGTGTTTCAGGGAACACCGCGGCATTTCTTTTCAGAAACAGTAACGTGCAATAAATTTAGTGTGAAAAAATGCGATGTCTTTTATGAGTGCACAAGTCAAGTGAGACGTGACTTGTGAACTTCTAAACATGTGAAAGTAATGCGCGACTCTTACCCGCTTGGTACCTTATATAACTTCAGTGCCAAATGAATAATACCTTGGATGTAAATATTTTGCAGATGGATTGAGTTTTCCTCAGCTTCATAACCTGTTAGTGGTAATTATATTATTAGCTGTGATGAGGTATACAGCCTGTGATCTTGTTTGTCATTTTGCATGTAATAGTAGGTGTTTACTCAGGAGTTTCTCTGTTTGTCAGCAGACCTCAGTGAAAATAAATGTTTTCAATACAAGAGAAAGGACCAAGTAACAATACTGTTTTCCTTCATTTGCACAGCATGATTTGCTGACACAATTTGTGAGGCACTAAGTGCAAATGAGATTTCTCACCACGTCTCACCGTGTGTCTTTGCATTTGCCTCAAAAGCCAGGTAGCACGGAGGTGACTGGTCCCACCCACACTGATCAACACACTCACTCTAACAGTTCCCTTTTAAATTACGTCTTGACGAGCTCTGCTGAGAGACAGGCGTCCAGCAATATGCCACGTCCAATATGTCACAATTGTAAGAAATTTGTTAAGTGTGTCTGTGCTGTTGCATTTTTAATGGCAGTGCTACATTCTGAGAGACCCAATTCAAGTTGAGAGATTTGAGTTAAAGCTCTTTTTGAAGTATCAGAGATTACATGTACCGATCCGCTGCGTTTCCCTGCAGTTGTAGGGATTATATCTGTTGCATAAATATATTGCAGCATCATAAAGCTTTGATCCTCCTACAAATGGATGATATTTTGTTGGGCCATGTCAGTCTTCAGAAATTTGGATTCGGATGGACTTCAGCTAGAGGAATTTTTTGGCTTCTTGAAAATGTCTCAGTCTTACGTTCGCTGACCAGCAGATTGAAGCCATCTGTTTAATGGCTAATTAGCCACATGATGCTTGGCTTTTATTGGAAATCCCTTGTCTGACCAAATTGGATGCTGTTCTCTGCTCCCCTGCAGACAAGTTCTGGTACTGCCGGCTGTCACCCAACCACAAGGTCCTGCACTACGGAGAGCTGGAGGAAGGCAATCGGGGAGCAGTGTGTTATGATTCACTGCAGGAAAAGAGTAAGGAGCACAATCAAATCGTGGCAAACTGTGCAATCAGAGGCCTCTTTCTGTCCCTGATTACAGTGGAAAAATCAAGTGATGCTTAGAAACAACATCCATTGAAAAGGCTGTATTGGGCCAGATGTCCCACACTAGTGGAAAACATAATGTATATTCATTCAGTTTTGCACCTGCAAAGCTATTGGTGGGTTGCACTGAGCCTGGAGCCCAAGTACAGGGTGAAAAGCAGGATGGGATACCAGCACAGGCAAAGGGTTGCAAAGGGTAGCTAGTGCCACTCTAAACAGAAGTTTGGCTTCCCTTCTGGACACTCCACTATATCGCCATTTCTTGTGTTGTGAGTAATATCACAAACAGTTGCTACCCCAGTTAAATTTCTGGGTCTAACCTGGTCCACTGATTGTTCCGGCTCGGGCCCTGGATGCCAGACTTATTGCATGTCACATACAAATGCAATTGCACTGTACTGTGCCAATTCGGACACAGTGGATGCAGGAGTTTGGACTGTGGGAGGACACCCATTCAAACACAGTGGGAAGCCAAGCTCCTAATGTCACTGAGTCAAATGAACTGCTCTAATTGCAAGTCGCTTCAGCACACCAAAGGATATTAATCATGTGAATCATCATTTCAACCTGATGGAACTTAGACTGTGTGCTCGCTTTAGCCCAGGTGTTTGCTTATAGGCGTCTCCTCCTGTCTCAACCCTTCCTCCTCCTCCCCTGCCCCTCCCACTTCCTACAGTACAGGTGGCAGACTTCAAAGCATTGTTAACCGGGAAGGACTGCCCTCACATGAAGGAGAAAGGA
Source organism: Chitala chitala (assembly GCA_025773905.1). NCBI lineage: Eukaryota > Metazoa > Chordata > Actinopteri > Osteoglossiformes > Notopteridae > Chitala > Chitala chitala. The sequence goes on along the minus strand of JABJVR010000106.1, from coordinate 2,680,481 downwards.
GCTCTGAGACAGAACAAGGTGAAACGTGACAGGTCTCCTCGTCACGTCAGCAGCTTTTAGTGTGGGCGGTTAATTCAAGTCTGTCTCTTGAGCTTGGCAGAGTTTACTGGCACAGCTACACAAATCCTGCTCGGATATTTAAAGATTCTCACTTAGCCAGGAGCACTTTTGTCTACGACTCCTACACATGTCAGTGCCACCATTTTGTTTCTGCTTAATAAACAGAAGTCAACAATAAATGGATACGCTGGGCGTACGACTGCAGTGAACCATTGTTTATTTACTGTGTAGATTAGAGTTAGTTGCGTTGAGTTTTTCTAAGCACATATATACATGTAGAGTTGGGTCCAAAGGTCTGAAACCACAGACTGTACAAAGGGGTTAACATGGTCAGTGTTAAAATTGTGGGTAAATTTTATTGACTTAGTGTAGAATCTAAATTGTGAACATGGTTTCAGACCTTTGGACCCATTTAAAGGTGCTTTTTTTCCCCAAAGATTTGACTTCAAATTGTTCTACTGATAATGCAATTTGTAGCAAAATATTTTGCATTAAGTTAGATGCAATATAAGCACTTTCACCAGTGGTTCCAAACTTTTGGCCTCACTGTATGTATCACATGAAAGTGCTATCCCCTAACAGATACTAATTTCAAAACAGTTTGTTGGAATGCAGATACATCTTTTAGTTTGGTCCACAAGCAGTACTGACTGCCATAGTTACATCACAGGGGTCACCTTCAGATATCAGTTTGAATTAGAACACAATGTTCTAATGCACATAATTGAGCCAATTCAGTGGATGTAGCAGTCTGGCTAAATCTGGAGATTTCCCATAGGCAGAAGAACAGAGGCTCCTCCACATGGATCATGTAAAAAGCACACAAAAAGCAGGCCGGTCCTGTGAAATTGCTTTTGCCATTTTCACACATCCAGCTGGTGACTGTTCTTGGAGAACAGGTTAGCTTCTCACAGATACGCCATCTGATGTGCGGAATCTAGGCTGGAAATGGGCTAGTGAACTGTGGGTGGGAGGGGGGGTGCTGTGCATGTCGTGTCAAATGGGACGAGATTTCAGCAGCGTTTCTCATGCGGTCCGTGTCTTATGGCAGGAAGTGCAGGAGCTGGCATTCTCCATCTTATATGAGTCAGATGAATATCTGAACTTCGTTGCTCCCAGTAAATATGAGGTAGGAATGAATCAGCATGGTTTTCATGTCCACCAGCACTATACATCTGCATAAAAGCAGGAATTTCACATACCCATAGACTGGTTGTACTCCACCATATTGTCAGTGCAGTCTGGTGGTTGAAGTGTTCAGACAATGTCTCTGTTCTATGATAGCAGAATTAGAATTTAATTATCATTTCATGCTTCATGCTGCAGTACTGCGTGTGGACAGATGGTCTGAATGTGCTCCTGGGAAAGGAGATGACCAGCGACCTCACCAAGTCCGACCTGGAAACTCTAATCAGCATGGAAATGAAGCTCCGCCTCTTGGACCTTGAGAACATCAAGATTCCTGAGGCTCCACCCCCAATTCCCAAAGAGCCAAGTGACTACAACTTTGTTTATGACTGCAACTAACCTACTCCTCATTCATAAGTAAGTTTTCATACTGGAGTAAACAGAATATCCAGAGTTTTTCTTTTTGGACATACTCTGCTTATATACACATTTACTTACATACTGTCTGATAACGTAATGTCTAATCATCTTGCTTTTAATTAAAATGCAACTAATAAGGCCTGAGACTGAACAGACCTTATTAAACAAGTACCAAAATATTTAGGACGCAAGTCTTAAAAACACAGAGGAGCCGACGTCAGCTGCAGAAAGACAGCCTGGCTGAGTTTTTACATGCCTCTGAGCAAACATCTCGCTCTTCCCCCACATGGAGAACCTTGCTCTGCCAGTGACGAAAGAGGAATCGTCATATACAGCTTCTGGACTCAGACTTGGTTGCATCTTATTTTCACTTCATATAAATCATTAAAGACTTTGCACAGAACCAGTGTTCAGTCTCTTAACACCAACTGATTTGATTTGTTTTCTTCTACACACCTCATCACTCTGAATCCAGTTGTTGCATAAATTACACTAAATGTTCATATAGTGTAACTATACTAAGCAGTGAAATCCAATGCGCATGTTTACGATGCCAAAACATACAATTTTTATGTAGCACCTATCACAGGTGTTGCTCCAAGTTAACCATTGTAAGGACACAAAGCAGCAAATATGCCAGCTTTGCTAAAGCATCATATACAATGTAGCTTTTTAAAGACTAGGTTAATGTAATAAATTTGTCATTGGGATTGCATGTGCAAGAACTTGGAGATCACTCTACTTCTCACTCCAGGTGCTGTAAAATTATTTGGTCCAATACATGCTGGCAAGCAGAATTATGACGGAAACAAGTTGCTCAGGCTAAAGAAAGCATATGATATTTGCCGATGGAAAGTTAGTTTACATTTAATGTTAATGATAACATGCATAACATGAAAGACATACTGCACTCTGTACTGTGCACTTTTAAAAAAATAAAACAGAACGTGAATGTCGTAGCATGTATAAGCTGGGGGGGGGGGCGACAATTTCCCACACTCAGCTTTATTTCAGTCCATAATATTCACATTACTACAGGACTCATTAAAATCATTCATATAATCAGGCAAAGTAATTTAAAATGTTTATTAACATCTGTGACGGTAACAACGGCCGCTGTGATGCAGCTTCATTGCCCTCACTGTTTTGCTGCTCTGAATGTCTGTACGGTGGAAATTTTACAACCTCACACAATTCCATATTTCTACTGAGAATAAACCAGCAGGCCTTTTATCACTGAGCAGAGGGGGGGAAAAAATACACACATGCCAGCAGTTGTTAAAAGTCGACATTGGGTGAATCAGAGTATTAATTACAATTTTCTGGGAAGACAAAAATTACAGTGCACCACATTTAATGGATACATTTAGCCATTGTCGCTACTTTGCATCACAGGCCAAAGCTTTCTGAAAAACTGTACCTATAAGGAGCTTATTCCTGTAAAAAGATGCAACTGAGCAGCCCTGGATAACGGTACCATTATCCATATACACCTGGCTCACCACAGGACTCTCTGAATGGATGTTCTGGATCCGAATCACCTACAAGTAACAGCAAATTAAGTGGCGTGCAAGCAACAAGCAATCACAAAAACTGAGAGTATTAAATACTAGTTGCGTAAGCTTGTTTTATGAGCTGCAATTAAATTCAGCATATCGCTGCGAAAGCTGCGTGCAAAAACTAATTTTTAGTGACAGCTCGTGTTCAATAGTTTGTACTGAAAACAGAAATTACTTGTTTGCTTTAAGCGTTTAAAACATATTAAAACTGGTAATTATCCTAAAGACATACCAGTAGTATATTTCTTGAAAAAATTTATCTACCACAAGTTATTTCATGCTGAGTCGTAGTATGTTTACAGTACGTTTCCTGTCGTTTGACTGGCACCACCATTGTTCTGTTCGTACTGGTGACCTGACTGACCTCACATCCAGGTGGGTCTTCAGGGTTGTAAGAAAGTATCTTCCAGCCATTGGGGTGGCATCCCAGCCATATGTCCCCTGTATCCTGGTCCACTTCTACGTTGTCACATAGGGAGCCAACAGCCACTGACTTGAGGAAATAAAACTTGTGCTTTACACAGTCTACGTGGATACACAATATACATACTGACTAGATTTAGTAAAAACTGAAAACGTCGGCTCATTAAGAGTCAAATGATGCAAACAGAGGAGAACTTTAAATTTACCAATGTACTCTAGCAATGCATATTAAAAATGTTGTCAGTACTGTATCCTGAGCGCACGGAAGTGAACATTATAAAGACTTCATTGTAACTGATCACACACCCCTAATAACAGAATTAATCTAAAAGCTATTTAAATTTTAGCACTTAAGACCTACCTTCACAAGGCTTAGGCTTTTGTTCTCTTGTACTGCCATGACATTAATTTCTTGATCAAGAATATCAACTACATATATAAACCTAAAATAAAGAATTTGTAATGTATGTGTTATATACAGCACAATATGCTCATGTAACAACAGCAATAACATTTTCCACTGTATCGCTGATCTAAGTACTATTGGTATAGTTTACATATGTAAAGAAAAAAAAAAAAAACATTTACTGATTAAATAATGACTACAGAAACGGGTATTTTTAAGACATGGGGGGGAAAAAGGAATTTTTCCCCATCATCTTAAACGTGTAGTAACTGAGATCAAAAGATCACGATTCAAACTAATTTACCAAATCCATAAAACACGCTCCCAACTAAAACAGCAACATATATACTCCATTAAACAATACCCAGCAAACCATTTCTAAATATGTGGTTCTAACACTGATTTTAAGTAATTTGTACAAGGTTCTTGTTTCTGCTATAAAAAAAAAAAAACACAAAACAAAGGTGAGTATGAATAAAAGCAAACCTTTTGTCAGGGGAAACGTTAATGCCATTGGCGAAATAAAAGTCCTCAGCCACAACTTTGACCTCGTCCGGGCTGTAGTAGACCACGCTACCCCAGGGTAGCCCTATGAATCCCTCCAAACTTTTCAGCAAGTCATTGGCAAAGTAATGGTCGTTTGTTGCATAGAATGTCTCTGGACCCAGAGAGACTATGTCATTGACACTTGATGGTGTGTGTGTGTGTGTGTGTGTGTGTGTGTGTGTGTGTACAGGAGGGGTGGGGACACACACAAAAAAAAAAAGACGTAAAACAAGCTGAACACAACAAACAGCAAATTAAAAAAAATGTTCATCTTGGTAAACTACCAACTTTGACAACTTACAGACTACATATCAAATAACAATGACAATATGCAAAACAACTGTATTCAGCTATGACCAATTTTCCAGAGGTTTCTGGTCCCATAGTGTCACACCTATGCTGTTCATTAGATGAGTGAGATGTTCCCTCCTGTCTTTGCTGTCTTTTCTGTGTTTTTCCTCCTGTCTTTTTGCTAAGTGATTATGAGCTCCACGTGTGAAAGTTTTCCCTGGCCTGCGATATATAATAATGTCACCCTCTGTGTCAAAAAGCATTAAATTTACCTCCTTTTACTTCTGGTTTCTGTGTTGTTTGGGACTGACTGTGTAAAGCAAATCTGTTTTGTCTGGCTGGAGTTTTGCTTTTCCTTAAAGCAGACTGTTCCGTTACACACTGTTCCCACACGGCCCCCTTTAATATCGTTGAGCTTTGACCACGGGGTGGCTTTCAAAAATATTCCCACTTATTTATTTTTATTATGTGTATGTATTATAATCAGCATTAGTTCAATGCTCAACTTAAATTTGACACAAAAAATTCCCGGTTTTAATAAGGTTTGCATACGTGACCGCTCTAGAGGTACACATGATCTCTTATTCAGCAAAATAACATTTAAAAATCTAGATGTAAAAAAAGACAATTTCAAATACAGTCATTGTGAACATAGGTATAATCAAACTAATAAGTTATGTTCTTTCACTCAGTCATTACTGTAGCACACATACTGTATAATTTAAGCCTCAGTGACTTTTTGGCAAGCTGTACATACCTATAAAGCAATTCATGTCGAATAGTCTTCAGATGCACTATAGAATTTTCTTCCTCCACAAACCTGAAGATCTCCACCTGACTTTTGTGTTGAGGGTGATTAACAACAAATAAGTAGACCACGTCATCTGGAAAGCAGAAAACAACAACGAGAAACTGCATTCTATATTGCGTACTACTGCCACCTTGGGTTCACAAAAAGTATGACATCACACTCCTCAAGGATAATGGTACACCTGCGTCATTACGAAACAGATTATTTTTATGCCTCGTCTCCATTGAAATTGAAAAGTTTGTCAACATATATAAAGTTGTGACTTAAGACACAAAACCCTTCCTAGCAAAACTTGTGAAACGAATAGCATTTAGATTTTAGGCCTTTACCCTCATCATCAATGTAAACACTAATTCCATGCGGGTTGAAGGAGTCCACATCGAAGCCTCGTCCAATCCTGAGCTCCACAGGTTTGAGTCGCGGGTCGTGCAGGTCCACAGTGTATATCTTACCCGGATCATCAGAGAAGGACACCATGCCCGGATACTTTAAACCCTGCAACATCAATCAGTAGGTGTGACCCAGTAATCAAAAACATTTTAACAACCTGAGAAAATGATCAACTTTTACATTTTTAATGACATGGCAGAAATATAGCCTACAATGCCATCATAATACATTTTTACAATACAAGAGGGGGCCAAAAAACTTTTTCATACATCGCACTAAGTACAACAACGCCTTATTTTGACAGTATCTGCACAGAAGTGCTAACCTTACCGTGCTGACAATAGCAAGTCCATGTGGAAGTACTGTAATGTCCTCTGATCCAAACTCTATTTGCAAATCAAAGAAAAAGGAAATGTAAATGACTTGTAAATGACCTCTTTGTGTCTGCAACAAAGCAGCACAATCCTTTGAGTCAGAAGTGATTCATGCAGGTAATGAAGACTCAGTTTATGATGAGCCGTTGGTCAAACTCTTTAACCTTAATCTTGCACGATGCCTTACAGTAACACCCATACGATACAGACATCAGCAACCTAACAAAAATATCTGAATGAGAACTAATAGCAGCAGTCATCTCCTCTGAACAGGATCACCCAGGATTCACATTTCAAAAGAATAATATACATCCATCCATCCATCCATCCATTATCTACCGCTTATCCGGGGCCGGGTCGCGGGGGCAGCAGTCTAAGAAGTGAC
>JABJVR010000106.1:2663386-2673588 GCA_025773905.1 Chitala chitala | reverse complement strand
AAATGAAGGTCTATAGGAAAAATGTTGTTGATGTAAAAAAATGTTCCTAGCATTCCATAGATCTTTTTTTCTTGTTTATGTTTCTATTTTTAAGTGTCATGTTCTATGTAAATGTTTATAACTTTGTAGATTTGTATTCATGACAAATATTAATACAGGTTAAAAAAAAAGTTTGAATTTGGAACAGAAGATTTACGACTATTCCTTAAGTAATAAAAATTAACAATTATAAACGTAACATTGTTATTAACAAGTTATTCTGAATTCAGCTGCAGTAGAAAATCTATAATCACATTAGTATATAGTCACTCCTAAACTAACTGGAAAACCGGAGTATAGTTTTGAAAAGAGGTAAAAAGTAACTGGACATTAAGTTACAGGGTTTCCCTGAAACGCTGAATCGTATAAAAATGTGCAAGAATGTTTGCAGTGCACGCACAATCCCGGGGGAAAAAAACACCTTACCTAAAAGTAATGATTCTTTCTCCGAAAATAGCCACGATAACTGCAATAAGTGCAAACATTAACTTTCCCATCTTGGCAGTCGTATAAAGTTGTAGCTTCGATGTCACTCCAGTTTGAGCATGCGTGCCCCCAGCGACATAAAGCGAAACGCCCGACAATCTACAAGCCGCAATTCACGAACGACCCCAATTTACGGCTTGCACAGATCTACGCGTGTAAAGCAGCAATTGTTGACAGCAGACCCGTACTGTTATCGAGAATGAAAATTCAGTTTATATAATTGTGGGGGGAAACGCGCGTCGTACCCTTAAATCTGCTTTGATATAGTATCGAAAGGTTTAGCATAGTACCATAGTAAAAGTTTATTTCACAAATCAAAGAGGATCTCCTGTAGATCCGCTTATGTACTGAGCCTCCTGTACGGTAGGAGGCAGTAGACTCTTTATCGGCGGGGCTGTTTCACTAAAATAAGTGTAGCCTCCGTACAGTGGGTGGCAGTAACACGCTTGTGTATTCTGTTGCTTTATGCAATGCACTTAGCTAGCTGGCTTAATAACCTTAACATGCTTGGTCACAGCTGGGGAGAGGCGTAATTCATACTAGTACTGATCTGCTGGACCCACTGACGTGACATCGGTTCCTTATTATTACAATTTTGATTTGCAGATATTTAATATAACTTGTTTGACACTGTAGTTCTGCAGTGATACAGCAGTTTTAAGGAGAAAACAAATCAGGACGATTTTACAAAGTAAATAATAAGGTACAGTAACATTCACATGCGAATTTTATCACTTATATGTGTTAATTTTCTTGTTTTTTTAATATATATATTTTAAATGTCTGATATGTATACATATGTACAAACGTAAAAGGCATCGCAGTTAGTACGTAATCCGTTATAAATGCAGAGATTGAAGGTTCATATCTACAATATATGGTAATTTTAACAAGATTGAGTAACAACTTTATTACGATAACATTTCAGTTTTGGCATTTGATGCAATATTTTAGAAAGTTAAAATATTTTCTGCAAGCAGTCGCAATCTAGCGGTCTATAACTGTTAAGAATTAACAGGGTTACGTTACCGGTTTTCTTGTCTGATAAACATGCGTTATTCCTTTTCAGTCTAACATTTCAAAACCTAAAACAATAATACCAGTAAACGGAAAAAATGAACATTTTAATTAAAAACATCCGATAATCGCCTTTACTGCTAATAATGTTAGTTCTAACTAAAATGCAGTGTTGGTACCCCGCAAATGCCGAAATACATTGTATCCAGGATTCCACCTGATTTCATGCAAGTTTCTGGAGGGAAAACAATATGTAGGAATCTGTAAATATTCAAGAAATAACATATCTTTGAGCCGAACCGATCGCCGATTGTTTCTATAAACTTTACATTTTTTGGATTTTCAAGTGTTATCTGGTTATATTGATGTATGTTTATTTGTATCTGTGTATAACTGCACTCTGGCGATAATTGTTTTGAATGTTTTATGATTATCGTTTTTTTTTTCTTTTCTTACAGGCAGGATATAAAAATATATAACGTTACCAGTTCTTTCTGTTTTGGCTTATAGAATTTGTTTTCTTTGAGTACTGAATTTCACCTGTCAGCTTGGCTGTTTAGCAAGAATTCAGTAATATTTTTGTTTCAGCGTCAATACGTGTGTGCAGGACGTGTGTAAAGATAATATCGTCTTCAAAATATTTTGGCCTTACCTTCATAAACACAGATCTGGTGTAGTGTATTATGATGTTTTCAGAAACCAAAACTGGTGTTAACGTTAAATTGTATGTACAATTCATGTAAATTAAACCTGTTCTGTTTGCATTTGTATTTTCTGTTGTCAAACTATTTGGCCTATTTTTGTTTGTTCTACATATTTTTTTTAATAAAGATTTTATTTTGAGGATCCTTTTGATTATTTTGATTTCATTGTGTTACATCCATTGTCATCTGGATTTTTTTCTGTGTATATACATTTTCATGTTTTAATTTTCTTCATAAAACACTTTTTCAATACACGTACGGTACATGATTATTTACATAGATGTAGCCAGCATGACCATGTAGCTTGAAGGCTGTAGCTTTACATACAGGTTAGGTTATGTTTTGAATCACTTAAGATTTATTTAAATGGATGTGTTTTGACAAATAGTATAAAAGCTAAGACATTAAATAAGTCTCCATCTTACATCAAGGTGAACACCAGATCCCCCTTTTCTATTCATATAAAATGTTTTTCATTGTGTTTCTTAGCTTGGTTAGAAAATACAGACATTTATTGGTTTAGTTTATCATAATTGATGGTTCTTTGAAATGTGGCCATTTTTGGTGTCATTTTCCTGATTTAAGCATTGCCAATGATGTAGTAACTCAACTACCTGTCTTTTTAAATTGTGTGTCTTTTTAAATTGTGTGAGTGAGAGAGAGAGAAAAAGTAAAAATTATGTAGCTACAGTATACTAAATGATGAGTTGCATCATCTGTTGGTATATGCAGTATAAATACAAACATTTTAAAGTACACTACAATAGGTTGTACCATGAAAGTGTGGGCAGGTATGCATTTTCATTAGAATAAAATTTAGAGCCTGAGAATAAAGTGGGTGTCAGATTACTTTAAAAATACAGTCTGTTGTGTTAGATTTACATAGCAGACAAAAGTGTAGTCTTCACTGGTTACAAAGAGTTGTCTTTAGGCCATGAGCGCTTTGTGTCTGACTGGTAGGTGAACATGACGGACAAAAGTGATCTGAAGGCCGAGCTGGAGCGTAAGAAACAGCGCCTTGCTCAGATCCGGGAGGAGAAGAAAAGAAAGGAAGAGGAGAGGAAAAAGAAAGAGGTAAGATAAAATGTCATGAGTGTACCGACAATGGTGGTGGATTTTAATTTTTAGTCTGATTCAGCTGCAGACCTGTTGTGGGATCAACTCCTGATTTCTCATTATTTGAATTTTGTGTGCAATTTTCATGAATGATGTGTACATTCACAATGCTGCTTATAATAAGTGGTGGAAATATGGTCTCTACACAGTCTGAGATGCAACAGAAGGCAGAAACAGTGCATGAAGATTCTGATTTAGACCGTAAACGAAGAGAGACAGAAGCCCTTCTGCAGAGTATTGGAATATCTCCAGAACCCCCACTAGGTAAAGGAAAAAAGTCATACTTACGTTCAAAGTGCATTGCAATTCAGTGTCTCTTTTACATACAGAGGTGTCTTTAGCCAAGAAGTGAACCAATTATTATTGAGAAACGACTGAAATGAATTGTTTGCACATCCTTTCAGATATGTCTCTAACAAACTCAAAATGTCAATGTTTGTAAAAAAAAAAAAATCTTTATAATAATACACTTACCTGTTTCCTGTATAAAATACATAACCTTTTCTGATAAGACTTGAATTGAAACCGGTTAACCATAAGTTTGAACTATTAAATTGTTATAGTGACAATAAAATTGTGCAAAAGAGGGATTTGTAAAATTTCTGTTAGTATTTCTGATTTAAGTTACAAAATGCGATACCTATATTTTGTCCCTCTTATCTGACACTTACTGTATTAAACTTTTTAAATGATAATTTTTATATAGTGATATTCTCTATAAATTTATGCTGCCATGTAAAGTTAAAAATAATAAAGAAAATTAGTTACTTGAAGCTGCCAACTATGACATTTGCAAACAAGAAACCCATTAAGATTGTTCTAATATTATATTACACAGGAAATACTCTATAATGGCACTCTGTGTAATATATATCACATGTGTGCAGTCGTCACTTTTTAGAGTTAATCTTCAATATCCTTAATACAATTGAGGTGAAATTTAAAATAAGAAAGAGTTGAAATGTAAATGGGTGAATATACATATTTATGTGATTTTTCTTAACTTTTCCTTTTTTGTGTTGTATATTAGTTTTTGTAATAATTTTGTTGTTCGTCTCTATATGAAGAGGTCCATGGCAATACTTGTGTTAGATTTGGTAGTTTTTGTTCTCGTTACCCTATATGTGAGCAACAGCAAACAAAATTAAGTCAAGTGTTAAAACAGTCTCATTATATAATAAATTTTGTTGAGTGAATTTCAACAGCATTATTTTACATTGTAGGGTGTTTACATGCCAGTGGTAACTGAAAGTATTAATAAGTATTAATACAGTTTTTGATTTTCAAATTGGCAGTTAATACACTATTTTATTAGCATTTTATACTGTACTGGTAAAACGTGTGCTGCATTCAAAATTAATTGTATGAGGCAAATGCACCTGTCTTCTTGTGGTTAATATTATAATAGTTTCGTTTCTTAGCCAGCTGTCATGTTAATTACTACCGGTACCGGCGTCAACTGTCATAGCGGTCCTGTCTTTATGAGCTTTATGTGTTATAACCCGAGATTCTGAGAAAACTTAAAGGGTCTAGTGACGTTGCCAAGGCAGCCTGGATATTAACACCACCAGCAGCTCCCAAAGGGATGCCAATCACCTGTGGGCACTCGAGTGCCTCTAAGTCAGAATCATCTGAAGGAACGGTACTTGCTTTATTACTTTTGTCAATTTTGAGGTGGTGTAGGGATTCATTTAACTTTCCTTCTGTCTTTTTTTCCTTTGGGCTTTTTTACTTTAACCATTCCAATCCATCCTGTTGATTTGGAACCCCGCCCCCTTTTCTTTTAAAATTTTTTTTTTCCTTTTGCTGTGTCTGACACTGCTGGTCACCAGTGCAGCCGCTGCAGCTCTTAACATGGGATACGTGTTATTTTCGTTATTTAGTCCCAACCCCTATGTCTCCTTCAGTGAGCACGCCGAGCGAGGCCGGCAGCCAGGAGTCGGTGGACGGAGGCGGCGCCGGAAGGTAACGCCGTTGCTCTTTTAATAGCGGTTGCCGCGTGACCGCGCATTACACAAGGTGACAGAGTGGCAGCGTCGCGAGCCGGTCCGCGGGACTTGCTCGTAAAGCACGCGATTTCATTTCATTGCCTACTCAAGGTTCCATGGATTTAGTGATTTCATTTAATTTTAAATTTTATTTATTTAATTATGTATTTATTTAGGAACGTACTGTTTCGATTCATATCTGTTGAAAGGAAATGTTTTTCACGCTTCAATTTCAGTTTGAAAGTTATATCATGGTAAAGAAGTCAAACTGAACGAAGCGTTGTTGACTTAAAAATAAAAATCCAATTTTACCAATTTTACATTTATTGAATTGGAATGGAAGGTCCAATATAATTCACTATACGACATTGGCCTGTCTGGTGGCTCGATGGGTAGGACATCAGGCTAGGATGCAGAAATCTCCTGGGTCGAATCCCAGCCTGGTCACCAGGTGCGTCCTTGAGCAAGACACCCTGCGCTAGCTCACTGTAACACACATATGAAATGTTGTAAGGTGCTTTGGGTAAAAGTGTCTGCTAAATGACTAATTAATTATTATTCTCTGTATGATCTTTACATCATTGGATTTTGTGAACAATGTAATGCTGGACTACATTACCACCTTAAATAAGAAAATTAAGCATATGATTAATTAATACACGAGTGCTGAACTGTGTTTTGTATTGCAAAACTGACAGGACAGTTGCCCAGATCATTTAATTAATATGCAGTTGTATTACAGAAAATATATCTGCATCTGACTTTTTGATCAAATCAGACAGAAATTTTATCAGCTACCTTCCTTCTTCATGATGGATTCAGTTTTATATGGTGAGAATTACATGCAAACACACCCATGCATGTATTTTCATGTTTTATACATACTCAGCCATTCAGTTTTACAGCACAGTATTGTATCCTATTGTAAAAACTGGTTATCTTAAAATGTGTGTAAAGCACTGCATATGTAGGTCACCTTCCTCCTTAATAAGGCTCCCAGTTAAGCAGCTAATTAGCAATTGAGGGGAAGTATATTATAGTATATAAATAGTATAGTTTGGTAAGGTCCACCTTTTAACTTGATCATTGTACTGATCATTGTATTGTTATACGTTACAGTATTATATTATCATGCTTATTTAAAGTTCAAATAATGTAAGCTTTTAATAAAGCCATGCAGGCAAGCATTCATACTAAACCACAACAGTGTTTTAAGCAGGTAAATAGTGTTAATTCTAAGAACAAAGTTTTGACTCTAAATAGATGTAGTGTCTTTTGCCTTCTTTCTGTAAATAACAAAAGAACACTCAATGTTACTGCTGAAAGGCCTAGCTTGTTTTAAATAACTTTCCATACATAACTGACATATTTTAAAGTGCTTTTGCATTAATAAAATATGTCTTATTTCTAGTTACTTTTATTTACTATTCTGTTTCCAGTTTCTGGTGCATGATCACCTCTGCAGTTTTGTTAATATGTATTTGCTCATATACGTGAGAATTGTTGATTTTTGTTTTACTATAAAATCATGCCTGTCTCCTTGCTTTGCAAATTTGTCCCTACATTTTATTGTATTTGTCTGCCATATAATGGTTATGAAGAGGGAATGGTTTTATTATATATAGTGTACATTCATTAATATATGTACACATTTGACCAATATTAATTATACAATACATTATAACTGTGATGCTCTGTTAATCAGGGACTCTTTTGGTTTTACCTGTGGTGTACTGATAGGATGTCTGGGTTTTACAAAACTGTAATTTCTGTAGATTGGTGGTTAGATGTAATTGAAAGTCAAAAGGACACTAATTCTTTTCTAACTTGAAGCATATGTTTAGTATATGCAATGCAATAGCATATTTGTTTTTGTGTCCCCCCGCCCCCTCCGCATTGCTTTCAGCTATTTGTCCTGTTTGAGTTCTTTTTCTCACGTGTGTGAGTCCTGCCTTGCATGTGGTTGCGTGACAGTTTGGAGTTCTGTTGTGGCTAATCATGCATGTTCTCTCCCCTGCGCGGCGCCCCCTGCTGCTCTCTCTAGGACCCTGCAGTGGGATACTGACCCCTCTGTACTGCAGCTACAGGCTGACTCTGAGATCGGGTACATCTGATCTTTCCTCTCTACTTTTTTTTGTTCTCGTGCTGTCCCTCATCAAAGGGCATCCCGTCAGACTGAAAAGACTTTTTATCCCAGACTTATTGATTGTTCTTTTGCCAAGGAAGGCATCTTATACATTTCAAAAGTTCATCAGGATTAAGTAGATTTGAGATGTTTTTTTTTATTGTTCCTTTGTTGTTGTACAACCTATTGAACTGTACAATATCACTAGGTCTTTAATGCTTTTAGTGCAGACTTATTAAAAACTAATAAGTTACTGTTTTGTATAAAAGGCATTTTGATAATGATACGGTAGTATTATAATGCAGGTTATCCTTGAGCTCTCCTTGAAGCAGGGGTAATGAATGTCCACACACCATGACATTGCACTAGACAGCTATGTCTATCTCATTGCTTTTTAATATGTGGTTATGAAGCTTGAATTACTATAGCTTCAAACTTAAGTTTCAAATGTAAACTGTGAAATGTATACACCTGGATACTGTCACTTTAGCAGATGTGTTTTTCTGAAGGACAATAGGTAGGCATTTTTTCCACAAGTGTATATGCGTAATGTCATAATTGATGGTTATGGGCCTTGGTTTAGTTGAGTGACACCTTGTAACATCAGGATAAGTCATGGAATACTTGCTTTCACCTTCCAGCCGCAGAATGCATAGACTGGGAGCATCGAAGATTACCCAGGTGGACTTTGTGCCCCGGGAAGTTGTAACGTACTCCAAAGAGACGCAGACTCCCTTGGCTGCTCATCAGTCTGAGGGTAATTGCCAGCATAATTAGATCATTAGGATTGTTATTAATATACTGACTGTAATATGTCCTGAGTGTTCAGGTTTAATGGGTCTTTGGTGAAATAATGGTGCAGTCTGTTTTTTCACACTTTGAAAAACAAAGGGAAATAGAGATTTCTGTACTGGCCTACATAGAGTCTTCCTCTAAAACAGTATCATTCCCCAGAGAGTAGTTACAAAAGTAGCAGCTCAGATTATTTCCATTACAAAATATTTTATGTTAGGACACAAACTATCCATATAAGTATGAAAAATGTATATATAAACTAACATTATTTGGAAAGGATGTTCTTGGAAGCAACTTTTGATTATGCAACAGAATATTATGCCACATTTTAATGTCTTTAATATGTAATTTTTGATAGCTTGTAACATGACTCATTTCATTAATACTGCATTTTGAGCTGTAAAAATTTCTTTTAAACCCTTCATAGCTGAATTATCATACTTAAAATGGAGTATAAGTGATATGTCTCTGGACTTGTTTCTGATAAAATCCACGTGATAGTTCACTCTCAGGTTGTATTTTTGCATATATACATAATTATTATTATAATATTTTTTTATCATAGTAGTATAATGCTGTTAGATAAAGGAATTCTCTCTGTGGACATGCCTCTTAAATAGTATGTGCAAGACTAGAAACTTTACAGTCATAAAAAGATGTTATTACGGCTTGTATTTTTTCACAGAGGAAGAAGAGGATGAAGAGATAACTGAACCTAAACCTGGACCTCAGTCCAACGAAGAGGAGGAAGAGGAGAAAAGAGAGACCAAAGAAGGTAAAGACGTACAGTTTGTATCCTACAAAAACAGCATACTGGCTTCCTCCGCACAATCAAATGTACAAGTTAATTTTATTGATTAAGTTATTCTTAATTACTGTTATTCTTAATTAGCTTTCAGGATTCTATGCCTGTCCTTCATAAGAGACAAACAGTCTTGATGATTTGGTGCTATAGTATAACATTTGAGTTTGGACTTTTTTTATGACGGTTGAGGGTTTTTTTTCCTAAACCTACTGAAAGATCACATACACACGTGTGCATTGGCTGCTCTGTCCATGTTTCAGTGCAGCCTAGAGAACTGACAGAGGAGGAAAAGCAGCAGGTTCTTCACTCCGAGGAATTCCTCATCTTCTTCGACCGCACCATCCGCGTGATGGAGCGCGCTTTGGCCGAGGAGTCTGACATCTTCTTTGACTACAGCGGCCGTGACCTCGAGGACAAAGAAGGGTGGGTGGTGTTGCATCACTTATTCAACTACAGAAAAACTGATAAAGTGAATGAAGGAATGTCTAAAATTTTCTTGGCTTTCAGAAGACTTGCCTTTTCGTTTTTTGGTAGCAGAAACTAACACACAACATTTAATTGGCTGTATTTTATATTCAAGGACACCTATGGAGGACCATTTGGTCTTGATGTCTGTAAAGGACCATTTGGTCTTGATGTCTGTAAAGGACCATTTGGTCTTGATGTCTGTAAAGGATACCTTAAGCTTTGCTTCTGGTGCTTAAAATAGATTATAAATCAGCACTGAAATGTAACGACCTAAATGTGTTGTTTTAGGGACATGCAGGGTGGATCCAATCTGTCGTTCAACCGCTTGTTCTATGATGAGCACTGGTCTAAGCATCGGGTTGTGACCTGCTTGGACTGGTCTCCACAGGTACAAACTTTATTTGGCATCGATATTTTTGTATGAAGATACTTTCAGGTTCACCTTGTTTAACTCTTTCCAAGTTACGTACGTCTTTATGTTGGTTTAATGAAACTGTCCATTTTTCTAACGCCCAGTACCCAGAATTGTTAGTGGCTTCTTACAACAACAATGAGGATGCCCCGCATGAACCCGACGGAGTTGCACTTGTTTGGAACATGAAGTTTAAGAAGACGACTCCAGAGTACATTTTTCACTGCCAGGTCTGTTTACTTATATA
>JABJVR010000106.1:2635198-2662341 GCA_025773905.1 Chitala chitala | reverse complement strand
ATATAGATCAGGAGCTTCAAGATGTGACATAGAACCGAGGAAGCAGTTGGTACTTCACTTCAGTCTTCTTTTTTCAATTATCATCTTTTCAGTTTTTATGATGGTAAATGGTACTTACATTGGTAAATAATACTTACATTTTCCCTGGATTGAAAGCAGTTAATTTAGATGAACTCTTATCTGTTGCAGTAGGAATCTTCATTTGTCGTTTTGTCATGTAATAATCCAGGACAAGTAAAAAGCGCGTGTCATTTCTGCAGTCGGCGGTGATGTCCGTGGGCTTTGCACGATTTCACCCGAACCTGGTGGTGGGGGGGACATACTCGGGGCAGATCGTGTTGTGGGACAACCGCAGCCACAGGAGGACACCTGTCCAGAGGACCCCGCTCTCCGCTGCTGCACATACTGTGAGCTCATGCTGGCGTCTTCCGTCCTGTGTTACCGTACGCATGTGAATGCATTGATGCTGCCTCAGTTCAGCAGTTTCACGTGTAGGTTTTTGAAGAAATGATATACATGCCTGTTTCCTCCTTCCAGCACCCTGTGTACTGTGTGAATGTGGTAGGAACCCAGAACGCCAACAACCTGATCACGGTGTCCACTGATGGGAAGATGTGCTCCTGGAATTTAGACATGCTGTCTCAGCCACAGGTGAGCACAGACACACAGTCAGACACTTCATTCTTCTACAGCAAGGGTGAAATTAGACTCCTTATTTATATAAGCCCCCCCAAAAACATTGTCATTTTTATACAGATCTATGTGCCACTCAATTCCATTTGAGCATGAGAATAATATATTCCGTACAATTATACAAAATGCTTAGGGCATAGATAGCAATTTAATTAAACCAGCCAAAGATTGTTCTCATTATTTACATATACACCAGTCAACCGGTTCTAATCCCATCCCAGCCACCAGGTGTGTCCTTGAGCAAAACAGTCAAATGCTAGCTCCCCAGGCACCGCATGTGGCTGCCCACTGCTCCCCTCAGGGGCATGGGTTAAGTGAAGAGAACACGTTTCATTGTAACATGTACTGTATATGTTGTCAGTGACAAT
Source organism: Chitala chitala (assembly GCA_025773905.1). Lineage (NCBI taxonomy): Eukaryota > Metazoa > Chordata > Actinopteri > Osteoglossiformes > Notopteridae > Chitala > Chitala chitala. The sequence goes on along the minus strand of JABJVR010000106.1, from coordinate 2,661,280 downwards.
GAAGCGATTGCTTTTTCTAAAATAAAAAAGAGTAAAAATTGATAAAGAGATACACATTTACATGATGACACAAGTATGTACATAGTATATAGTACATGAAATTACATTATTATTACATTATTACACATTATTGCACCACTGGGGGGAAAATATATACACTTACACACACACACACACAAACACACACACACGCAGTATACACCGATCAGCCATAACATTATGACCAGGTAAAGTGAATAACAGTGGTACCTGGATGTGGATGGGATATATTAGGCAACAAGTGAACATTTTGTCCCTGATGTTGAAGTGTTGGAAGCAGGAAAAATGGGTAAGTGTAAGGATTTGAGTGACTTTGACAAGGGCCAAATCGTGGCAGCTACAAAACTGGGTCAGAGCAGCTCCAAAACTGCAGCTCTTACGGTATGTTCCCTGTCTGCAGTGGTCAGGATCTACCAGAAGTGGTCCAAGGAAGGAAAACTGGTGAACTGGCGACAGGGTCATGGGTGGCCAAGACTTATCGATGCTCATGGGGAGCGAAGGCTGGCCCGTATAGTGTGATCCAGTAGAAGCTGCTGTAGCTCATACTGCTGAAAAAGTTAATCCTGATTCTGATAGAAAAGTGTCAGAACACACAGTGTATCGCAGTTTGTTTCATAATGTCCTATATCGCTGCAGACCAGTCAGGGTGACCAAGCTAACCTGTGTCTACCTCCAAAGGCACCTACAATGGACACGTGGGCATCAGAACTGGACGACTGAGCGATGGAAAAAGGAGGGCTGGTCTGATGAATCACATTTACTTTTACATTTTGTGGATGGCCAAGTGCAGTGCATTGCTCACCTCATTGGGAGCTTGTGCCAAGATGCAGTATGTGAAGAAGGCAAGCCAGCGGAGGCAGTGTGATGCTCTGGGCAATGTTCTGCCATTCCTGTGGATGTTACTTTAACACCTACCAGCTACCTAAGCATTATTGCTGACCAAGTTCACCCCTTCATGGAAACGGTATACCCTGATGGCAGCGGTCTCTTTCAATAAGATAATATCCTGCTCGGCCACCTCGCAAAAATGGTTCAAGAATGGTATAAAGAACACAACAACAAGTTTGATGTGTTGACCTGACGTCCAAATTCTCCAGATCTCAATCCAATTGAGCATCTGGGGGATGTGCTGCAAAAACAAGTCCGATCCATGGAGGCCCCACCTCACAATTTACAGGATTCAAAGGATCGGCTACTGATGGCTTGGTGCCAGATACCCCAGAATAACTTCAGAGGTCTAGTGGCTGATTGATGTAATTTTCATGTTCATTGCCTGTAAACATACCTACACGTTTTCATTATGATTTTAAATATAAGTATTTCTCGTTAATGTGCTCTGCACTTCCCAGAGTCTCAGTGGGAGCTGGGCCCCCCCAAGGGCCAAATGCCAGAATCGTCACTGCTCTGTAGAGACCTTTTCGGTCTTGAACACACTTATAAAGCACATAGGAGTAACTCCTTGTTTTTTCCTTTTATAGGAAAGTATGGAATTGGTGTACAACAAGTCAAAGCCTGTGGCTGTTACAGGGATGGCCTTCCCCACAGGTGATGTAAATAATTTTGTGGTGGGAAGCGAGGAAGGGACCGTTTACAATGCCTCTCGACATGGGAGGTGAGCAAACCACGCAGCCCCTCCCGCTCTGAACGGGCATGCATCGCACATGCATGTGTGTGTTCACTATATCACTCTATGATTTTGGGCACCGAATCACATTTCCTTCAATCACATGCGGTTCCCTTGTTGACTTTTTTCATATCTCCAGTAAGGCAGGCATAGGAGAGATGTTTGAGGGGCACCAGGGGCCGGTGACAGGCATCAGCTGCCACAGTGCCGTCGGCCCAATTGACTTCTCGCATCTCTTTACCACCTCGTCCTTTGATTGGACTGTTAAACTTTGGACTACAAAGGTTTGACGATTTTGTTTTTATCATTCACGTTAAAAAATTATGTGCACTCAGACCTGATAAACATCCCCACTGAATTCAAAGTGTTTTTGGCATTAGTCTGAGGAAATAACTTCTGTGTGATTAAGGCTGGATTATGGATGGGGCTTGTGGGTTTAGTGCCCAGGCACTTCTCAAAGCCTCGGGTCATGTGACATGAGACTGCCAATGAAAGCTGAACACCAAGGCCTTCAATATTTACAGGCAATATGATTTGTTGGCATGTTGTCCTAGCAACAGTTCCTTTTAATTCATCTGATTTTTGATACATGCGATAAGGGACTGCAAAGGGGCAGCTCCAAAGATGTATATAAAGGGCCTTTTGTGGGACTCTAATCCCACCCTAAAAGCCTGACTTGCTTAACAGACTCTGTACTTTGACTATAGGACCGCACTTTTAGCTAGGTTCTTAGATATTGTCTGACCTCATTTTTAATATGCACATGTACTCTTTCTCATTTGTAAGTCGCTTTGGACAAAGGCGTCTACTAAATGAATACATGTAAATGTAATGACTGAAATTAAATTTAAGTTTAAAATTATGTATCATCCAGAAAAACTGCACAGTTAAGATCTTAGGAGTATGTACAAACGCACAAGTGTTTCTCAGAAAATGCCTACCAGTAAAAGAATTTATTTCAGCTCAAGGGTTATATGGTGATGTGAACATAAAAAGACAGAGAGTGAAAATGGCAGCGCAGCTGTGCTGACCAAGGATTTTAATGTACAATGTCCTCCACAGGGATCTGTATACGTAGAAAGGTCACATCCCATGAAGCAGGTGGCTTCTCCTCATGTAATAAACAGTTTCATCTGGTCACTGCACAAAGTGTACAGTATTGCGGCCTGGTGGCTCAATGGGTAAAACATCAGGCTGGCATGCAGAAGGTTCCCGGTTCGTATCCCAGCCTGGTCACCAGGTGTGTCCTTGAGCAAGACACCCAGCGCTAGCTCACTGTAATCTGTATGTGAAATGTAAGTCGCTTTGGATAAAAGCGTCTGCCAAATGAATAAAATGTAAATGTATTAGCTGAACCAAGCCAACTTGAACTATGTTGCTAAAATTAGGCCCGTCAGGTTCAGTGTAAACATCTTCCTCTGCACAGCACACCAAGCAGCTTTATTCCTTTGAAGACAACGCCGACTACGTCTATGACGTCATGTGGTCTCCTGTGCATCCTGCCCTCTTCGCCACAGTGGACGGAATGGGGCGTCTTGACCTGTGGAACCTCAACAACGACACAGAGGTGAGTCGGCCTCTGTGACAGCGTTAGCTCTGCGGAAAGCACCCTCGTATGGTAGCTCTCCTTTCCCTCCTTGGTCTCGCTCACTTGGAGATGTTAAAGTTCACTTTCAGCACTGTGGAGAGCATGAGTTTGGACTGTAATGTTCGGCTGTGTGACGGAAGTGAGCTCCACTTCACAGCACCTGTCCCCCCCACCCAGGTCCCTTCTGCAAGCGTGACAATCGAAGGGGCCTCTGCCTTAAACCGGGTGAGATGGGCCCCAGGGGGTCGCGAAGTAGCGGTTGGAGACTCAGAGGGACGCGTGTGGATCTACGACGTGGGGGAGGTGAGAGGCAGAAGGGGAACGGCTGAGCGTCGCCACCGTAATGATAATGCTGCTAGATTACCCAAACATGTTTAAAACCAAATGAAAAATCATGTATAGTCCCTGAGTTGCTCTGAAAAATAATGAATGAAAAATTTTACAATAAAACTTGTATCTCACACATACAGACACCCTTATTTTGACTTGGATGCCAAAAATTTTGTGCTAATGCTCACATCACATGGTGCTGCTGTTTAATTTAATTCATTTTCTCTGTAATTAATCAAACCCAACCTGCTAATTGTGCGGTCAGGTTTGGTTTACAGTTTAAAGAAGTTTGTATGTATTCTTTGAAAGTCTTCAGATAATTTCATTAAGGGAAGTAAAATAGGTTTTCAGTTACAATCAACATTTTTGTGACAAGTGTTCTGTCTTGTACAAAAAGTATGTGATGGTGAAAATATAGCGACCTGTGTTGTTTTTATTATGTCTTTACAGTCAAGGGTTTGTGAAATAAAAATCTACAGTTTCGGCTGAGCGGCCCTCCCACCACAGTGCACTCTGTTTCGTTTGCACGTTCATGCTTCTGAATCCACTTTCTCTCGCTGTCCACAGCTGGCCGTTCCACACATTGACGAGTGGAGCCGTTTAGCCCGCACACTGGTGGAGATACGTGCCAACCGGGCCGATGGGGAAGAGGAGAGCGCCATGGAGCTCACTGCTTAGAACCCACCTGCACAAAAATCCAGCCCACAGCTGACAACTGGCACTTGGGCTTTCATTTACATAGAACATCTGTGATTGGGTTTGTTTTCTGCTTTGCTCATCAACTTTATAACCGGTGTTCTGGTAGCTGATCATTCCAACACGAATTATGTCCAAAGCTTTGTTTTTTTCGAGTACATAACAGCTATTAAAACCTGAGGTTTGCTGTGATTTTGTACAGTCGCCCACCCAGTGTCAGTGCAGGCCAGAAATAACGTACCATTTGTACCTGTCATTCAGCATGTGTGTGTATGCAGTGCGCGTATTTATGCTTTTACCTGTTGCAGGTAAATGCATGCAGCACATTAACAAGGAGACGACTACAATGTGTGTATTGTGCAAGATATTTAAACATTCACAAATCCAGGTAAATTTTCCATGGCTCAGAGTACAAGTGGTATTAATTTGTTACTGCCTAACTGTCTCATCAGCATGTAGGTATGAGCTGTGTGTTCTGCCTGTGGAAAGTGATAGTGCTTATCTGATATTAACCCACATTAAATGTCACTCAGTTCCCAGCATTTCAAGATTGCTATTGTGTTAATGTAAACTGAGAATAAATTATCTCTAGTATTCATGGCAGACTGCAATATGATTTCATGGATACTTACTGTACATTCTGTTAATATGAAGGTAATAAAAGACTAACACAAACCTGTAATAAAAAAAAGATGAAAGTACAATCACAGTTCACCTTCAATGGTGTTAATTGAAGTCTGTGCAGCAAGAACTCTATTTTCATCCTTATCTGCATGGAGCTCGTGTGGAAAGTCTAAACTTACACAGCACAAGCATGCATCACTCATTGCACTGAACTGCCATTTGTAACTGGCATCTGTCTGTGAAACCATGCCACAGAAGAATTTTCATTATTTTCATATATGTCCTTAGTACAAACAATAATGACTGCAATATCTTATATTAGTACGTTTCAAAATCAATAAGATATTACAGAAGCCAGCTCAATATTTAGACATCATTCACGTCACAGAAATTAAGTATATCCAAACAAGTGATCAGTAATTTGTCTAGACAGTTATTTGTATGTAATTTTCAATATATATGCAGAATGGAATGAGATTAACAGATGGATCAGTGTGGCGTCAACAGTCATGTGGACATTCTGCTGGCCTGTCATGGTGAAGAGAGTTTAACCAAAGGGCAAAGCTATCAATTTACTGGTACCTTTATCTTTCAACAGTCACCTGTGGACACAAGCTCTAGGTAGCGCCCGAAAGAGCAAGGTCATGGATAAGTGTCGGACGTTAGCTTACTCCACAGGGTGGCTGGGCTGGGCTCAGCCTATGAGATATGGTGAGGAGCTCACACATTTGGGATGAACTCAAAGTATAGTACCTGAACCACCTACTCTGCATCAAAAGGAGTCAGCTTAGGTGGTTTAAGTATCTGTCTAGGATGCCTCCTGGATGCCTCACTGGAGAGGTCTTTTACGCATATCCAACAAGGAGAAGACCCTGGGGCAGAGTTCCTGGGAACCCCCATGGATGGGATGGAGGAGGTGGCTATGGAGAAAGAGGTCTGGGCATCTCTGCTTAGACTGCTGCCCCCGTGACCTGGAACTGGATAAATAGAGGAAGGGAGGGCAGACATAGATGGATGATATCCTATACATTGCAGTTTCCATAACTTCTAATTAGTAATAATTCTAATTTTATTTAAGATACTTTTTAATTCATTGTTGAGTTGCTGAATTAAATAAAAACTGAATCCAACCAAGTACTTAACTCAATCAGTCATCTTCTATACCACTTCATCCTGTTAAGAGTTGCAGGGAACCTGGAGCCCATCCCAGGAGACATAGGGTGCAGGGCAGGGGACACCCAGGGTGGGGCGCCAACCCACCACAGGACACACACACACACACACACACACACACCTTAAGTACTTAACTGTTTCTGTTATTTTATGGCTAAAATGTAATCAACAGTATCCAAAGTGGGTGGGATGCCATACAATTTCAACCCTTGATTTTTTAAAATTTACTTTCTCACAACGCTTATTACATTTCAGGGTAATTTCACAAAGATTCTGAAACATCCAATGGTTACCATTACAACCATTTGAAAAAAAAAAAATTTAAACAAAGCAAAACTGAACAAAACATCCACACTTACAAAATTAACTTCTAAACAAATCCTGGAAATTACTTGTTCTCTTTCATGATGAATTTTTTATTACCTGAAAAAATAAATGCTTTCCCCCCACATCAAATAAATGCTCTGTGCTCTGTCAAAAGTACAACAAAACAAACACCGGCTTTACCAGTTTTCTCAACACCTAAATGTGAAAATGAATGGCCTGTTAACACTTGAAAACACACGCACAAAACTCACTATCGGTTTCTTGCAGTTCCTGCTCTGAAATAATAACCCGGTTATTCAATATCTTAACTTTAATCTATAAGTCCTTTGTACACAACAACAATAATGGATTTATTGTTGGGTCTGTTATAGTCAAATATTACAGATATTTTGGCTGACACAGTATGTTCTATATATTTTCAGAGGGTCTCTGGATTTAAAATAATTTCAGCAATGAAATAATTGCATTAAGGAGGTAATTGGTGAACTTCATAAACAAACAGTTTATGACACTAACTTATTGTTTGTCCGAGGTCTAGGTAATCCTTCCATTTCGACTTCTGCAAAATGCAACATTACACTCAAACCATATTAAGCCGGATGTATTTTGTCTTGATCATCTGGAAGAAACAAAGTTACTACATATTTTCCATAACCTCCCCCTACTTAATAAAGTACTCTTTAAAAAATATATTCAGCAACATTACCAACATTACTCCCTTGTTCAACATCCTTTCAAAAAGAGCAGCTCTGTAATTCTGTAAGGCGGTGTGTAGTTTTTATTATTGTATTGAAATGTATAACTAATATACAATTTATATATAATATAAATCTACAACAATAATGCTGTATTTACGCCATACTGACACAACTCAAGTACATAATTTTAAGTTAATTCCTGGTTAAATGTAGCTACTGCACGGGATGAATTTTCAATACAGTAAATAATTTATCTAATACTATATGCAAATTAGGCCTATTTCAGAAATTGCTCTTTTTGTTAAAATGAATATATATATATATATATATATATATATATAAATATTAAATGATAATGTGCTTTTGTAGTGGACTACGTTGTCAAAGATATATATATATATATATATATATATAGTGTAATCCACTACAAAAGCACATTATTGTTTAACCACCCGCACACCAAAACGTTGGAAATCTGCCATTCCCACTGTTTGTATCGTTGCGCGGCGCACGAATATTCAACCTAAGTAGTTGTACATTACGCTCCAGAAACAGGTAAGTAGTCCCCTTATTTAGCAACATTTAAAGTGTAATTACAGATGATTTTATGTTTTCTGTCTAATTACCGTTCATTTAGCAAAGAACAATACATTGTAAATGACTACGTAGGAAAGTGGCTGAATAAACAGGGTAAAACAGTACATTTCCCATGACTTTATGTAGCGCGCAGCGGAGCGGCGGCATGGGGGGGCGGGGTTTCGTTTCCATGGCAATTGCGTCATCACTTTCCAGTGTCGGATAACTAAAGGTCAAACTAAAGACAAGAGGGACGGAAAGAAACGCGAAAGATACAGAAAAAAAGAAAGAAACACGACGACATTAAGTTCCCGGCGGACAGAAAGAGAAATCGCAGTCACCGATGTGTGTTTTGATTTAAGTGTGCGAGGTGGAAGTTTACGTTAAGAGATGCATGTCGCGGTAAGGAGCAGGCTAAGTTGCGTGAGAGTTTTAGCAGCGAGACAGACTGTCAAACCTTCACTCGTAACCCCAGGGAATACAGGGTTGCTTGTTCGCCAGAGTGCTGTCCTGCAGCTGGCCGGTCTGTCTACTATACACTGTCTGGCAGTGCGTTAAAACGCAGCAAATTCGCTGGTGAGGGTCATGCTCGAATCCAGTTTAGCAGGCGGTCGCTAACAGGCGAGCTAGCTTGGTTTAAAGAGCTCGCTTGGGGTTTGTTTTCTGTGCGTCGCCAGCTTGCGTTAATTAAACCGGCCAAATCCTCGTATACGCGCTGCAAACTGGCTTTGGTGAATTTGTTTAGGTAAACCATGCTGATGTGGTGGTATCGGCAGCCCACTCGGCTGTAAGTGCAATGGACTTTTGGTGATCGCTGCAAAGAAAGTTTTGTTTATCGCAGTTGAGATAATGGACGCTGTGTCACATCGTGTGGGAAGAGGAGATCCTTCTGCATTGCTGCTCAAACACATATTCGTAAATCTACATCATTTACTTCGCTCTTGACACCTTAAATGTATAATATTGTCAGGTGATTATTTGACGTGCGAGATATCAGATTGTAAGATCAGTATGTGCCAGCTGAACTGAGCACTGGGACAGAGGTGGGGGATCGGATAAAAGTATATATTTCTATATTGTATAGGAGAAGTTGATTAAACAAACACAGTAGAGGACAATTAATATAGAGTAATTAAATGTTTCCTTAAAGATGTAAATAGAAATGAAGCTGTATATGTACTGCAGTATGTTTAATACAGTTTAAGATAATGACCGTCAGGTGTCGAGTGAAACGTGGTTGTCTGCTGCTGTAAACATCCCCGACTGGAAGCTGTGTAATATTATCTTGGCTTCTAGTCAGATGTTTGCTGCTGCCGCTGGCCTCCTTCTTCTCCTCCTCTGTCTCAGTGGAAAAGAGGATGTGAGCGATCTGTTGACTTGAAGCCAGAGTGTCGATTTTCATCCTGTTTGTCCTAGGTTGCCTTCTGATTTTATGACACGTCTCCAGTGAGTTCTCGTATCCCATAAGAAGTAACAGTGGTGGTTTAAAAATCTGATTCATGTACACGGGGTTGCATTTTCACATATGTGTTTCTCAGAGGAAAAATGACGTCAGCGTTTTATAAGTGAACAAACCAGTGGTAATACTGGACAAAAAAAGTTTTGCATATTAGATGGGAAATGCGGGTATTGTCACTATTACTGTAGTTGGAGTATGTATTGCTGGTAACTTCTAATAAAAGTAGCGTCTTGACATTTTTGTGCCATGTGGTTTTTTAATAAAACAGTACATGTGGTCACACTGCAAATGATATAATATCTTTTGGATTTGTATAATAAGGCTTGATTAATTGGCAAAATGATTTTGGTAAAAATCGCTTTAAAATACTAAACATTGTTTTAACCTAGTTGTAATTTTAATACCAGTTTCCTTTGACTTTGCACCTTCATTGAAACTCAGATATATTTAAGATACGATAAGAAAGAGCTTTATTAATCTTGATGGAAATTCTTTGGCCATCAGCATGGTCAGTGGAACAAGAACAGATATACAGATTTAAAAGAAAAATAAAGCGTAAAAGATGGAATTGGTAATGTCTTAAAGAGTAAAATGTAACATAAAATATACAAAAATTATTATAGGCTATAAATGAACAGGGCGACAGTGATAGTGCTAAAGTAGTTATAGAAATAATAGTAGCAGATAGTTGTAGTTACGGGAGAAAGGGTTTTAATGCTTAAATGTCCAGAAGGATATGCAAAGAACAGCCTAGTGATTTTTGTGTGCATGTACAAATATTTTCTATCTTTCAAACCTCGAGTGGGACTGCATAAACTCCAAATTTGAAGTGTTTCTTTTCGGAACATTGATATTTAAAACTGTGTTTATTCCCTGTAAAAGTGCAAAATTAGAGCTGCTGAGCCTCTATTTATAGTCAGATGTTTCTGCACCAAAAGTTTCTGATTGTCCACCTGGAGGTCTTTGGTGCGTGAGAGGTGAGCACCTAACCCATGTAAAATAGACATTTTACTGACAGCCTGAATTTTAAACTGGAGTATACAAAGACCGTATACATTTTCGATTATACCAAAGTTATTTAAAACTGCCAACCTCTTTAACTGGTTTCGTTTCCAGTCTATCTTGCAGTTGTACAATTTACATTAATTTGGAATTACTGTGAAGTCGTAGTTAAATTTATATAATATATGATGATATAAACTTTCTTCATAGACATTTTAGTTATGCATTCAAAGATGGCCTCACAACACAGCTAAGGAATAGAATCGTTTAAACATGTTATGAACTTTAGTCCATTAAATTATTTTATGCAAATCCTACGTACGTACATAACCGAGGGCATTTACTGTGTTTCCATAAGTATTATTTTGAAGGTTGTCTCTGTATCTAAGTAATTTAGATACTACCATGCACAAAGCGATTTTTTCCCGGTAATATATTTATGGTTAAAAATGCTGAACCGAGACAGCAGAGGGCGCGCCAAAGAAATGACGTGCTTGTTACGGCTACCTACCCGACAGGGTAATCAGTCAGAGACTTCATCCGCCATGTCTGATATCGCAGATTCGCCAGAAACCTTCGCGAAAACAATTGAAATAAAATAAATTATCAGTATTGTAAATATTTAAAGGTAGTTCTGCAAAGAGTTTTTGTGTTTTAGGTATCGTGTTTAATTTTGACAATCATGGACACATTAAATTCAGGTAAGCATTGTTTTGAATATGTTTTCCCGTTGCGTGTTGCTAACTGGCTAACTGGATGTTCATCAAAAGGTAAAAGTAGCACGCAATCCGAGGGATCTGCAAAGCACGGAGAGAAGCGCTGTAGCGAGCGGACGAGTTTCATGCACTGTTATACCTCTATTTCGTTTTGAAAGTACTGACATTAATACGTATTGTGGGTAGTTGGATACTTTTTCTGTTGTATCGTATTCTGCTTTTTCTGCCGAAGACAGCTTGTCGTATGTCTGAGTCAAAAACGTTGTAAGACTCATGTCGGTATATTAGATTGTCCTGTGACATTTGACTCTGCAAGCTGCTTGTCATTAATGTGTGCGCATACATTTGCATCGGTGTTAACTTCTGGCTTTGCATTTCTTAGGTTATCGCGTATTACCGTTCTGACACAGCTGCTAAATAAAATGTAGTTTTGGGTTTTTAAGATGTCTTAATTGTAATGTATTGATAGCTTTTTAAAGGTGGCTTTTGTCGTGGGAACAAGCAGCTAATTTCTAATATTTTGGCTGTTTTTATATATTTAAACGAAGATCTCTTACAGCCCAGTATTTGTAACTATTCTTTTCACCTTCTGCTCCATTAGAAAATTGTTTGTCTAAAGATACCACTGTACGTGTAGTGTGGGGTTTTCATTAAAATAATGTAGATTGCTTGAAAAAGAATCTGATCCATAGTTTTATTCGTCAGTATTGTTTTTGTTTCACGTATACTGCAATACTCTCACGACTAAAATTAATAGTATCCTTTTCTCTTGTATGTTTTCTGTTAGGAACATGTGTTAGATTAATGGCGTTAAATGGTACCAGAAGCACATTTTAAGAGTGCCTTTTTTGTCTTTTTTTTGTTTTTGTTTTTTTTTTTTTTTTTTTTTTTAACTATTTTTACTATTTATTGCAAAAGAATTTTCTCTGTATTTTGTTTCCTTTCATTATTTGACACTGTAATATTTCCAGCATTTTCTAAATAAACCGATTTGTTTCACAGGTGGTGTTTCAATCTTTATGTGCAAAGTCTGCAACTTGTTTTCTCCCAGCAAAACAAAGCTGCTCACTCATGTCTCTGAGAAACACGCCATTGATGGGCTCAGCTCTGATGACATCATTGTTCCTCTCAGGCCTTTATCGACAACTGCTCAGTCAGAGAAGAGTGGAGGTGAGCATCCCCTGGGCTCAGAACCAGAATTCAAATGTCCTTTGGCATCATATGAATGGCTTGAGCCCTGAGCAGAGCTGCAGTGTCAATGTTATCAAAAGTGTAAAGAGAAACTGTAGGTAAGCAGCTTGATAATAATTGATAATTATCAAGACATAGTAGACAGTTTTGTGGGTAATTTCTTGTCAAATCAACAGATTTTAGAAAATCGTACAGACTGGCTGTCTTGGATTTGCTTCATGCTTTATGTAAATTATGTTATTGTATCCAACTGCTACTGTGCAAAGTTTTCAGCTTGTATCTTAGTCTCTGAGCTGTGGAGGCTTTTAAAAGAGGGTGGGGCTCTAATTTTACAGCAAAAAACAAGCGTTCCTAAAAAAAACTACAAAGTTCTGTAAGTTGTTACTTTTGAACTATTCATCATTCCTGAAATTTTAAGGGCATGTTCTACAATGTTTTAAACTTCTAAAATAGCTGGGCCCCAAGCAGCTTGATGGCTTAATGGGTGGAACATCAGGCTGAGATGCTGAAGTCTCCTGGTTTAAATTCCAACCCAGACAGGTGTGTCGTTGAGCAAGATGACCAAATGCCAGCTCCCCAGGCTGGCTGCCCACTGCTTCCCTCAGGGGATGGGATAAATGCAGAGACATAATTTCCCTCTGGGTTTGATAGGGTACTATAAAAATTAAACACATTTGCCAAGTTTTGGCTTGTTTAAAATGTATACGAAAATGTTTTTGCAACATGGAGCCATTTTGTCTGCTATATCATCACACTAAACCATATCATATGTTTTAAATTTGGGTATAAAATACTTGTTATATGTCAATGAAAATAGTTATCCGGGAGGAGCTGTTTGGATGTTGGATCATGTCAACCGGACAACTTCTTGATAGGAAGGTTTCACTACTTATCCAAGTAGCTTTTTCAGCTTGAGAAAAATTGTTTAGGGACCCCATGTTTTTGCATTAATGCATTTTTTTCTCATGCTAAAGGAACTACTTATATACTTAGTGAAACGTTCCTGTGAAGAAAAAATAAGTCCAGGTGACATGATTCAACTTCCAGACTACTCCAATCCAATCCACTTTATTTATATAGCACATGTAAAAACAACAAGGTTGACCAAAGTGCTTTACATCGCATATGCAATAAAAGAAAAGCCAAAGAAAAATAGCACAAAACAAACACAAACATACGAGATAAAAATATATAAAATACAATAATAAACAATAAGACTAAAAAAAAATAATAATTTAAACCAAAGCAAACAACCCTCAGTCTGTCTTTAAAGCCAGCTAATAAGAATTAGTTACTCATGTTGTAGTACTTTCCTAGCAGCTAGGTGCATGTCTGAAAGAAATCTGAAGTTATAATTTATGAGGCATTAAAAATGAAGAAAAATGATTTCCCGCCTATGTTTCAAGTGTATGCTGCTTATGTATTGCAAAGTGTACCATAAAAACAATTACAAAATATCACAAAAAACAAAGTGTGAGGATGGTGCCTTGAACCAAATTACATTTATGAAGGTATCAAACATTCCATGTTTTACTACAAATGGAAATGCTATTATAAAACTGTATCAGTCAATCATGTCAATGTCAATTTTATTTGTACAATGGCAGCAATAAACAATACAGCAGTAAAAACAAAAGACAATGATGGTCGGATACAACAATACATACACGATAAAACTCATGTTTCAAAATTGTGTATTTAATGTGTAGTAGTCAGCATTAAAGACTGACTACATCACTGCTGTATTCTGCAAAACCCAGTTCTGCAATTTAAATAACTGCCATGTCAGGAAATTTTAAGCGTCAAAGAAATAGTGTCTACTTCAAGAATTTGAACAATGCCTGATGTCCTTTTCCAAATCCGGTGGAAGTTTATACTGTCTGCTGGTTGGTGTAAGTGGGGGATCAATGATCTTCAGAATATACACAAGAGGGATAGTTAAAATCTCTCCATAGTATGTGAGTCACGTCGCTAATATGAAGTGTAACCTTTAGAGGGAATTAAGGCTCTGCAGCTATGATTTACACAGTTTACCAAGCAGGAGGATCAGGATTTAGTCTTTGTCTGGAAAAACTAATTAGCCTGTTGTCCTGACTTCAGTGGTTTTGGTTCTATTTTCACATTTAGTTTATGTGAACTTTACTATAAATGTATTTTCATTAATGCAAGCATTTAATTGAAGATGAAGCGTATACATTGTACAAATATAATCTTTGTCGAAGACTTCCCTGTCAAGAGGAAAAGAGGAAGGCCAAAGGGCTCCACGAAGAAGGTCTCAGCAGACGTGGTGCAGGAGAGCCACTCTGATGGCCTACGATGTCCCGAGGTGCACACGCAGGCAGCGGAAGAACAGGACAGCGAAGGTGTCAACTCCCTGGACTGCAAGAAGTGCAATCGCAAATTCTGCAACAAGCGGCAAATCACAAAACACATTTGCATAATCGGACTGAAAGAGGATGGAGACGAAGAAGATGCAAACGGTACTTCCGTACGACTTTTCCAGCTTTTACTTTTACAGCTTTACTTTTGGCTTCACACGCATCGCTGTTCTGTAATTAATTGTCTGAGTTATCAAAGAAAGGAACGGTGCTGTGAGAAATCAGTGTGATTCAGTGCTTAATTTAATGCATTAATTAATGGAATTAATGACATAGCACAGTATTCCTGTTTGTTGTATAACCATTTGATTTAGCCACATCAGTATAACTAGTGTTTTGCCTCCTTTTTATCCGCTATAGATAATGACCCTGATGCCAATCTGGCAGCAGAAGGAAGAGATGAAGACAGAGAAAGGGCTCCAAAGAGAGCACGCAGCCTTCGCTCTGAAAAGCCCTGCAGTATCAAGGATCTGGAGCAAGGGAGTGCCACTAAAAACCCCATCATTAGTGTTGTTCTTACTGCCCATGAAGCCATTCCAGGTGAGCAGGTCAATATGGCAGGCTGTATCTAAGAAAACTAGATGTTTGTTTAATAGAGGCGAGCTTATGGTAGACATCAATATATCCATTCAGACAGGTCTTTTCACTTTTAGAAAGGAATGATTGTGTTTTTTCTAGGTGCCACTAAGATTGTTCCAATAGAAGCTTCCCCTGCAGAGCCTGTCGTCACCACAGAGCCAGACTCCAGTGGCCAGGGGCCAGGGCTGAAGAGGGGCTACCAGGAATATGCAATACAGCAAGCAGCCTATGAGGTGCCACTGAAGTCAAACAGGTGCAGGACTCTCACTTCAAGTGGTATTGTACTGTGTTTATCCTAATTAACACTGCCGCTTTAATGGATGCCCCCACCCACCACGGCAGGTTCTTGTTCAAAACGTTAAATAAAAATGGGGTAATTCTTTAAGCAGCTTTAACTCAGACAAACTGAACAAACTGACGTTTGTATTGCATGTGTACTTGTTGTTGACTTGATTGCGGCTTAATTAGAAATACTTGTTTTAAGTAGTGTATTTATGAAACCAATGACTCATTTCAAGCATCTGTCACAAACATCTGACGTCTGTGCTCCGTGGCCATCAGTGTCAGTCATGACGGACACTTTGGTGATGGGTGTCGTTCTCGGTGTTCATACATGTAAAGTAGTCCTAAATGAATTAATATACCTTATGTCCGTAAAGTTAAATTCCTTACGTTTCTCTGCGTTACATTGGGTAAATATTTGTTTTATCAAAATCGATACCCCTGTTCTGATTGTTAGGACCAATTATATTTAAAATGAAAAGTAGCTTATTATAGTTCTTAACTAGTTTTATTTTTTACTGTCTGTAATGTGTTTTGCCGCTGGGAACATTACAGTAATTAGGATAAATACAGTAAACGAATCTTATTCTATCATTCTGCTTTACTTATGAACTTATCAGCTGCAACCATTAGCATGTTCTCCAGTTCAGGTCAATTAGGCTCTTTTGCATGTAACATTACTAGCTTGTGTTGGAGGTCACAGGAGTATGGATAACTAGCAGTCCTCAGCTTATCTTCTCCCTGCAGGCTAGGGCAAACCCAGCTGAAAATCTTCACCTGTGAGTACTGCAACAAGGTTTTCAAGTTCAAGCATTCTTTGCAAGCCCACTTAAGGATCCACACCAATGAGAAGCCATTCAAGTGCCTACAGTGTGACTACGCCAGTGCAATAAAGGCCAACCTCAGCGTTCACATGCGAAAGCACACAGGAGAGAAGTTCAGCTGTGAGTACTGCTCCTTCAACTGCCTCAGCAAAGGCCACCTGAAGGTGCACGTAGAAAGGGTGCACAAGAAGATCAAGCAGCACTGCCACTTCTGCAAGAAGAAGTACTCTGATGTGAAGAACCTTCTCAAGCACATCCGTGAGAGTCACGACATGGAGGACAAGAAGGTGAAGGACTCCTACGATGAGCTCAGTCTCCGGACTAGAGAAGGCAAAAGGCAGCTGCTCTACGACTGCCAGATTTGTGACCGCAAGTTCAAGAACGAGCTGGACAGGGACCGGCACATGATGGTGCACGGGAACGAGCGCCCCTTTGGCTGCGAGCTGTGCGATCACGGCTCCACCAAGTACCAGGCCCTGCAGGTGCACGTCCGCAAGCACCCGTTCGTCTACGTCTGCTCGGCTTGCCAGCAGAAGTTCGTCAGCTCCGTCCGCCTCAAAGCGCACCTCCGGGACGCTCACTCGGACGTGGAGGAGTCCGCTGCCTTCGCTGACTCCATCAACCGCAGCTTCTGTCTGCTGGAGCCTGGCAGTGACATCCAGCGGGAGACGCTGAAGCAGGAGGAGCTGCAGATCACGGAGGAGCTGTCTCTGCTCAACGCTCAGCCTGACACGCTTGTCCCGGAGCTGGGCTCTTCTGAGGAAGTGGCTCCTGCTCAGGGCAGCATCGGCCTCGGTGTAGATTCTCACATGCTAATGTCGCATGGCCCCTTTGCAGACACTATGGAGGGCCTTCCGCAGGAGGTGTGCGCTACGCTGGTATCTGACACCTCTGAGGCTAAGGAAACACCCTCGGATGAAGGCACTGCTGAGGTTTCCTGTGAGGAGACCTCAAGTGTGCATGATCAACCTCAGGAGCATGAGAACTTCGCAGATGGGGAGCCTTCAAGTCAAGCACCAGCTTCTGTGCCTTTGAAAAACTGTCCTTTGACAGACTTGGGGAAATCATCTGGGATTCAGCACCTTGATTCTGAGAAGGATAAACACTCCTCGTCAGATACTCAGGTGAACGCAGAGCTGGTCCAGGTTGTGGAGCCAGCTTCTCAGACGCATGTTTCTTCAGACGGAGAGGTAGACTCGACTCCCTTGGGGCAGGAGGAGAGGACAGCTTTTAAGCAGATCATAGAGAGTATGCAGAAAAGGCAACTGAACATGGAGGTCTTCGAGAGGATCAGAAAAGTATATGGAGATCTTGAGTGTGAATACTGTGGTAAGATTACAACCAGTATTGTATATCTATTAAGTTTATCAAAAACAAAATGTGAACTCAGTATTGAGAACCACATAGTGACTTAAATGTAGTCATTGTAAACTGTAAATCAAAGTGCATATAAAACGTGTTAAGTCAGATGTGGGGAACCTCCAGCCCACAGGCTGCCGGTCAGCATAAAATGGCCCTTTGGGTGTTTCTTTCTCAACACAAATTTCTCATTTCTGTGCCATTTTAAGTGACGATATATTGCCAGTATCAAACAGGGAAAACACAAATGTACAACATGAAAGGGTTTCAAATGCTTTTGTGTTCATATTACGAGTTTAGATATGGTAGAATTTGACTTCAAAGTAATATGTCACCTGTTACAACATTGTTCTTAACGTGACCCCAGATAGGTAAAAAGTTCTTAAAGCCTTGCTGTAAGTAGTGCTTTGTATTACGGTTGCATTTTGGAAATATTTTTTGGCAAGTTTTGTTCAAATAGCTGAGAGGCAGTGTAGGGTATCAGCAGAGGTGCTGGGGTAGGACAGGCAACACAGGCAGTTGGCTGGGATCCCAAGCTGGGAGGGGGCCTTTGAGGCCAGTTGAATGCATAGTAGATATTGCAATGACAAATCAGCATAAATCTTCTTGAAGCATTTTGCCTAGAGCCTACAGAGTCTCTAGAATCGCTAGAATCACCCCTGGGTATCAGGACGAGGACACTTAACCTACAGGAAGCAGGTTTCAGTCCCAGTTTTGGACTTACTGTGGATTTCATAAGTAAAGTAAATAGTTGGACTGTTGTAATAAAATATTGAATTGCAGAAATTGGTGAGTTCTTTGGATAGACATGTCAATAATGGGCAACTCTGTATAATATACACACACGTGGAAGCATTCACTGGTACTCTTTCATTAATGAAAGAAAAACGAGGATGTCTCGTCTGTTATTGCAGCAGTAAGCTGTACAGTGAGTACACTTAAACAGTTTCCTTTCATTGGGTTTTTGTAACAGTTCTTTGCCTTAGGGTAATGTAGCACCTGTGACAAATTTACAAAAGCCATCAAATAAAACAGAATTTGCTGTTCAGGTTATAATGCCAGTAACAACCCTTTGAAGCGTTCTTTCATTTACATGTAATGGTCGCTGGTGCCTTTCTGTGAGAATAAATTATGTAAATTCTACTCGCCCTTATTACAAAATGTTAGACCCCACTGGCAGCATTAAATTGGGTCTACAGTGCACATTACAGTAAGGTTTTTGGTGGAACAGTAAATTGTATAGAATGGAGCATTCTGGTCCAGTGAGGACTTTATCACGTTTTTAAGGTGAGAGCTGAGGAGCTGTTTTTATAAGATGGTTTAATAAAAAAAAAGGACGATTATGCTGATTTGATTCTGAAACATATTCTAACAATTATGTTCATCTGTCATTTTCTCATGTAATGGTGCAGTAGTTATCGAGGAACATTTTGTGTAAAAATGTAACTTTTACTTTATCTAATTTTCTGTATTCCAGGAATGCTTATGTAACAGCAGTAATGAATAACATGTATGTGTTAAAGAGTATCAAGAGTAATTTCCTATAACTTTTTCCTAGATGTTTGGCTTTCACTGCATTTACCGCTTTCCCAGGTCTGCATCATGCAGACCGGCAGTCATTTGTCTGCATTTAATTCTCAGATACAGCACATTTTTTGCGAGTTGTTTTGTGGACAGTTTGTATTAGATTTTCAGTCATCTTTAGTAGTCAGTAAACAGACCACAGAGTTGACAATTAAAGGTAATCTGATATTAATACTTTAAATACACTTTTGGTATTATTAAAGAAAATGCATAATTAGTGCAAGTGGGATTTTCTGTAGTGTTGTGTGCATTTTTGTCAATCGTACCCGTCTGTGTTGAAACGTATTTGCGTTAAAACTAATTAGCGGCACACTGTGGGTGTGTGTGTTTCCAGCGTGCTCGTGCCCTGAATGTAGCGGCAGTGTTTGTGTTGTCTGCCGCAGTTGAGTCGTCCTGACTGTTTCCGCTCTTTTTACTCCACGGGCAGGTAAGCTGTTCTGGTACCAGGTGCACTACAACATGCACGTGCGCACGCACACGCGGGAGCACCTGCACTACTGCTCCCAGTGCAGCTACTCCTCCATCACCAAGAACTGCCTGAAGCGGCACGTCATCCAGAGACACAGCAACATCCTGCTCAGGTGTCCCACCGAGGGCTGTCAGTACTGCACCCCCGACAAGTACAAGCTACAGGCGCACCTCAAGGTGCACTCCCACGTGGTGAGTGGTGCTCATCCTATCACTGGTGAGCCCTGCCCTGCCTCCCCGCCCTGCCTCCCAGCACTGCATCGCTACTGCTCGGTTTTATTACCGCCGTGAGGAACTGCACAGTTCTGTAACATGCAGCTGTCATGTGAAGCAGGCACGACCCCAATGTGATTAGTTTGATAAAATAACGACGTGTGATTATTTTATGGTGTATGTGTCTTTAACCTGGGAAACGGGTACTTTTGTGTATTCAGTGTTTTGATGAATTAGTTATGAGTGCTAGAATAAATTATTTGCAATATGTACTCTTTTTAGGATAAGAGGAGCTACGTGTGTCCTGTGTGTGAGCAGTCCTTCCCTGAAGACAGGCTCATTAAATCACATATCAAAACCTTCCATCCAGGTAATTGTTGGGGTGTGTAGGTATGTAGGCTCAGAGCCTCGTGTACCAGGAGGGCTAAGCAGGTTAAATAACGGCTCCTGTTTCAGATGTGTCCATGAACACGATGTCAGAGGTCCTGGGGAGGCGGGTGCAGCTCAAGGGTCTCATTGGGAAGCGTGCCTCCAAGTGCCCCTACTGCGACTGCTACTTCATGAGGAATGGCACTGACCTGCAGCAGCACATCTGGGCCCACGAGGGTAGGTCCGCCGTCGTTAGCAAACCACCACAGATAACAGGCAGAACGCCCATCCATCACACACATTTTATTTCTTGCAAACGGTTTCGGTATGTTAGCGCTCGGGCGCCGTTTTGGGACGCTGGCGCCCGTACACTGTATCCCGCAGTTCCGTTGGTTCCTCCTCCCTTACTCCAGTACTCCCGTTCCTGTTAAATCCTTCCTTGTGGAAACTCTTGGCTGGTTTGCCCTTGCAGGGGTGAAGCCGTTCAAGTGCTCACTGTGCGACTACGCCACCCGCAGCAAGAGCAACCTGAAGGCACACATGAACCGGCACAGCACGGAGAAGACGCACCTCTGCGACATGTGTGGCAAGAAGTTCAAGACCAAGTGCACGCTCAAGAGCCACAAGCTGATGCACACGGAGGACGGTACGCTGGGGACGGGGGACGGGACATGAGCCTGTCCTGCACAGAACAACAGAGGAACACGGTGTACCTCATTACCTCATTTATTGATACTATAAAAATATCCACATATGGCTGCAGTAATATGTAAACCCTGATTTTTTTAATCTTTCTAATCAGTTTTTTTTATATTTGATGACTAGTTATTCATCAGTAAGGTCTGCATAACTGCTATCTTCTCCTAATTCAAGAGTCTGAACGTTCAAGGAAATTTTGGATAGTGAGCATCTACATATATAGGTTTAACAGCAGTAGTATTGATACCTGTGTGTGTGTGTGTGTGTGTCATAACAGGAAGGCAGTTTAAGTGCACCGAGTGTGATTACACGGCTGCACAACAGCCTCAGCTGCTACGTCACATGGAGCAACACGCCTCCTTCAAGGTAAACCGCCATGAGTCGGAGAGAGAGAAGATGTGCACAAGGAAGCCCTTTTTACTCTGCTCATATACACTTTCCACAAATGACAGAAAGACTTCTGTCACACCCTGATTTTTATTTAATAAATTTATAAATTTAATAAATTTAACTCGTTATGTCCGTCCAGCCTTTCCGCTGCTCTCACTGCCACTACTCCTGCAACATGTCGGGCTCTCTGAAGAGGCACTACAACAAAAAGCACCCCAACGAGCAGTACTGCAATGCGGGGCCCGGGACGGCTGCCACAGAAGCGGTGACACAGCAGGGTGAGACTCCGTCTACCCCAAGCACCTATTATCGGGGCGAACCTCAGGGCTGTCGCGTGCTGAGCCCCCTCTAAGTCGCTGTGCACACACCGGGGCGCCTCACGCCTGTCAGGACCTGAGCTGCTGTTTGGACATGAGCCAGGGCGTACGTTATAAACTCCGACCGTGCCTCTGAATGTCGCAGGAGGAGTGAACTGCCCCGTGTGTAACTACGTGTACGGCACGAAGTGGGAGATGAACAGGCACTTGAAGAACAAGCACGGCCTCAAGCTGGTGGAGAACGACGGCTCGGCGATGAACCAGTGGGAGGTGAGAACGTGTGACGCAGCTCGTCTCAACACCGACGCCATCTCGTAGCTTTTGCTATGACAAATGATGTGGCTTTTATGCACATCTAGGTAAAATGTTAAAAATGTGTTTTATACAGTCCATTAGAATTTATTTCATGTTCCAGAACCTTAACCTTTTTCTAATGACAAATATTTTAATAGTATATAAATAGGCAGGACTACGTTTTCCAGTAATGATTCTCTTATACTGCCTCTGTCGACCTTCTTGAAGCATTGTTAGGAGAATACAAAGGCTATTCATCACTTTGACAGTGATAAATATAACCTAATAAGCATACTGTTATTAATATAATGCAAGCTGAAACATCCACAATAGTCTCCCATTATTTTGAACAGTGTGGCAGTGGTTTATTTAAAATTATTTTTAGTGAAATCTGAACCAGACTAACTTCATGTAATGAGTGGTGTCAGATGTTTAGTGCCTGTTATATTTTAAGAAGAGTTGGATTAATTAAAGTGGAATGATCATTTATTACGATCACATTATTTTTAGTTTAAAAATGTATATAAAATGACAAAATCTTTTCCGTTGTTTTAGTGAATATTCTTCAAACTATGTGGACTACATTGTATGTCTGTCTCATAAGTAGTAAGAGTGGGTATTCCTGACTTTAATCATGCGATTTTTAAATCAGTTTACACACCTGAATCCATGATGGGTTTATTTTCCCAAAATGAGTGTATTGTGTCATGAACATTGTATGGCCAAAAATGTGTCCCTAACTTGGATAAGTGGTTTGAACATTAATTGGTGATTTCAGATTATCTACCTATGAGTGCCAGGGGGCTCATGTCCGGACTGTGCAAACCTTTAGATAATTCATCCATAGACTTTAACAAGTAGGTCACCTGAAGGTAACTAGAGATGAGAATATAATAACCGCATGAAAGCAGACGTGGTAACTCATAAGAGGAGTTTGTACAAAGTGTGTGTGTGTGCACGTCCCCAGGTAGTGGAGTCCCTGAAGGAGCCCTCCGCTCAGTATCTTCACATCACTGAGACAGAGGACCACCAGGGAACTGAGGCTGCTGTTTCTGCTCTCCAGGATTTGAGATACAATGCAGAGAATGGTGAATACACCAGGCAGCGGTTTCTCAAAATTTCACCTGTGCGTTTTCTCCTAGTACACGTTTTCTGCTTTCAGTACACCTTACTGTTTCTTCCCGCGCTTCCATGTATGCGCTGTCCAGGGGTAGTGTCTGCCAACGCGGGGGAGAGCTTGGATCCCTCAGCAGTGAACATTCTCCAGCAGATCATCGAACTGGGCTCAGAGAATCCTGACAGCACCGTCGCATCTGTTGTTGCCATGACTCCTGGCACAGTGACCGTGGTGGAGCAGGTGACCACATGTCTCATGCTTATGTTTAAAAAAATAAAAAATACAACAGTGGTCCCTAGTAGGCAGGGCAGCAGAAAAAGTGTGAGTGTTGGCATGGAGAGACAAGGGAGCAACTTCCCTCGTCTGTGCGCAGGTCACGGAAGAGCAGCAGCAGGCAGAGCACGCTGTGATGATCCAGGACGCTTTGCAGCAGGCAGCCGTGAGTCTGACCGATGAGCACCACCTGGTCGTGTCCTCCGACGACATGGAGGGCATCGAGACGGTGACAGTGTACACGCAGGGCGAGGACGCCTCGCAGTTCATCGTCTACGTGCAGGAGGCAGTGCGAACTGAGGAGCAGACGGTGGAAGCCGTGTGATGAGCAGCGTGGGAAGGAATGGACTCCATACATCACACACCTTCTCCTGAACCTCCACGTTACCTGCTCACCTCTGTATAAACTCACCCTGATACAGTTGCATATGGGTTCTGTGCCACCTGTTAATTTTCACCATTTGCCACATAATTCTGTTTACTAAATCATGTTTCTATTACACCATCTTTATTTGTATACTTTCATACATGAGACAAGATACCTTCTTTTGACAATTTTAAATGTTTTTAGAATGTTTTTTTTCCCCCTCCCAAAATGTTTCATTAATATTCAGATGCACACAACGCTCTATTGTTATGTTGTACTCAGTGATCAAGACAATGGTTTAAAAATGCTCACCAGCTAACGTCTTAGCTGTTAACCTTGGTCCAGGAAAATCAGTTTTTGTCAACCGTGTAAGAGCTCTGGAGGAGGAAGGAATAAATACCACCTGCATATTTCTGAAAGGTTTGTGTATGTGCTTACTGAAAACTTAAACACTGATTTACTTATGTGCTATAGTATGCAATTTCATATATTGTAGCTAAACAATTTTTATTTTTCAAATGTCTTGTACACATCAGCAAACTATTTCTACCTCCACCTTGCAACGGTTTGTATTCCCTTATTTGGTTCCTGTCACGGGTGCCTTTCAACTTCAAACCTACCCTTGCAAACACTAAACCTTCTGGTATGAGTGTATAGTCAGTGACAGCGGACGGTATGGTAGTTGAATATTGTGTTAATGTTGATTATAATGGCAATACATTTTTTATGATTACCTGAACTTTACAACAGAATCAGTATATGGGCTTATTCTCTGTTAGCTTTGGTTAATGTTATCAAGGTGGAGACAGTCCTGCTGAGAACTTGCTGAATCGGTTGAGTCAACTTGTGTCCAATGAGCTGGCTGGGACAAGGTTAATTACTCAAAACTTACATATCAAATGTTTAATGTAGGAGTTACATTACTAGCCTTAAAAAATATTTCAGCGAGACCATACTTGTCTGACATTTTTCATCTGCAACTTGAACTTTTGCCTACACATGAAAGTGCTTTCAAGTCAGTCTATGTCAACCACAGTGCTGATTTAATGTCTTTTTCATTGCTGAAGATTCACATACAGTATACCAACACAACAGATGCTAACAACTCCTTTACATGCCATTTAGCAGCACACATGGATGATAAAAAAAAAAAAACTAGGCATTTATTGTACTGCACAAATTAAATCAGGCATAACAAGCATTTTTTTTTTTTTTAGTACCACCCATTAGGTGACAAAGGCAATGGAAAGGGCCCTTCCGATCGATGTCTGGGTCTACGCCCTCTTAAAGTTCTTTGCTCTGAGTCACTTCATTGCTCTGCCACATCCTCCTCCCAGTCCTGTTCTTGGTTGTACCTGGCCAGCAGGTACGCTTCAGGAGAGACGTCGTCATCAGCACTGCGCTTTGACTTCTTCTTTTTCTTGTTTATCAGTTTTCGCCGCCTCAGCTCTTCCAGGATGTCCAGCTGCTGCTGCGTAACAGGTGGCGGGGGGGCCACGGCCCCCCGCTCGCTCTGCTTCTGCTGGTACTCGACGATCTGTTTGCTCATCGCCTCGTGATCCACGCCAAACAAACTCAATCGCTTTGAAGCTTCGGGCTTTTGTCCCTGATCAGATTTCCTGCATG
This sequence comes from Chitala chitala, assembly GCA_025773905.1. NCBI lineage: Eukaryota > Metazoa > Chordata > Actinopteri > Osteoglossiformes > Notopteridae > Chitala > Chitala chitala. Next base: position 2,636,098 of record JABJVR010000106.1, on the reverse strand, counting down.
GAAAAAAACATGCAAAACTGTGGATAGTGAAAAAGTTGTGTACATATAATTTCAATGGAGAGCAGCATGAAGACTGGGGTTGTCTATGTGGACAGAAAACAGAAATAAACATCCTCACCCTTCAGCTTCTGTACTCTGATCTTCTCTTTCGCTGTTCTTTACTTCAAATCCATCACCAAAGGCAGTTATTTTAAGCAAGTTTTCAACCTGGATTTAGAGATTGTCAGTTGCGATGCTGTACTTCATACTCAACACAAAAATCATATCTGGAGTGACTTCTTACACAACTTTATTAGTAAAAGAAAATTAAGCAGAAACATTACTAGTTTAACATTTGTGAAATAAATGAGAAAATTCAGTACCTCAGAAACTGCAGCGTATGCCTTGTCCTTTATAAATACCACTGGAGGGACACTGCCGATAATCTGGTGTGAAATTAGAAGGTACCTACCATACAAATAAAAATGTTTTACCTTTCTTTTCCTCTACAGCCTAATATTACAGTAAACATGTACAATAAGAATGCAAGATTTAGTTGCTCAAATTATTCGTACTCAATTTTGACAGATACATCCTCAAAACTATATTATAAAATCAGGATCATTAATGCAGTGTAAAGATAAGTCTATTAAGCCATGGCTATGACTTATCATATTAACTATATACTAAAACATTTTTTAAATTGCAGCTTTACAGTAACACTATAATTACCTCCTGCATAAACAGGCAGTACCTTATACGGGGGGACACCTATCCAGCATAAACAGGCAGTACCTTATACGGGGGGGACACCTATCCAGCATAAACAGGCAGTACCTTATACGGGGGGACACCTATCCAGCATAAACAGGCAGTACCTTATACGGGGGGACACCTATCCAGCATAAACAGGCAGTACCT